>OY728161.1:1758691555-1759316555 GCA_963277665.1 Viscum album
GATATATCATGGTGAATGATTCATTGGAAAAAAAAGTGTTCCTTCCACAATGGAATATGACACGTGAGATTTTGAGTTAGTTTCTACATAATTTTATGTCCAAGGAAATGATTCATCAAAATAATGAGTCATTGATATCTATACGTATGAGATCGAAATGTTTTTGGTAGTTTCACTCTTCTATATTTATCCTTCTTTTTTTGTTGGATATCTCATCATTCCACTTCTTAACATTGTTTCTCGATTATCTATGTTATAGCCAGAGTTTGAAAAGGAAAAATCCATAATGATTACATCATTGTTGGTGGATTTTAAAAAAACATATGGAAAGGTATCCAACATGTGAACTTAATTATTTGAGGTTTAAAAAATTATTATAGATTTACATGTATAAATAGGATATTATTTAAAATGAAAAATATTATTTTATCTTACTCGAAAAATGTTTTTGGGCGGTCATGATTATGTGTTAAATTCTCTATGAAACATTGGAATATCCATCTCATCAATATCATCAATCTAGTCATAATTATCATCATACAAAATCCCATCCATTGATACACATTTTCTGAATATATGAGAGATCTAAGTCATACATGTAAATATATTTTTTTTATTCATAAAAAAACATTAACGATGATTTGATGGATGATCAAATAGAATCCAGTCTTGAAAATAGTGATTTGATGGATGATGAAGAAAGAGAATTATTGGATTAATTCACTACAATAACGATAGAAAAAATGTTTGATCAAATTCAATGAAGAATAGGATGAGCTTCAAGATAATGGTTCCTATTTATAGGTGAGTGGAACTATACTTTACCATACATGAGATAGAGCTTCTATAGAAGAAGTTTTTTATTCTAATAAGTTCCTTTTTAGACCCTGAAGATTCACTCTTTTTCTTATTCAATGATATTCTTTTTGTCACTTTGTTTTCAGATCGAGAATTATTTGTAGTTGAAGAGATGTTAGTAATACTTCTTACATCCTAAAAAGATCCTCCTTCATCTATGTATAACCACTCGTTTATCAATAATACACATAAAAATTTCAGTGAATGGATCATCAAATGGAAGATATTTATTAGAACTAATTATTTATTTTAAATTTATCTTTCCATTCAAATAAAAATCTATTCGAGAGTTTTCTGTATTTATCAAAATTGTTTCTTTATAATGTACTACTATTAGATGAAATTTCATAGGCATTGTTGATAAAATGTGGCTTTTTCTAGATTAAATAGAAATTGGTTTCATCATGTAACAGTATAAATATTTCTACTCTCTGGCCAGAAATAAATGTGCCTGTAAAATAGGGATTTAGTGGAACATAATGTGGGGGTTAAAGATGAAAAAAACTTATATATTATATATTTTGTACCTATGTTAAAGGGAAAAATATTCTATTATTTATGAAACATGGAAGAACTGAAATTTAATCCAAACACATTGTATGGATTCACTGCCTAAAGAATAATTATTGAAAAGGGAACACCTAGAGCCTTTTTTATTCTTATTGATTACTACATCCAAAAATTTCCATGAAATATAAGGAATATGAAAATAAAAAATTTGTGTGTCTGAAACCGTTGCTTTCAACTCAAGGAACTAATCATTTGTTTCACAAGATAATAAAAAAATAATAGAAGATCCCCATTGTAGCTTTCTCATTGAACAATGAGAAGGATGCATAAAAATTTTGTGCTCAGCCTTAAATATTATCTTTAAATCAATCATACCAGTGATTTCCAAAGGAATACCATCATAAAAACATTATTGTCTAATTGAATGGATAAAGAAAAGATAATAGAAGATAATAATAAATTTTAAAATACAACATCAATTGAAGGACACGTGAAAAGATGGAAGCTATGTTCCCACTCATGACCCACGTAATAATATATAATAAGAAATAAGTATAGAACAATTAACTCAAAAGGACCATGATCTTATAACAATTCATCAATGGATGTTTCTTCCCATATCAGATCAAAATGAAACCCAATGGCTTCAAAAGTAGGAAAAATAGAATCAGAAATAATATTGTTTCTATATTGTAGAGATCTTGAAAATAGTTCACGAACACCAATAATATCGACTGAAGGAGAAGCCATGAAGTTAATTATAAATAAAAAGTATTTAGTTAAAAATATAGGGATCGTCTTCACCACTTTTTTCACAAATCCATTGGTATAGATATGTATGATACCTATTAATCTAATGGTGAAATAGTCTCTCTCTATCAAAAAAAGAATTTTTTTTACCGGTGAACAAATAAAATGATTGATAGTAAAATAATATGATATAGAGGAATTGTCCATAAATCAAATCATCATTACTGATACTATCCCTTTCTCCAAATAAAAAGGAAATGTTTTCAAACAATAATAGAGGAAGATGATATGTCGATTTATCATGAATTAGATTCAATTTTATTTATAAAAAGAATATATCAATGAACTTCCAAAAAATAGTTTTGTTGCATTCATTCAATTTTCTTAATCATGGTATATCACTGAGAAGCTATAAGAATCTGTGTTTTTATAGAATTGAATATTATTCATTAGATTATACAATAATGATGATTCAATCAACATCTTCGGTATATTATTAAACATAAAAAGTTATGATCTTCCTCTAAGGAAGAATAATTTAGATTCTTGTGAAGTATCATTATCATCCATGAATGGTTTCAATTGTTTCAAATGAATGATTTGAATACATATTTATTCAAACTATGGAAATTAGAGTTCATTTAGAGTGTTTTAATAGATGTCTATCTTGGACCTAGGAATGGGGATATTCCAAATACTCACAAATAAATAAGGATGTGAGTTACATAATAGAAACCACTAAGAAAAATGAAGTTACTTGAATAAATTATTTTTATAACTCCACAATCATCCATCAAATATTGTATACATAAGCTATATAACACAATTATCCAATGGATCATCTTCTAGGAAATGAAAGGTTATTTTAATTTATTTCCACAATTGGACCATTCATATCTATATGCATTCAGATCCCGAATCATGGATATCTCGATTCGATAAATAACAAGAGGGGATTGAACAATTTTTCCCCTTTTTTAAAATTCAATAAAGGTTTGTTGATCATATATTTCGTTATAGATCTATGATTTAGAGTATGATTTACCTTTAGAATAATTTTTTGCTTATGAAAACCAAAAATAATGATGATCATTGTTAGATATTGTCTATAATCGTGTGGATTTATTTTTTGTCCCATACTAAATCTATATTCACAACATTATGATCACATTATATTAATTATAATTTTTTAAAATTAATATAATAATATAATATATATTTTTAACCATATGATTTTATCATAACCATATGATCAATTATTTATTTATTGATTCCACGTTCAAAACATTATTTATGTTGAAAATGGTTCATTAGATTGGAGAACTACATCCTTGAGCCTGATGTTTTCATTTTGTTATGGTAGTGACATCATTGAATTCTTCTTTACTAATTAATGAAGCTTCTTCGGTGAAACCCATATTTTCACTAGAATTTTCTATAGAATAAAACAATTTAATAGTGGTATCACTCACTCGAAAAAGCATGGGTTCATGTATTGGATGTGTTTCATTAAAAGATACTAACAACAAAACTTTAATTATTTTTGATGATCACTCTATAGAAGATGATTCTTATTGTAAAATGTATTTTCTATTATAAATACTATAAGGTTATGAATCTTATCCAAGATATGACTTTTATATGCATTCACATATTCCAAAAAGATTTTCTAAATTATGATCTCATTTAGGAGAAGGGTGTATGACATATATACCCATTGTGGAGACTAAAGCATGATATGTTTTCAATTATATTCTTACTGATGAAATTTCTGTCATGTATGGGTAAATTGTTTTCTACAAATTAATTTAATGATGAAATACGAAATGATATTAATGAGGATATTTCCTTTTCCAGAGTTGGATCATCATCTCAAATTAAGGTCATGATTCTCCATTCTTATTTTGGAATCATTTATATTGTGAGAAATCAGTTTGAGTCCATATTTTAATTCAAATCTATGCAATTTTTTTAATTACTTTTATAAATGACATAACTAATCCATCGAAGTACCCCAACACATTAGAACCTTTTCGGTGTATTCCACCATACATCCAATTCAATTCAATTAAAATATGCCTTGGTGGGGAAATGGTAGTCACATGAGACTCAAAATATCATTCTACAGATCATGGATGATTTAGTCCTCCTTATGAAAAATTCATGGAGAATGATGATTTTGTCGGTAGGAAGAATTGTGGATATACTCTTATTTTTATTTATTATCCAGTGAAACCAATTATTATATATTGGAGTAGATAAAACTAACTTCATATATGTGTATTTTTAATTTTAAATTCCTACATATTCAATGGAAATTTTTAGATTTAATGATCAATAAAAATAGAAAAGGATCTACTTGTTCGTAGTTCAATAATAATTATTTAGGTAGTGAATCCATACATAGTGTTTTGATCAAATTTTAGTTATTATATATTTTAGTAATATTATAATATCGTTCAATGGATCATAGGTACATAATATAAAGGATAATTGGATTGTAGGGAATCAGAAAAAATGGTCAATTGATCTTTAGTCGAAATGGAAAAATTTCAAATTACACCCAAAGGCCAATTGCATGAATTATGAATTTTTCATTCATTTTATGGTTATTATATTTAATTATTTTTAAACATTATAAAAAAATTAAATTCATAATATGTGTAAACAAATCAATTTCATTTACAAGAAGATATATTTGGAATTGAATGTCATGTAGCATGAGTTAAATTATTTTTCTCAAGATGGAAAAAATCATTGGATGTTTAGTAATTTCACAAACATAAGAAAATATTTTACGTTTTTTATTTAATACTTAATATATTTATATGATTTTAGAAAATAAATATCTTTTTTTGTTTTCAAAAGAATGCCCTGAAGGTCGTTGATGATAAAGAATATGTCAACTTCGTGTCAAATGATCATTTTAGTCAGGTTTTAGGTTTTGAGCACCAGGGAAGAGTCAGATGTTGACCATGGAAAAACATAATCCCATCTAGGTATTGATCCTCATCGGGCACCTCTAAAGGGTTGTAGACTATCGAGCTGTAAAGTGCTCATACATATGCAACTAAAGAAAAAAATAGCTTTAGTGGAATGTGAAAGAAGTAAATGGGAGCAAGAACGAAGTAAGCTGATCACCGAAAAATTCCTAAACGATATGTTAGTTATCAATCAATCTCTTTCATCAGAGTCTGGTACTATTATTGATTTATATATGGCATCAATACATACTTTAAATGATTCCCTGATTGATTCCAATTATTGTCCTAGTGGCGATTATGTTGAAGGCGGTGGTGGTGATGGTCATGTTGATGATGTTGTTGACATAGATGATGTTGTTGGTGAGGATGCTGATGAAGATGGTGATGGTGATTATGATGGCGATGTTGATGACGGTTAGGATGAGGATATTGGTGATGGGGGAGATATTGATACCCTTAATTTTTAAATTAGAGGGGAGGAGACTTTTATACTTATGTAATTACTTAAAGTTATTTTTTAAGCATGTATATGTATATTATTGAAATTTATATGGTTTGAAAATTCTTATAATTTATTTATTGGACGATAAATATGGAAAATCTATAGTGTATTGAATGTATATATTCTGTTTTTTTAATTTCATGGTTCATGCATTTTGGGAAGAAGGTTGTGTTGCAGCAACCAAATATAGCCAACAACCTATACCAATAGTTTTTAAAACAGTGGTCAATGGTTCTTTAATGGGGGTATATAGAACCATGGTTTGAAAATCATGGGTGTAAATCTGTACCCACACATTATTGAAATAGTGGGTATAAAAAATTCCATGGGACCTATACCCCACAATTTCTATACAAAATACAGATATTGGCCTATACTGACTCCCAAACTGTCCATGATTCTCAAAACCACAGGGATAGCCTACACCCGTGGTTTTAGGGGCTATACCCATGGTTTAAAACTATGTGTATAGGTTCCTTTTCAAGTAGTAAATGTCGATTGCTTTTCCAGTATAGATGTGTGGTTTATAAATCTTGACTAAATTGAATAGATCATCCATGTGGCTCATCATAGGGTCTTTCGGTCACTATTATGGCTCATGATGACATCCAATAGGTAGACCATCTAGATTATAGTATTAATGTGAATGGATAAGAATGTCCCACCACAATTTATGAAATTCATAATTATACAAATCCCTTCAATGATTATCTCAGGCATGAAATTATCACAATAGACTGAGTCGAGCACGATAGTATCCACCGTTGTGCATCATAGTTAACGATATAGAGTTGTTCTATCCTTTATAAGACTCTCTATTGAAATTGGTTTGATGTAAATTTTATATTATAAAACTTAGTAGATGAGAATCCTTAGTTCATGCAGGAAGTTCGTGTTGGGTCCTATGGTGACAGTCAGGTGTGATTGAAGCTCTCCCACTAGATTCAGAAGTTCAAATACTACTTTCTCAACATAGTGTATGACTGCATCAATTTTGTCAAAAGGTGACATGTGTTTCATATTAATTCCCACTTTTCATGTCGACTACTAGATATTCTACACACCACCTAGTATTTTTGTCCCTCTATAGTATCGTGAGTAAGTTTTTTAGGGTGATACCTTCCAGTGACAGCTCTCTTGTGGAGGTAATTTTCAATAGTGATTGCTTTATTCTTCAAGTTATCAAAGGTTATTCCACCTAAGGAATTACAATCCCAATCAATTATAGATTTCATGAGCTCTGGAATCATTCAATGATATGAAGTTTCTCAATTTATTCACACGAACAACAACACTAAATTCCAGGAAAAAAAGATGAATAAATTATATGCCATATATATCATATAATCCCATAATATTTATTGCTACCAGGAATGGGAATATGGGAAGATTAAGGCATTAAACATGGCCATCTGTTCAATCATTAGAAGTTGGTGTCCCATAACAATAATGGTTTGTTGAAAAATCACCCTAAAGACCACTGTTCCTACCAAATGATGACTCTGAATTCCACCCAAGTGACCCCTTATTCCCTAATGTATGGAATTGAGGTAGTTTGTACCATTTAAGATTAGTTTACATCACTCAAAATAGGTTCTTATGATCATAATATGCTAGAAGTAATGGACTAAGTCCATCCAAATGTGTTGGAATCCCTTGAAGTGAACATGCTCTAGGCCTTGCATAATCTAGAGAGGCACCAAACTATGATAGAGTGTGAATTAAACAAGAGGTTTAACCTACACTATTTACTATTTGGTGACATGTTAATGTATATTAGAACACAAATGATACCTGGAAAAATTCACTAATGTTTGATCCCTTGTCGGAATAACCTTACATTATTCAAAAGGACTATTCCAAAGGAGAAAACTCTTTGATGACCATAGACAGATATCATTTCAGGCCTCCCAAAAATTCCAAGTTTCATAAATATTACATTGTGTAAGGAACTAGTTTTTATGATCATCAATATCCTAAAATAATCTTCTCCCTATGGTCAAAACTCATTGACCTTAAACTATGAATTATGGTCCAAGAAGTATGAACACAAACTATTTATAATAATTCCAAATTTGATGATTTTCATCATCGAGTATAACCCCATGAATCATGAAATTAAACTATTTTTAAGGCTATATTAGATATGTGTTTTGTGTTTTTGGGCCTCCTTGAATCACTAGTCATGTTAAATTTGTCAATGCAACACACTACCCATGATTGTTTGATTCCCGCCTTTGGTCCATCCAATACCATCTTAAACTACTTGCAATTCTCGGGTCATCTAACTTGGGTCCATCTAGCCCTTATCCCACTTATGTAACCCCATCATTGAGAACAGATCCATATCCATCTTTCTAATCCACCCCATCGACATATTGAAATTCTTTGTGGCGTATATCCTACGGGGTTGAATTTTATATAAGAATTTCCCCAATCCATCTTCCACACTTTATGCCACCCATGATTTGATTCATTATCATCCTTCAAATATTAATGGACCCTCAAATGGGGATTGTAAATATCCAAAATGGCTTAGCACCCATCATGGGAACACACCTTGATGGATATCTTGTGATGAATCACAGTTATCATGTTTCAAATATGGTCAAAAATTGATTTTTCATTTTCTCTCCCCACCGATGATTGGTGTAGTTGTGGAACCTATGTATTAAATAGGGTCAAAAGTTTTCATCTACCCTACACTCACCCATTTAATGGCCTATATCTCAAAAGACACGATTTTAACCCTTTCATCCACTTTATGTTTTGTAGGATCTCCTAAACCATTGGTGTTACCCCAATGTGTATGATGACTAGGATGCTTAGTGTCATTCATATATTCTCAACTTTTTATTTCATATTCCCTACTACACACTTCCTTGTGTTAGGGAAATAACCTCACCACTCCTTTTTTCTGACACTATGTTTGACTCATGTGGTATTCAATGACTTGGTAGGGGTGTGTACCAATGTGGTTGATATGCAAAAAGCTATCGTTCATACAAAAAGACCTTAAACTATTTTCTATTGGCACAAGAATAGCAAAAAAAACTATTCACAAACCGTATATTCTATGTTGTGTGACATTAAACATAATATCCTAACATCCTTAGTGCATGAAGTTAAACATCGATCTTACCCCATATAAATCTTGACCTCTCATGAGATAAGTGTGAAATGGTTACTCTATATAATAATGGATGCCTTATTTGGTATGTATGAGAAGAAAAATATGTTACCCCATTTTGAAATCCCAACAACTCATATTATATGAGATTAATGGAATCAATTTTCATCAATACATGATTTGAACTTGTAGCCTATACAATTTCCATAAGCCCTGGATGCCTCATGATAATCATCTGACACCTCCATTCCATTTTCAGAGAGGATTTTCCCCACTTTTGGTGTAGGATTTCTACCACATCATGTATCATAACTATGTATGTCCTGATTCCCATAATCATTTGATATTTACCAATTCTTATTCCTCCATTCAATGGGATCATCCACAATTTTATCATCCATTCATCCCCTTAGCCCAATTCATGGTCCATTCATTTGGACAACAAATTTTTTGAATTTCATATCAAGGTGTGAATGTAGTAAAAATTCCTTCGGATCCCCTTTCACAATAGCTTTTACCTCTTCCATGCAACACAAATACCCTTAAGTCCAAAATCCTTCTATTCCAAGCATCTTGAATTTAAACTAGTTTACACCCTCACTACAGTCCTTGCATTATCACCATAAACAATGTGTCATTTGATTCCTAGTAATTGTGTGGTATATGGGCTTACAAAACCTCCAATCACATTATTTTTAAACATCTTTAATTCAATGAAAATATGCTTGAAACCAATTAATTTATCATAGTACAAGAATAATTACCTTAAATGATTTCTAACTTATTTCCCACATAGCATGAATTTAAACTATTTTCCTTGTTCCATTCCACTAAAACATAATCTTTGCGAAATCATCATCATATTACATTTTGTGGTGTAGGGTCTCCTTGGATCCATTGATGTTGGTTATTAACTCTTTCACACCATAGATGATTCTGTGAAGCCCCCAAACCTTAGGCCAAGAAATATGACACTTAACTATTTTCATTTTGACCCCGCTTTAGGACCCTAAAATAAGTGTATTCACCCTTCATTCACATGGTTTTCATCATCCCTATTGTTTCAGGAAGCCTACACCTCCCCCTTGTTTCTAGAACTATGTGTGGCATGATTAACACCATCATGGGATATGTAGAGATTCCTAGATTCTATATCTTTTGAAACATCAATAGTTTCATCTTGAACCATTGCATTACCTATGGTGATATCAACCAATGATGCTCCCATAGACCACCTTTTTAGGCCTAAGACCCATTAATTATCCATGACCCATCACTTGGATGAAATGAACTAACATCTTAATATGAGAAAGGAAGGATTGAGATGCTCAATGAGTAATCCCCTCACACCCTATCCTCAACACATGATTTTAAACTATAGCCTAACCCAGTGTAAAATTGTCATACTACTTAATTAGAGATGATTTCTCCCCATATAAAACTAAGAAACCCCATACAGAAAATATGATATGAAGAAATATCCTCAAAGCATTATGTTATATATAATTCTTATGAGTATAAAATCAAGATTCCTCTTAATGAGAAATGATCCAATCCCATATAAATTATGTATTTTTCCAACCTTAAGATGAGAAGTTTTATTATCCTCATTTGGTCAGGTATCACTATTATAGTATTGTTCAACTACTTCACCATGCACAATAACTACATGTGGCTGGATTACCATCCTTATGGGATACGTGCTGATTCCAGGATATCTCTTCCTTGGAACATCACCATTGGAAATATACTACAGGGTCTTTCATTCCCCATTATAATAATGGTTTCCTAGGGTATGATTTTTCATTTTCTAGGTGGTAGATGGTCCCTCCTACATTCCATTCATGTCAGGTTATCACTTCTTTATTCCTAGAAAAAAACCCTTTTTAGACACACATGATCCCCTTTGGTCAATGTTATGTGACAAAAAACTAGAAAATATCGAAATAGTTAGATCCCTATGAAATTAAACTAATAACAACCCTAGTTTGAGTAGTATAACTATAAACTATCAGTCCCAACATCCCTAGTGAACAATGTTAAAATAAAAGCTTACCCATTGAAAAAAACACATGAGTCCCCATGATACATGTAGGGGATGTCAAATAATACCCCACCTAAAACTGGGATTCATCATATTCTAAATATGGGATGATTCTGCCCCCTCAACAAAGATTACATCACACTACCAATGCCAATTTCATACCACACTATATTCCAGAACTACATTTAGCTAGATTTTAATTCTTTTGGGATACATTGTTACTCTTTGGTGTTTTATCTTGTGCTTATCCATGTCATTGACTCATTTCTGAGACATTACCTATTTTTAAATTTGTTCTATGTGCATTCCCCAATTGGGATAATCATCACCCTACTGATGTGAATATGCTCCATAATGGGATGGTGTCGTGCCACATCAGCTCATGTATCATCGTAGGATCATTCCTTTAATGATATTAAATAGTAAACAATAGGTGCCTTATTTTTATCTTTTTCGATAATCGATCCTACCTTTCTTCTCCCCAACTCAAGTCTATAAGGTTAAGGAACATGTGCTTCGAACATGATCGTATGTTTTCCCCATTCATCATCAATTCCCATATCACACTATATTGGTATCGAAAGATTCAATATCTATTATAGAAATTTAAAACCACATTCACCCACCTCATTTTTTTCTCCCTTGAATGAAATGAACTCTTTACAAATAATTTTTTCTCACACCGATAATGGCTCACGTGGGATTAGAAGTTTGGAGGATGCTTTCCACATGCAAGGTAGAGACTTATAATTAATGCCATGGTCCAAACACTATGACCATTAACAAGGACCCAAAGTCCAACAATCAAGACTCTAAATGACTTATGAGTTAAATTCGGGGTTGTGATTTGTGGAGTCATGGACTGCTACAACTTATTCATGTTGTGTTTCCACTCTTTCGTGATACAAATATCCTTTTTGGCTATCCAATACCACTGGTCTAAGATTTATGACCAAAAAATTGAAGACATTGTCCATATATTATAACCATAAACTATGTGTTAGTTGTCTCATAGTGGTTTTGAAGAACAACATGTGGCCCCTTAATTCCCTCTATTCACATCAATTACGTGAAAATTCCTTTGAGACACACCCCTCATGGTCTGAAATTTATGACCATAAACTAAGAGCTAGCATCCCAGAATCATGAACTTTATCTTTTTGAGGCTATCCTATTATGATTCGTGTGCTATATGGAATCCCTTATTCATCCTTTCACATTAATTTAAACTGATCCTTTGTTCTATAAAAAAAATATAGAGTGCATGTTGGTTTGAACTCTATGAACATGAACTAGGAGATTAAATCAATGAATCATTACATTCATCTTCATGTGGGTTACCCTAGGGATGCATTGTGTGGTGTAAGGGACTCCTACCCCTTATTCAGATTGTGTCATCACTCTACCATGCTACTCATATACATTTTGGGGTTCATAATTTATGGTCTAGGAATCACAAACTTAAACTATATGTGACTCACCCAAGATTCCATCTCTTGGAGTGGGGTCTTCTATGTACCATTTGTCTTAAATAACTCTCCATATAATTCCCCTATCGTGTTATCCACCTATGTCCTCTACAACTTTGGTTGGGGAGGTGTCATTCACATCGGTGAGAACATGTCCTTTCACATGATTTTAAACAATAATATTATCCCCTGAAATAGAAAACGTATTCTCTCTTTAAATGAAAAGAGGAAGAATTTATTTGATGCTCAGTCTATAAGCATCATACACAAGAATCTCAATAATTAGACGTTAAATTGTGTGATATATCATCATCATGTTATGTTGTTAATCTGTGTGTTCAAATTCCTCATTGTAAGTTGTTAAAATACATGTTTATCATCCTCATTTTAAGGAATTAAATAATGAGACATCTTAGTTGCTCGCTTGAGAAACCCTTTTATTCAATATTTGTCAACTACCACATCATTCATGTTCTTCAGCCATCATTCAACATATGAGGGGATAATCCTTATAGAAGACGAGTTGGAGCTTTTTTCAGGCTGATAAACTTAAACAATTTTGCTCAAAGCCACAATGGTGTATTTATAAGAGGGTTGGAAACCATAGGAACATTCCATCATGTCATCTCCAAGATTTGTGTGTCCCCTAATTTAGATCCTCATCCTACTCCACATTTGAAGAGGTACCACAAAGGTAATGGTTCCTATCCACAATGGCTCACCTAATATACAAGGTACAAATCCTATAGGGATTTAGATGAAATTTTGATATAGTTATCATGTATCGTACATGTTCCGTGGTCATCCCCAATTTGTTTTCCCTCATATTGGGAATCATGATAATAGATGCTATGTTATTAACATGCTCAACAGTTATCATTTACATTCATCTTAACCCTAGTGTTTCAGGTATTGGGCATCATGATTCCTTCTCCCCATTACCCTTTTTTCAATTAGAATTTATCAACCATAGTGTTACCCCATTTTTCACTAGAACACATTGGAAAAGAAGGTTGGTTGTTCAGATAGTCCCCATTCTCTAGCCTTATACCCACTCCAACCCAGACACTACTATTGGTCAATCAGTAAATGTAGAGCCTGAGTGATGATTGTATGACACTCTCAATTAAATGATCAATCAAATAGACATACCCTACTTATCACATAGAAAACGATTAATTTAACCTTAGTGATTGGTTTTTGTTGTCTCACAAGTATGATTTTAGAGAGATAATACGAATGAATGAAGAAGTATTCCCATTCATGAAATACATTTATAACCAGCATTATTTTGCAGTTGGCGAGGTTAGTCACCAAAAATGAGTCTCTATTATTGGAGAAAAAAATTCCCCCAGGGTTCCATTCATGTAATTATGTTCTCCAGCCCATGTGGCCTTTGGAAAGTGTTTCAAGGACCTACTACAACCTCCTGAACTCTAGTTAACCCTCCTCATTTATAGGATAAATCTAGTCAACCTTGATCTATATTATGTCCTACTTAACATACCACTTTTCTATCTTAGATAACACCTTTTTTTATTGGTCCTAATTATCCTTTGGATAAGCCCTCAACAGGTTGATAACCTCTTCTTAATAATGGAGGAACCTAGCACACTCATTCTCTTACTCCTCCAGATGAAATTTTTTTTATTCAGTCTCCTGGATATTTTGGGTGCTGACAGGTCTTTCTTTGTGAAATTTGATATCAAGATGTTGGGATTCCACAAGAAACATCTAAAAAAGGTATTCACACACTATAATATGGATATCACATTCGTCCAAACCTCTGGTTAACATGTTGTAAATCTAGTGGTGAAGGGAACCCATCTTACTCACAAGGTAAGGATTCATTGTATGAGTGAAGAAACCCTACATGCTCTTACACACCATGCAACGGACTATGTGGTTCTCCACAGAGAATGAAAAACATGATTCTTCCAGTTCCACTTGTGTTGTGGGCTTATATTTTGGGAAGACCGTAAGAAGGGAGTAGTAGGGTCCTCCTTGGGGATCCTTTCAGTCAGTTCTGGATCCATATTAAAAAATTAGTCTTCATCAAACCCATCCATAAATGAATCAACTATGCTAGCCTCATGCTCCACCCAAACATGGCATCACCCTTGACTATACAGGGATACTCTCCTTGGACCAAGGTTGGGTCAGCTTGAATGACGACCTCCTCAGGAGATGGCACAGTCATTTCAGAAGGGGCCCCGGATACTCCATCTATTGCCACAAGGTGGGAACACACCCTTATAAGAAATTCTTGAAATGAATTTGAATTATTCAATTTTATATATAATGAATATTTGGGTATCTAACACCACGTGATCTTCTGAAATATTTTTTTTCTGATTAATTTTATATTGTTGATATTTTTTATTTCACAAAATGATGAATACATATTTTGTTATAAAAAAACAATATGTTCCACTTGGGTTACATGAAACATCTTTTCAAGATTGCGCTACATGCAATAATTAGATTAGATTGAAGTATACGCCACACTATTACTGGATTGTGTTACACACAACACTGATTTCATTTGATATCTAGGATTACAAGGAAGACTGAGTTTTATAAAATAATTATATATCATTAAAATATAATTATTTAATTTAATAAAATATAATATATCCATTAAATTAGTGGTTTTGAATAGTATCAACATATCTATCAAAATATATGTTTTATAGTATGAATTCATTTGTAACAAATTAATTAGAAATGAAAATATATACCAAATGATTATAAAGGAAGTAATTTCATTTTTATGCTCCGAAAGTAGTTTTGTCTTAATATATTAAATTAATTACAATTAGGGAATGATATTAATGAAATATATATGTTGTATATTAAATAAATTATATACATACAATAGATTTTATATACAAAATATTAGAACAAACCCAATGTTATTCATAAAACACTATATTTTTCATAAGGGAAATTTTTCCGCCTTTTAAAAGCCAACCAATTTTAAATATAATTTTCGACATATTTATAATTTTTACATTAAAATAAATTTTTATTCGAATGAAGAGTATCAAATTTTAATTCGGTCGAATTTTTTGTTTTTTGCTAGTAAGTATCATTTTTACATTAGTGGTGAAAAATATTACATTTTATTTAAAAACTGTCATTCTGTTTAAATAATTATTAGTATTAAATTATATATTTGATTGGTTTTAAAGTATAATTAGATTATATTTTATCATTTAGACTAATTCAGGTCATTAGAATCATTTTAACATTGACATTTTATATAATAACATAATAAAAGTTTGATTTTTTTACTTTAATATCTCACTTCCTCTCCATATATGCTGGATTAAAATTAAACATAATTTTCTAGCTTTTGTGAATTGAGTATTGAAAAATAACAAAAAACATGGTTTTAATCTATATGATATTTTGAGACTAATAAGATGAACTTAATCATTGGATATTATTAATTATAACTTTAGTAATTTTTTATTTTCAACATTTAATAGTAAATCAAGAAATTAAATGTAATTATAATATTATAATATTATGAAATTTTTGTAACATTGTTACAGATTTAATTGGATGGGTGTGTTTTGAGATAAATAAAACATAATATCAAATTATTATCATTTTATACCACTTGGGTTAGCATATGAAAATTATTACATTTTATTTAAAGATTAGTTAAAAAATTCAAGTTCATATGTTTAATAAGTAAATCTTTTATAATATAAGGTTATAAAAGAGATAAATTAGACGATAAATAGTAATTTTAATGATAATAAATTTATCTACATCATGATAATTTATTTATAATTTTTAGTGAATAAATAATTTAACTAAAGGGCTTCATAATAATGATTTAAAAATTGTTTAATTAATGGAAATATCAAATAAAAGATATTAAAAATAATAAACTAAACAAAATTTAACATAATTATTGACATACATATATTTTATAGTGAAATTTGATATAATAAATGTATATTAGAATTGACGGTTCAAAGTTATCATGTTGTTAATATATTTTTCAAAATAAAAATAATGAATATAATCAAAATTGTCAAAAATGATACTTTAAATTAAATATTATTTTAAATTATATAAAATTCATAAAAACATAAAATTATCCCAATTGACAAGAATAATGATAAATATTCCATAAATTATCCATTAGGGATTCATTTTCTATTTTATTGTAACTATATTTAACCATTATTAATAAAAACAAATGTTGTAATGATAAGATTTAAAGGGTTTAACTAATGGATTTATCCAAAAGATAATGGTAAAAATGAAACATAAATTTTTCTAAAAAATATTGTTTGTGTCTATTTAAACCTATTATAATATTATATTTAAATTTATGCACTTTAAAGCTATTTGAAATGAAAAATAAAATTATATTTTTTAATTATTTAAATGGTTGCAAGAATTCCCCTCCCCTCTCATATAAAAAGGAACCTCCTCCCATACTTCCTCACACCACATTGAGCTTCCTAGATCGACCAAAATCATACCATTTCTCCTCAAAACGTCCTTTTACAAGTTCTAGAGGTCCCATACATCATAAAATTATAACCATGTTTTCCCTAAGTGAAGATATAAAGGTAGTCCACCAATGTAGATGAAATTGTCATATCAACTCATAAAGATCATTTCATCTTATACATCCTATTCATGTGTTTTTTTCATTATAAATTAAAAAATATGGTATAAAATATGTTATGAGATTTTCTTATGATTATTTATCGACCAAATTACACCTTTATCCTTCCTAATAAAAATGAAATCACCACGCGTGCGTATATACGACCTACCATCTCCATGCCATCGTGTAATTTGTTTTTCGTCAACTTTTTATTTTGATGGTATGATGAAGGATATAATGGATATAAATAATAAATATGACATGATAATTATTCTGTATAATAAATATACAATCCAATATATTCCCCCTTTTACATTAAGTTAATTTTATCGTTCCTCTTGCATACGTACGACCTACCATCTCCATGACCTTATGAGATACATCATTATTGTTAAATAGTAAATATAGATTATAAAATGTATATAATTAATAAATATGAAATAATTATGATACGTTAATGATATTAGATACCAATATACATATATTTCAATTAAATTCTTTCTTTCAATATGACAATAAAATAGAAACTACGTCTTACAAAAGTACTGTCTACCATATCCACAAACAGTATATTCTATTTCATATTTATGTCATTAATATTTACCTATATATGGAATATATATGATAAATAAATAATATTTTTCCTTATATAAGTAAATAAATCATTATCTATGTAAAAATACCAAGAATTATTTGTTAACAAAACATGTGATAAACAAAAGGACTATTACATAAAATGTAACATTAATATGGATGAGCTGACCAGAAGGTAATAAAAGAACCTATTAAAATCACATATGATACTATATAATTAAATATTATTATTTAAAAGATTTATAATAAACTTATATTCATTATAAATGTTGATTTAAGGTTTTATAAATAAATCCAGACTTATGGTAATTGAATTTCATCTCACTTTTTATTTCCAGGAGATACATGCCATATTCACAACTCTCTTATTTTATATTGTGTATATACTAAATTATGACATACTATGTAATTAATTTTATTTATTTATTGATATTTATTTATTTAATTGATATTATTATTTTATTGGGATTAGGATTCTAAAGATACTCAAGTAGTAAATGATTTTTGGGGCACTTTTATTTTCGGTTAGATACATGCCATGTTCACCACCTTTTTCAAATATATGGTGTATATACTACCCATGAATGTATTCTATTATAATTATCCTTATATTTATGGGTTTTTACATATACATTTGATTATGTGTATTTCACAGGGATTATGTTTACAAAGTTACCAAATTTGTAAGCGAATTTTTTTCTCATTTTTCCTTCATTAAGACACATGTTATGTTAGGAACCTATATTATTATATGAGGGGTATATACTTCTATTTTATGTGTTTATCATGAATATCCATATTTTCATCATATTATATGTTTCATGTAACATTATTCCCTCTTCATTCATAAATCTTTGTTCATTAAAAAATTGTTTTCTAAAATTGTTTTTGAAGTTGTTTTAAATAAACTTTTATATATTTTCATGGAGAAAGAACCTTTATTATATTTAAAACGGTTTTCAAATATTTTATATAATATTTCATGGTTATTTTATATGAAAAATGTTTTTCTAAATGTTTTATATTATAAGAAGATATTTTTTCAAAGTCGAAGGGATTTTTCCTTAAAAATTATTTCAAAATTATTTCCCCCAATTAATATTTCAAATTTTCTTCCTCGAGAATGATTTCAATTTTTCCTTAAAAATATATTTTTCACAAATGATAACATTATTTGATGTTACATATATTTTTCTAGGAATTTTTTTCAATGTTAGCATTCATATTCTTTCTGTGAATTGTTTATTTTTATGATGGAATGATATTTATGAAACTCATTTCTTTTCTATGGGTTATGTTATGATTGAATAATTTTAATGAAACTTATTTCTTTCCATTCATTCTAATAAGATACATGATTTATGATCTTATGTAATAGATATAAATTATGAAATTGTGATATGGGTGGGTACTATATCTCCCTCCAATTCATTGGGTAAAAATTTATATCTCATCAGATATAAATAAAGGACCTTATCCACTTAGATATTTTTTAGAGTGAATTTCTCCTACAATGATGGTTATTGGAGTGAACTGTGACAAAAAAATATGGTTATGCAGGTGAAGCCTGACTACCTAGATAGTATGGGGAGTGAACCCATACTAATAATATTGACTTGTAAGTGATTCCTTAACTACTAGAGAAATAATTTTTTATGATTATGTGTCTAAATAAATTCATTGTCTTATACCTTTGTTATAATTTAAGGGACTATGTTCGTTATTTCATTATTATTCATTTGTCATGTACATCCTATCATTATTCCATGATTCATGGTTATGATCATTTATATTACAAGTATTATCTTATATTTTTAGGATCATGTTCTGATACCCTTATGCTCATAATTACGTTTACATGTGTCTATAGTTTACCCATACCAAGCATCAAACCTCCCCCGTTTCATATAATTATGTTTCCCAGAATATAAAAAAAACAATTTATGTAGGAATACCAAAGTGGAAGATATTTTTGGGGGATTTTGAAGATATTTCAACAAGGTATAATATTTTTTTCAATATTTCTGAAGACAGTTAACTAATACAGTCTTTGGGCATGTGTTTGTGTAATGTGTGGAATGTTTCAAAAACATTATGTAAAACCCATATATGAAAAGTATGGATCATTATAAATGGTATCAGAGCAATGTATTACTCAAACACTAAAAATTAGGATGAGAAGAATTTAATGATATTGATAGGGATATTTCTAAGGATATTTCAGGGGATGTCACTAAGGATAAGTCTAAGGATGAGGAAATTTATAAAATAATTTCATTTAATTTTGATAAAGGATATAGTTAGTGGTTTCATATAATTACATATGAGTCTAGACACTCTATATGTTCGTTAATATAGAATAGACATTACTAGGTGTGAGAATTCATATAAGGAGTGTAGAGCCTGACTCGATCGTAACCGAGTACACGACAACAAGCCTTCATGGACACATGGTTTAACCCTACTGGGGGGTATTCTTTTTAAATTAAAAAACTCTTTACAAACAATCATGAAATATTTGAATATAATATGATAATTAATAATGAAGGATAATCTAAAGGTTTTATTGAATAAAAAATAGGTAATATGTTCAATACATCCATTCTGTAAATTTTCATTATTATGTGGTTTCCTATTATGATATGTGTTTATCATCATATGTTTTCGGGTTTCAATAAATAATCCGAAATAAAAATATCTAAGTTAAAATTAAATTATATAAATGTGGAATGTATGGGAATATTGAAAATAAATTTTCTATTTGGAAATATAATGAATATAATCAGAAAGGTCAATGTTTATTGATTATACTACTGAAGATAAATTGACCACAAAAAACCTGTGAAATGTATGTGATGTTATTCCTGTATTGTTTACATAAAATGTAAGAAGTGTGATTAGATCATGGTTGAGGAACCGAAATAAATGATTCATACTTCATATTTTTGTAAATAGTTATTAAGGAATAAGATGATGAACCGTAAGTAATGGTTTAAGAAAAAACATTAGATTATTGAAGTTCTTATGTTTCAGATATCAATAATAATGTTTGAAAATCATGAATCATATAAGTATTTTCAGTATAAGATTTCATTAAGTATTGAAATGGATCTGTATAATTGGGATGAAGACATAGAAAATTTATATTTTGATTAAGGGAAGGTAACCCTTGTTGTGATCAATATGTTTAGAAATTTTTTTTATCTTGGATAAAGATATCAATTATTTTGGATAAAGAAAATTGGATAGTATCAATTACCTTGGAACCAATTAAGAGTTTATTGACATTGTAGTCTATGTCATCATGAATGTAATTTAACACTTCTTGGATTTAATGAATATATCCTTTAATATTTGGAATAAGAAAGAATATATATATTTTAAAATTTATTTTTAGTAATTCATGTTGTTACCATGATTCAATAGAATATTGAATTAGTGTATTCACATTTAATAAATGTGAAAAACAAGAGTTTATATTTGAAATTTTGGGAATCAATGTTAAGATTATTTTGTGTCCTTATTTTTAATGTTTTGGATTATCATTTTATGGAAGATTTACATGGTTAACCATTTATAGATGGTCTTCACATAAACATTATATGAATTATATGAAATTAAAGTAATATATAAATATATTTGGAGATATGTATTTGCATTAAATTTGCTAAACTTTTGTTGTGACAAATATAATTCTTAGAAAATGATAAATTCAACTTCAGTTCCTAAAATAACATATGAAGTCAAAATTTATCAATGAAAAACAAGGGAAGATATTATGCTAAAATCAAGTAAATACATCTCCTTGTTGATATTATTAAACTTTTGGAAATGATTTTGAAATAATTGGTTGTCATTTTTTCATCATTACTGATGATATCAATGACCTTTTTCAAGCCACTTTGTATCATGTAATTGACTTTTAAACATCCCCTAACCATGTTCTCTATCACCCTCCATCATAATATGATGGTTAGATTTTCTTCCATTTCCATGTTTTCAAAATTCTTCTATATTTTCCTATGATTAAACCTAATTATGTGTTATTTTGGTTTACCTTTACATTTCCATCCTTTTTTATTGTGTGTTTCAGAATTAATTTTTATGATGTGGGTTTATATGAAAGAATCATTTATGTATTAAAAATTTGAGAGAAATTAATTTTAAGGGGGTAAATGTAACACCCTAAAATTTTGTGAAATATATTTTTAAAATTAATTTTAATTTTTTGATATTTTTCTTTTCATGTAATAATTAATAAATCTTTTGTTATATGAAAAACCACTATGGTTAGATTGCATTATACAAAACATCAAGTAATTTTTTCACTAAGTGAAACACATAGATTATCATATGGTATAAAAAACACTATGATTGTATTGTGTTTCCCACAATGCTGAGTTCTATTGATATCTTACATTAAATGAATGTTTGAGATTTACTGAACAATAGTATATTATTATAATATTATTATTTAATATAATAAGATATAACATAGCTGTTAAATAAGATATTATGAAAATTATTATCTAAATTAAAAAAGATATATTTATTATAATGTGGATTCATTGGTTTCAAATTAATTACAAATGAAAATATATACCAAATTATTATGAAGGAAATAGTTTTGTTTTTATGTTCCCAATGTAGTTTAGTCAAAATAAATTAAATAAAATAAAATTATTTAATTTTATTAATGAAATATATATGTAACATATTTAATAAAATATTTTTTATATTCATACTATAGATTTTATGGGTATAAAACTCAAAAAAACCCAATTTGATACATAAAACCCTATATTTTTTAAAACGGAAATTTTACAGCAGTTAAATAGTGATCCAATTTTAAATATAATTTTTAAAAATTTAAAAAATTATAATGAAAAAAATAAAAAAAAATTATTTTAAGTAATAATATTAAAATTTAAATTGGGTGAATTTTTTTTATTCATTCGATAAGTTTCATTTTTTTGTGCATAGTGAAAAATTTTGTTCTTTAGTTAAAAATTGTATTTCATTTAATTAATTATTATTAGTAAATTAAATATTTTTTTTGGTTTTCATGTATAAATAGATTATTTTTATCACTTAATCCAGTTTTGGTCATTGGAATCAATTTCACATCACAATTTGATAAAATAATCACTGTGAATATTTTAATGTTTTTACTTGAAAAACAAACTTCCTCCCCATGTCTATATCATTAGCATTAAACATAGTTTTCTCAATTATTTGAATTTAATTTTGAAAAATAAAAATAAATGGTAACAATATGTATTATATTTAGAGAATAATAAGGTCAACTAATTTTTTTTTATTTTATGAATAGTAACAAAAGAAATTTTTTATTTACCATAGTAAAAGGAAAATAAGGTATGTATCGGTAAAAATAATATTATAATATTATTATTTAATCATAAAACATGTACTAATTTAATTGGATGAGTTATTTTAGTTCTAAATAAAACCAATTAAGATATTATAACTTTTTAGTGCACTTTGGTAAGAATATGAAATTTATTATATTTTATTTAAATGCATGTTAAAAATTTCATACACATATGTTTAATAAGTAAATCATTTTTAATATAGGGTTATACAATGGATAAATTAAACTATAAATATTAACATAAAATCTGATAAATATATATTCATCATGATAATTTATTGAATTTTTCTATAGAATAAATAATTTAATTAATGGCTTTCATGGTGATGACGCAATAAATGTTTAATTAATGGAAATATAAAATAAAAGATATTAAAAATATTAAAATAAATATAATTTTAAATAATTAATGAAATCCATGAATTTTGTTGATAAATTTAATATTTTAGTGATATATTAGAATTGTTGGATCGAATTTATCATATTATTGTGATATTTTCAAAATAAAAAATAAAAAATAGTATCACAAATTACATAAATGATACATTAACATTAATAAAAATGAAAATGATATAAAATTCAAAAAAATATAAAATTTGGAAAACTGACTAGAATAAGGTTTTATGTTCTCTCATTGTTCCATTTGGGGTTCCTTTTGTATTTTATTGAAATTTTATTATCCCATAATGGTAAAAACACATATTTCCTTGGTAAGAGGTAAAAGGTTTAACTTAGGGTTAAATCCACAAGATAGGGGTAAAGAAAAGACATGAACTTGAACAAAAATTATTCTTTATAATTATTAGGAACAATACAGATCTTATATTCTAAATAAATTTCATTGATACATTTTTAAATCTAGAATCAATTTATATTCAATTTATATTTTAAAGTATTTCTGAAATCCCCCCCCCTTATAAAAAGAAAGCTCCTCCATCAGTTCATCACACCACATTGAGACTTATAACTCTATTAAAACCATTCATTTTTTCAAAAAACATCATTTTATGAGTTATGGTGGTCTTTTTGTTCCAAAAATTCCAATCATAGTGTCACTAAGATAGATCTAAAGGAAGTCCTCCAAAGAAGAGTTAGTTGTTTTATAATCTCAATCTAGTTAATTTTCCTTATAATTCCAATTAATGTGGTTTTCCATTATAAAGTATTAAATACATTATAAAATATATTCATATATGTTATTATGATTATGTAACATACATTTTCCACATTTTAGTCATCCTAAAAAAATGAAGTCAGCACATGGGCATTCGTACGACCTACCATCTCTATTTTTATGTGTAATCTGTTTTTCATCAACAATTTATTTCGATTGGTATGATGATGAATATAATTGATTTAAATAATAAATATTACATGAAAATTATTATTTATAACTAATATACTATATAATTTATCACCCTTTCACTATTAATGGAATGATATCATCACCCTTGCTTACATACGACCTATCGTATCAAAGACACGATGAGATTCATGTTCCTCGATAATGATTATAAAAAATATATATATGAATAAATATGAAAAAAATAAAACTAATTGGATTATATTATATAAATATATGTCATTTACATACCTTCTTTCAATATCAAAATAAAAAGGAACCAACGTTCATGCATTTGTATGACCTACCATCTCTATTAATCGTGTGTTATATTTCATATATCTAAATTCTATTCATGATTTTTAATAAATATATATTTAATATATATATATATATATATCATGTCTGACATTATTTTAGTTTACAAATCATGATCTATGTAACAATACCAAATAAAAAGTCAAAACACATACGGTAAGAAAATAAATTATTACCTAAAACATAACATTAACATGGAAAACATAATAAGTGGGTAGAAAAAAACATAGTAGAATCATATATAGTATGATATAATTGAATATGATTCTATTTTGTATTTATAATAAACATATATTTATAATTTAAGAGGTTTTAACATGTAAGAATGAATTCAATACTTAAGGTAGTGGAAATTCATCTCACTTTTTATATCCATGAGATACATGCCATTTTAACCACTTTCATTATTTATGTGGGGTATATACAGACCTATAACATGTTATATCATTAATTTATATAATTATTTTAATTTATTTAATTGATATTATTTTTATATGTGTTCATGATTTTAAAATTACTCAATTAGTAAAAGATTTATATAGATCTTTTTTTCCATGAAATAAAATCCACGTTCACCACCTATTTAGTATATATGATGTATATAATTACCATGAATGTATTCTATTATTATTATCCATAAGTTTATGGGTATTTACATATCCATTTTATCATCTCTCTTTCATAGGGTTTACGGTTCAAAAGATACCAATTTGGTAAGCAAATTTTGTCTCAATTTTTCTCCTTTAAACACATGTTATGTTACGCACCAATATTATTTTATGAGGTTTATATACTACCCTTTTAATGTTTTTATCATTAATATAGATATTTTCATGAGAATATAAGTATAATTAAATGTTAATATCTCTTTAGTCAAAAATCTATATTCCATTAAAAAAATGTTTTCAAAAAACGTTTTATTGGTGGTTTAAATGAATTTTTTTCCATAAAAAAAACGAATTTCAAATATGTTTAAATCAATTTCAAATATTCCTAATAATTTTTCTCTTATATTTTAAATTAAAAATTAGTTCTTAATTTTTTTATGATTTAAAAATAATTTTTCAATGTGGAAAGGATATTTGACAGAAAAACTATTTCAAATGCTTTTCTTCGATAATTATTTCAAATGATATTTAATAGGAATGATTTGAAATGAGATTTTTAAACAATTCTTCATATATGATAACATTTTATGATTTTAATTATGTATTCCTAGGGATATTTTGTAGTTTAATTGTTCTTATTCATTTTATGAAGGGTTTTTTATTATGATGAAATGATATTTATGAAAACCATTTCTTTTTTGTGGGTAATGTTATAATTGAATGATATTTATGAAATTTATTTATGTCCATGGGTTCTGATATGATTCATGATTTATGTTCATTTAGAAAATGTATTTATGATTTCATTATGATATAGATGGGACCTATATGTCCCTCCAATTTAAGGGTTAATGATTTATATCTCATGAGAGATAAATAAATTAAATTTTCTACTAAGATAGTTGTGATAGTGATCTATGATTACCAATATGGTTGTGGGAGTAAACCATGACTATAAATATTTCATGAGTAGTGAATGCAATCTACAAAAATATCCTTGGGATAACTTCCTTTACTAAAATGTAAACCATTTTATATGCTTATGTGTCTAAGACAAATTCCATGTCTTATTCCTATGTAATGATTTCTGGTATTACATTATTTATTTTATTATGATTTATAAATTATGAACATCCAATATTTATTCCCAAGTTACATTTTATGATCATTGATATGGATGGTTTGATCGTCTATTTTCATGGTCATGTTTTCAAACCCTATGCTCATTATTATGCTTACATGCGTCCCTTATTTACCATTACTGAGCAATTGAGCTCACCCTAGTCATTTATTTCATTTACCTAGGATATAATGATAGTTTTTATGTGTGAATACTATAGGTGAAGCTATTTGGGGATTTGTTGGAGATATTTCACTGAGTATGAAGATTTTTAGTTCATGTTTCCAAATGCACAAAATAAATACGGTCTTTGGGAATGTGTTTGTGTGATGTATGAAATGTTTGAAAAAATGATGTAATATACAAGAATTCAAATTTGGGGACATTATAGGGAAAACATGGGTCATGTGATTGGAAAATACTGACAAAGACATATCATCTCAAAACATTGTCCTTGCACCTTGATAGGGTGATCTACCATATAATACCCTATGATACAAATTGACACCCCAACAGTTGTCACCAGACTCACCAGTGTTGGATAAGCATATGATCCATGGGTCCAAAAGATCACATTAATACATCATATTAAAAATCAATGTGAATTTTTGAAATGTACTTTTTTGGATTAATATTTTTACTTACCTTGATGAATGGTGGATTTCGACGATGTGTCTCCTTGATAAACATGCCTCACTCTAAGAAAAAGGCAATATTGGGATTATACTATGTGGCACCCCATAGATAATTGGGAGGATTTGAGGTTCCAAGGATACAATTCTAACATCTTTAAATTCACCTCCGGCTTTGGAAACCTTAGGGACGGGCCTCGGAGTGCGATCTCCCCTACCTAGGGGAGCACCCACATCCCCTCCAGTGGGACCCCCATGTCCCTCTTTGTCTCGCACTTAGACACTATGAAAATTATTAATAACATATGAATATAAATAAAGAAGTGGCTGGATGTAACATGTTATGTAACAATATTAAATGGGGAGAATGAACTAGTAAAAAACATCCGACTTTTCAATCTCAATAATCTCCTAGGAACTCGCCTGATCAGTAGCCAACCCCACAGAGTATCCTTCACTAGATACATTTTTTCCATCACCATTAGACACCTCCTTGGTTTAATAATCTATATGTGGTGTCTCCTCCTATTTTTGGACATCTTTAAACATTACTCACACCAGGTAAAGAGGAAGATCATGCTCCCCATGGAGTGACAAATAGTCCATAGCTGCTTGGTACTCAAATACATTGTGATATCACACTATTGACATGATCCCAGCATACTGCACCTCTGACATATCAATCCCTTACCAGTTCAGAATCATTTATAGTTTCTTTGTAATCATGTTTTTCAATATAATTCCCCAAGACACGCAATTAATGGGGAATTTTAAATCATCTATTGGAACTAGCAAACATAGTAAATTCTTGTCTGTGGTTTCTCGAGATTTTCAACTTCTGACCTATGATCACCCTTCTTTTGACCATGATCACTTCTGGGAAACATTACCTCTAAAAGTTTCGGGTGAAATAGCACATTGCACTACTCCCACTACAAATCTATCCTTGGAGGCCTCAGACATCTGGAACGCCCCTCAGATATCATCACTCCTACCAATTTTCTATTTCATCTCCTTTCTCTCCAGCATGAACACCTTTATAAATTTTACTAGATCACACCCATGTATTCCACCAACCAATTTTTGGAATAATCCTTGGACCTTGGATAAAAATTTATGGTAAAAAAAATATTTTCCACCCTATTCCCTCATCTATCATCATCCACCACTACTAATGAATGACACATTTATAATGACCTGAATCCATCTTCACTAATCTGGTGCCCTATTTTATTACAGTGGAATATAAAAAAGAATGTGCATCATGAAGGGATGATTAGTTTAGTATCTTTGGAAAAATATAAATAAATAAGTTCAACATTAAAACATTAATTTAAATAAATCATAATTGTTTTATTGGGAACATATCAAATTATAAGCTTATCCCTATAGGTCATTCATAATAAACATCTCTATATCCTAAGAAAATGAATCATAATAAAGGGGTGATCTCAAACACACAGTAAGAGTAAGAAAATAGTGGAAGATAACATAAATAATATTCATTTTAAATTATTGAAAACACATTCCTTTAAAAGAAAAACGTGAATAAAATATGGAAGGAATGTGAGTGGAGTAATTATTTTTATAATAAAACATAATCCTTGTTATTATAATAGTCGAATAAACTCATGAAAATTGAATTTATAGCTTCCTAATGAGGGAAATTCTTATTTTTGACATTCTGAAACTTATCATCAGGGCCTCATCCAAGAAATCTAAAAATTAATATGGCCTCAGCCAAAACCATATCTAAAAATGGGCAGGGCCTCAACCAAGTCCATATCAATTTTTCTCATTAGACATAATGATGCATCAAATGGATTTAGAGGCACTCACCCATTGCATAATATGTCCAATTAATTAATAATATGAATTGGGATAAACATTAACAACATATAAATTTATGTTGAAAAAAACATACGAAATATCAATAACATTCCCTGAATGTTAAGAATAATCACTAACCATTAAAAGTAAATTTTGTTATGGTTTTAAGATAGAACACCCATTATAATACTAATCATAATGAATTGAATAAAATATGGTAGACGAAATAATAAAGGACTAATCCTAATAATACATAATAAAAAACAAGATTTATGAAATAGATGAAGATACTCTTATAAAATCATCAAGTCATTCTTGAGATAATTACTCTTTTACATTGAAAAGAAGAGTTATTTTGGAAATGTATTTGTAAAAAAAAATAAGTGAGTTTAGGTAGTATTTTTATAATACAATAGATTTTTTTAGAAATATAATGGACACTAAATACTAACTATAGTGTTCCCTTGAATATTGGTAAGAATTTTTTAAATTTCCTTGAATCAGTCTTGTATTCCAAGAATACTTTTTGAAAGATCCTTTTAGAACATATAACTCCCCATAAATGAAAGTAGAATTCTATTTGGTACATATATATATACGATTATCAAAAAATATATGAGGAGTATATAATAATAATAAAAAATTATTCTAGGTAAGTATACAATAAGAGTAACCTGAATGAAAATGGTGATTCTGGTAGAAAACCCTTACCTTAATTCAGAATGTGTTCCTCACCTGGTTTTAAGGGACTGAATAATCGAATTTAGGTTCATAATTTAATGATTCCCGAAACTCATCTACATTTATTTGATTTATTATAACCATATTAGGTTCATTAAGGGACTTTTGATGGGTAAATATATTCAATAACATTGTTTGTGGGTGTTTTCTTACTTGGTTTTCATGATCAGATTAAATATATGCATGTATTGATAAAAATGTGGAATAGAAATGGTTTTCTAGAATAGAATATGTATGTAATTAGTGGAAAACCATATTATTTGATGTTTATAAATTTTATTTGGTTATTGGGTGTGACAATAAATCATTATATAAAACATTAATGATAATTCTTTGGGTTAATTGGCAGTTTTTTATCACAACAAACTCATTTTTATTTGTAAATTAATATCTTCTAAATAATGTGATTACAGAACATTAAATAAGTTATAATACATATAATATAGTATTTTTCAACCATAATAATTGTTTCATGACCAGAAATTAATATGGTTATATAAATTAAAAACTCAACGTACGTAAATGTGATAAATTAACACATCTCGGATCGTTTTTTCATTTCTAATATAAAATAATGGGAAATGAGAGATGATGAAAAACTAATCATTTATAATAACGAAATTCCAGTACATGTATGGAAATAGATTCATCACATAATTTGTACAAAATGAGGTGAGGAAATAAAATGGAAAGAAACGAACTTGAAATAAATGAAATGAACAGAGGAATTTACCTCTCAATGTTATCTTCTTTGAGAGCCTATTTTGGGGAGAGGTTTTGGTATTTTTATAAAACTATGTGATTCTAGATGTGGGGGGAGCATGTTAGGATATTTTATCAGAATTTAGACAAGACCAAAGGATTTTGCGGATTGAATAGAAGAGGGCATGAGGGGGTTTTATAGTGAATGAGAGGAGGGTTTTCCCATTATTTTTGCAATTATTTTATTATTTTTTCAAATACAACATATAGTGCTGATGATTATGAAAAAAATAGTAATATGTTAATATGAGTTCAAACCAATGGTCATTTACATCATCCATGACTCTACCATGATGCATAAGTTCACTTATTTATCATATTTGGTAAATTATCGATTTTAACTATTCACCAAAAATTAAAGTATTTCAGATAATATCCCAAAAACCCACCATAACCATTTTTCAATGTGTGGAAATAAAATATGAACTCCATTTTTTAAAAATATTTATCTAAAAATTATTAATTTGATTTATAATTAAAATCATAATTTATTCAAAAAATAACAATTTTATAATTATAATTAGTTTTATATCACCATGAAAAATTAATCAAGATCTCATTATCTTATAACCTTAAGAAAATAAAATACTAATATTATTTACTATTCATATAGGTCATATTAAAATTCATATTAATTTTCATTATGGTCTGATACTATTCACCAAAAATTATATTTTCCTTAGTAGACACTAAATATCTTACAGAACGCAAATATGTATGTCAGTTTTTTGAAATTCAAATCATAGAGGTGGAAATATTATGATTACAGGATAGGTTAAAACAAAGTGGAATTTTGTAGAGACTCAAGTTTTCTTGAATTAAATAATAAATTTATTTAAGAAATCCTGGGGTGTTACATTATCACATCCATTCAAAAAAAATCCCTCAAAATTTCTAGAATTTTACCTCCAAAAAATTTCAGAAGCTCTTCATTATAAACTCCCCAAACTCCCAAGTTTCCTCTTCAATTTTATTATTTTTCCAAAGAATCATTACCAGTCAAGTCATACAAATCCTTAACACTTGTATTTAGTGTCTAGAATTTGGATAGGCTCTTCACAGTAAGATATGGAATGTTCTAATTCTAGACAATAGAAATTGAGGACATGTGTTGGGTCTGGCATGTACATTCCATGCAATAGGACTTGGAACACATTGTCTACATTATATAGGCGAGGTGGCATCGTGAAAGGACATGAAATAGCTCTAATTGTCTCCATAATTTCAAAAGGGCCTATGTACCAAGGGCTCCATTTTCCTTTCATCCCAAATCTGAGTACACCCTTCCATGGAGATGCTTTTATGTAAACATGATCTCCCACTTCAAACCCCAAATCCTTCCATTGACTATCACCATAGCTCATTAGTCTATATTGAGATAATTTAATATGGGTTTGAATAGTCTTTACCTTTAGTCTTTTTTCCTCCATAAGCTTTGGTCCCACATGCTTCCTTTCTCCAACTTCATCCCAACAAGATAGTGTACGAAATCTCTTTCCACTCAATGCTTTATATGATTCCATTTGAATACATGAATGGAAACTATTATTGTAGGAAAACACCACTTAAACTAAATGTAGATCACACATGCCCAGAAATTCTAGTGGTCATGATCTCAACAAGTCCTATATGGTTTGTATCGTCCTTTCTAGTTTCCCATCAATTTGTGTGGGATAAGTACTACTCATTCTGAGCTCAGTATCAAAAGATTTCGGAATAATTTTCTCGAATATTGATGTAAATAATGGATAAAAATCTGAAATAATTGATAGAGGTTCTCTATGAAGTCTCATAACACCATTGATATAGTGTTAGGCTTGGAACCTCAGTGGAATATCCTCCCATATAGTGAGGAAATGTGCCGATTTTGTCTGTCGATCAATAATTACCCATATTGCATCATTCTTACTAAGATTATTGGGTAATTTTGTTATAAAATACCTAGTAATATCATCCCATTTCCTTGTAGTATTAGGTACAGGTAGCATTAATCCCCTTGGATATTGTCTTTAGGCCTTCACATGTTTAAATACTAAGAATATTGATATAAAATCATCAATATCTCACTTTATGTGGCCCACCAGCACTGTTCCTTCCAATCACTACACATTTTAGTGATAACAGGGTGTATAGAGAAATTCAAGCTATGATAATCATCTAATATCTCCATTTCTAGCTCGAGTATCAAAGAAACAAGTATCCTATTCAAAAATTTCATAATTTCATCTTCACATACAAATTCAGCCAACTTCCCTGCTTTCACAGCATTAATTTTCTTTTAGAGGTTCACATCATCAAGATATGAGATTTCATTCCTTTCTAATTAAGATTTATGGGAAACAAAATGAAAAATTTGTGATTTTTCAACATTATTGATTATTTCCTTATACATTTTTAATAGTTCCATGTACAAATGATCCTCATCAATCCACATTTGGTTGATATCTCCATGATCCTTCCCGTTCAACGCATCAACTGCATTATTTTCCATTCATGGGTTATAGTGTATGGAACAATCAAATTCCATTATTATTTCAGTACATCGCCTTTACCAGATTTTGTGTTCTTTCTATGAGAAGATATATTTACGACTCTTATGATCAGTATATATATCCCATTTTTACGATAGAGATAATGTCTCTATATATTCATTGTAATGATTACCACTGAAAAATCCAGATCAAGAGTAAGATAGTACAATTCTTGAATTTTTAACTACCTTGAGGCATAGGAAATAACTCTATCATTCTTTATAAGTACAAAACCAAATAAATTCTTTAATGTATCACTATAGATCACAAACCCATCATTTCATGATGGCAGAGTTAGGATTCGTGCATTCACTAATCACCTCTTAAATTCTTCAAAACAGTCCCCACAATCTATTTTCCATAAAAACAAAACCCTTTTATATGTAATATTGGTCATCAGGTTGTATATACAAGAAAATTTTTGAACAAAACGATGATAATAAGATGCTAAACCAATAAAACTATGTACCTTGGTTATGTTTCTTGGAGTAGTAAATTCTTGCATAACCATTGTCTCATAGGATCAATAGATATTCCATCCTCATAGACAGTGTGTCCAATACAGGAAACTAATTGAATACAAAATTCACACATTATAAATATCATATATCATACATTTATTATAATAGTCTTCAGAATAGTGTGCAACTGATTTTCATGATCTTTGTATCTTTTTAAGTATATGATGATATCATCAACAAATACAACCAAAAAATTCATAAAGATATTCCTTGAAAACTCTATTCATTAGATCCTTCAAAATAGAGGGTGCATTAGTCAGTCCAAATGGCATTACTCTAAACTCATAATACCCATAACTGGTTCAAAATGCGGTTTTTGGAATGTCTTCCTTCATTACAAGAAACTGATGATATCCGGATCAATGTTAAATCTTTGTAAAAAATTAATGAGATCCATGATATAGATCAAATAAATCCTCAATGATATGTAGGGTATATTTTATAATTGTTTTTTATAGAATTTATCTCCTAATAGTAAATGTAGAACATCATAGATCCATATTTCCTCTTATCCAAAAGAATTAAGGCTCCCCATATCAAAACACTAGGGAAAATAAATCATTTATCACTCAATTCTTCTATTTGTTTCTTCATTTTCACTAATTACAAAGTGAACATTCTATAAGGGGTCTTTGATATGGGCCATTAATCTATAATTAACATAGTGGAAAACAAAATTTCCCACTCCTTAGGATTTCTATGTAAATCCTATGGAAATACATCAACATATTAATATACAATAGGTAGGTCCTCTATTTGAACATTTCAGTCCCCATCCATAGTTATTGAATTCCCTACTTCCCTAATAATTGAATTCAGTAGATCTACTAGGGGTGGATCTAAATGATAATCAGATGGTGATGTTTCCTCCCTAAAGATAAGTTATTTTATATCGTCCTCAAAAATTGTAACCTCATTCTTATTGCAATAAATTTTCACATCATGGTTTGAAATCCAATCTATACCAAGTATTATATCAATGTAAATAATTGGTATGATAATAAAATCATCAGATAAATCCTTTTTTTATTCCATAATGGGGCCTTCCTTAAACAAATTTGTTGCAATGATACTTCTATTTGGAGTTTTGATAAAAAAAGACCCTTAATAAATACAATAAGAAATATATAATTTCCTTGGAAAATCGGGATGATATGAATGAATGCAATGATCTAGAATCAAATAATGCATTTTCTAAGTTTGAGGAAACCAATTATGTACCTACCACCACATCATTAAAAACATCAATAACAAAAAAGTTATCACATAAGCTTGTCCCATCTCTCCTGGCCATTTTTGTGGCATGTTTCCTTAACCCTTTGGACAATTATTAGCAAAGTGTCGTGTATCACTACAATTATAGAAATGAACATTGATAGCTTCTTTCTTCCCCATGAAAACACCAGTATGATGGCCTTTTTTCAATACTTAAAGTAGACACCTTTTTTATTCAAGAATACACCAGGGTATTTCCTTCTACGGTTATCATAGGGTTAAATGTAAACAAGTCCCTTCTTCTCCATTTCCTAATTTCCTTTTTGTAATGTTTTCAGCTACCATTTTCATCTAATTCTTTCCATTGAATTCATTATACATAGATAACTCATTTTCTATTTTAATAGAACATGAGGATATATCATAATACGTTGATAAAGATTGGTAGGCCAACACTCATCCTCATAATGTCTTTAGGACATCAAAGAATTGATCAATCTTGATATTTGGATGACGTATATTGCCAAAAACAATGCCTTGATAACTTTGTTAAATTTGCATCATAATTTGCAACATTATCATCTTCTTCGTTCCTCAAATTTAGAAACTTCCTTTCCATATCCACACGTTGTTCATGAGGAAAGTATTTCTCTTTGAAAAGATCATTAAATTCACTAAATTCCATATTTTGTATCTATTCCTCCTAATTTCTTTTTTGAATTAGTGACCACAATTTCTCAGTATCTCTTGACAGAAGATAGACTACCATGATAACCATATACCTTTCATTACTTCCCAAGGAGAGAAATATCTTCTCTAAAGAAGTTATCCACTGATTATTTATGAATGGGTTTCAAATCCCATTAAATTGTGGAGGTTTCTGTCTCATAATGTGATCTAACATATCTCCCCCATGTTGTGGATATGCATTCTCCTTACGGGTAAGGTTATTAATAATAACCTGAGTATGTTTTCCTAGTATAGATATAAGTTTCACTATGTCAGTCGTAGCTCCATATCCAACATCATTATCTTTGAAAATAGGGTAATCTATACATGGGATACACATGTTCATGAGGTTTTGATTTCATCTACTAGGATCCATTTCTAACTAATGGCATACACTATATTAGGTTATCAATCATAATTTAGTATCTCAACATAAAAAAAATACCTAACATAAATATAAATCATATGCCAGGATAATCCCATAATCATAAACATTGTATCATTGATGAAAATATTACTTTTTAATCCTTCATAATGTCTTATAAAGAATATATGATTTGTCCTAAGAATATCCTCCGAGAGTGTCTAACCCAATGTACAGTAAGGCCCATTGTCGTGTACTAGGATACCCTAGGTCATTCTTGAAATTCCTTGTCAGAGTTTTTACACCTAAGTATATCTGTTCTATAACTACATACACATATTGTATCTAGATAGGGATGCATTTTTGAGAAATCTCCACATAATCTATTCCTCGCTGACATTCCAGGATGTTCTTGTATGATTATCATAAAATATTATCGTAGTGTTTTTCTCCCAAATCCATGTTTTCTAAATCTAGTTTCTATTTTTTCTACTAAAAATCCTCTGATTATAACTATAAACACCCGACCCATGTTTCCCAGAGATGATGCCTTATTTTATTACATTGGAATAAAAACAATGGAATATGCATCCTGAAAGACCGAGTAGTGTAGTTTCCCTAGAATCAAGATACATACATAAGTTCAATATTACATCTTGAAATAAAATAAATCCTATAAGATTTATAGGGAACATCCATAGCAATATGTTTATCCCAACAAGTCATTCGAACTAAAATTATTCATTTCCGGAGAAAATGAAACATTGGAAAGGGGTGATCTCAAATGCTTATTATGAGAAATTAATAAATCAGGAGATAACATAAACATTTTTCATGGTGAATAATTGAATACATATCCCTTTAAAAGAAAAATGTGAACATAATATGGTAGAAATATCATCTGAGTAAATATTAACATAAAAAACATAACCAGGTGTGTTCTACGAGTCGAATAACATCTTGAAATTTGAATTTATAACTTCTTAATGAATTAAATATGTATTCCAGACATTCTAAAACATACCTTAAATGCCTCATCGAACACATCTAATGATTATTAAGGCATTGGAGAGAACTGTATCTAAAAATAGGCTAGTCCTCGATCAAGTCCATTTCTATTTGTCTCATGATACCTAATGATGCATCGAGAGGCTATAGCGGGCCTCAACCCTCGAATAATAATTCCACTAAATTACCCATATAAAAGTGGATAAACCTAAAAAAACATATTCATTAATATTGAATCTATGATATTAAATTACAATAATGTTCCCAAAATGTTAAGCATAATCACTAACCATTCAGAGTAAATTGGTGAATGGTTTTAAGACAGCACATCCATAGTCAAAATAATCATAAACCATTAAATTAAATATTTTTTATGATATAATAAATGATAAATCCCAATAATATATAATAATAAATAATATCTTTTAAATATAGAAAGATACTCTTACTAGATCATCGAGCAATTTTTTAGATAATTACTCTTTCACATTGAAAAAAGGAGTTTCTTTGGAAACGTCATTATAGTGAACCATAAGTTAAGTAATGTAGTTTTTTCATAATAAAGGAGTGTTTTTAGAAATATAATGGTCTATAAAAATAGATAATATATTGACCTTGAAAAAAGTTAATAATTTGAGAAATTCTCTTGAATCTGGCGGGTATTTTGGGAATAATTTTTTTAAATATCCTTTTAAAACATATAACTCTCCATAAATAATGGTAAGATTCTCGTTTGTACATATATATTAAATATTATTACAGAATATATGATGATTAAATTTGAATAAATAAGAGTTTAATAAGGTATTTAGACAATAAGAGTAATTCAAATTAAAATGTTGGTTCGTGTAGAAAACACATACCTTAAGTCTGAAGGTGTTCCTCACTTGATCTTGATGACCTGAATAATCAAATTTCAGTTTGTGAATTAATGATTCCATAACATCCTATACATGTTATTTATTTATTATAACCATGTTATGTTTAATCATGGAATTTTCATGGGTTAAGAGATTCAATTTCATTGTTTGGGAGTGTTTTCTCGCTTCATTTTCATGATCGGTGTACTTATGTGCATGTATGGATATACATGTACAATGAGAATTGTTGTACTGAATTGAAGTTATAAGTTATTAGTAAATGACCAAAATATTAAATGTTCATAAAATTATCATGGATATTCATAGGGAAGATGAATCATTATATAGACCTTTAAGGACATTATTTTGGGTTAATTGGAGGTTCTTGATGTCAATAAACTCATTTTCATTTATAAATGAATATCAAGTGTACAATAAAATTACAGAACCTCAAATTAGTTATCATGAATTAATTATAGTCTGTTTCAGCCATAAAAATGGTTTCATGACTATAATTAAATATGGTAATATAAATTGAAAACCCATTATCCTAGAATGTGATAAATTAACACATCTAAGATGGTGTTTTCATTTCTAGTATAAAAGAATGAGAAAGGAGATGTGATGAAAATTTATTCCATTATCATAACAACATTATAGGACATATAATTTACTGGAGTCATCAAAAAATATGGATGAAATGATGTGAGGAAATAAAAATAAAGGAAACGAACAGGAAAGAATGGAAATGAAAAGAGGAATTTACCTCTTGAAGTAAATTTCCCGCAGGGCCTCTTTAGGGGGGAGGTTTTTGTATTTTTATAAAACAAAGGGCTGTTGTAAATGGTGGAGGAGAATGGTAGTTTATTTGAACAGAATTTAGATATGTAACAAGGAATTACATGAATGAGGAGAAGGGGGAGTGAAGGGGGGTTTTACAGTGGAGGAGAGGAGGATTTTCCCAGTATTTTTATTGTTATATTATTATTTTTTCATACAAGACCAATAGTGTTGATTTTTCTGACCCAAAAAATTAATGAGGAATGTGATTTCGAACCAACAGCCATTTACATCATCCAGGACTCATCCCTGATGCAGAAATTATATTATTTAGCATATTTTTTAATTAATCTAATTTCACTATCCAACAAAATTCAAGTATTTCAAAAAAATCCGAAAAATATTTCCCTAAACATTTTTTCGACATGTATATTTCAAAAATGGACACAATTTCTTGAAAATAATTTTATAAATATTATTATTTTTATTTGTTAAATAAAATCATAATTTATTCCAAAAAACTATCTTAATACTTTGATTTGTTTTATATCACCATGAAAAATTAATCAATATCTCATTATCATATAACCATAATATAATAAATTCATAATATGATTTTATATTCATAAATGTAATATTACTATTCATAAGGGTTTGTTACTATTCACAAAAAATAAGTTTGTTTTATTAGACTCTAAATATCTTATTGAATTCAACTGTGTGTGTCAGTTTTTCAAAATTCAAATCACATTGATGGAAAATTATATTTACTAGCTAGGTTATATCAAAGTGGTTTTTTAGATACTCATTAATTCATTCCTTAAATATAAAATTTATTTGAAAGAAACTTGGGGTGATACAGTAAGGATACTTCATCCTGTTATCGATCATGTCAAAATATATATTCAGTTTTTATATGTTTTTCTTCAGTGTAGAAGGAACCCTAGGTCATCTCTAGATGGAGCCTTAGATAATTAATTAAAATGGTTTTGTTTACGAAAAAATATAATGGTATGGTAAGAAATTTTGATATATTTGATTTGGGATGAATCATAAAAGCAAGCTATTCAAGAAAGTAGAAATTGACATATCTGATTCAGCGTGATCAACATGTGGAATTCTCATGATTCCCAAACATCATCACTTTATGTGAAAGGGTATAAATCATTTCATACATAGTTTTTATCACTTATTTACATAATGTTCCTAATTTTAGACTAGTATATCTCATAAGTGTCATTCGAAAACACAAAAGGATTCAATAGTAACTACTGAGGATTATGTTATTTGGGTTCGACAACATAATAAAATCTCAATAAGGAAACCCATGCAGAACTAGACATGTTTTCCAGGTTTCTATGTCATTTAATTATGATACCATTATATAACTTCACATGTACTTGACAGTGTTTATGAGAGTTAAATTGACCAATATGAAGCACGCAAACACCACAACTAAAAGAGGGAATAAGAAATATTGAACGGTTTGTGAAACATCAAATAAATGTGTACCTCAAAAAAGATCATATGAGTTATAGCATGACATAACTGTACATTACTCATTTAAATAATAATATATTAATATGAAAAGAAACCGAAAAACCTGAAATTTAAAATACCATCAATGTATTTCAAAGTTGAATCATAGTAATTACACTACGTTCCTCCATGGATGATCCTAAAGAGTTTAAAACTCCATGTGAGGGGAGGAAGAAAAATATGATGAATAATAACATTTGAAACTCTGAAAATGCACCACATAGTCTAGAGACATTGTATAATGGGGATAACTAGTGTTTTTATATACAAATACCTCAATCATTCCCCAAATAGAAGTCAATTATCTATAGTACTACATGACTATTCAAGGAAGAATGTTGCCTCCTTTGTTATCTGGATGGTTTAATGGACAAAACACATGAAAATGTGTAGAAATTTTGTTTCGAGGTGGACCATAAAGTTTTATGTCCAATCAAGGTTTATATATCTCAATTTTAGTTTTGAAACCTGATTTATTTACAACATACAGAAGGTTGGTCCAATATGGCCCACCATGAATTTCTCCACATTCTGGGAATCTTTTGGACCTCAAAATGGATGAATCTTGGATTACGGTCATCTAGAGAAATGAAGATCACATATTTTTTTCACTCTTAATCAAATGATCAACTCAATTGGATGAACATATTACACACAGTAGATATGTATTCCCAAAATTGTGCTCAATATCTCATGTAGTTTAGCCTGTTTTTCTTGAATTCCATCATGGGGTCTCCAAATTACCACTTCATATTACGTAGTCATTAATACAAGTAAAATTAATCTTTTATACCTTTAAGAAAACTAAATTATTTAATAAAACATGAAGTGAAATTTGTCATTTTATTTATAATTTTTAATAAAAAAACTAGTTAAATATAGTGGTGTTAGGGTGAAAATGAAAAGTAAATCCACACAGGATCATACCCCCCCCCCACCTAAACATTTGCACCCTTAGAAATAGTATTCTATACAAATGATGTATAATTTCTAAATAATAGCATAAAAAATTAAAATATTGTTTTGAAATGAAATCCAACCTATCTAATTTATGAAATCATTTTTTCTATCATTATTCTTCTCCCATATTTGAATGTGTGAAATTTCATTTGTCCACCCATACAAAAAGTCACAACATACCTCCCATAGAAACTTTAAATCTTCACTCTAGGAATGTGTGGGAGTGGATTTATTTTCATTTCTCAGAGTTTATGTGATATATCCATATTCTAATGGAGATTATATGTTCTAAACAACTAGAAACATTTTTTTTACTCAAGAGGAAATCCACAAAGTTATAATAAGTTTTAGGTTTTAGTAAGATTATATTTTTAAAAATCTAAGGTAGAATATCAATTCTTATTTCATAAGTAAAAATTCAATCTATATTTATATAGTGTTCACAATTAATATACTCACTCAAACCCGGAAAGACTATATCACATCCAACTAACTCTCCCATTTGTTCTTATTGTGTGGTTAAAATCCTAACATTGAATAATAATTTTTAATAATCAAATTTATTCATTTATTTTCTTTATTTAGTTCTATTTTTCAATGTAAAAACTATATTTCATATATATGGTTTTTTGGAGATTATGAGGGGTGCATACATAACAGAATGATATAATATGACTTGTGGTCCCAGTATCCAAAATAAATGAAGGGACACTTTCACTCACACATTACAATGAATAATTAACTATGATTATCATGGGACACCATCTCACCGACATATTCTAAAAATATAATAATAATGTACACAAGATATAGGTATGTAGGGATAAATTGGCATGATATGTGGATACCAAATAGGCATTTCGTGTCTTTATGTCTTAAGAAGTGTAAAATTTAAAGGTGGCTAAAATATAGGTTAATTTAAAAAAATATAAATGAAAAATGAGCTCTCTCATGAATGTAGAAAAATCAAACTGTATAGATTCAAATAGAATCCATGAAAGTTTTAATTTCTGAACATGACCTGAGCCTCCCAATTAACTGATTTAAAAGGATGAATATGTAATAAAGGTCTTATAACGTATCTCATGTAACATTTTAAAATTTTGGAAATTTATAATGAGACATGAGGTATAAAAATCCACTAAAATCATAAGAATATTTTGAAAATAAATATTCTAGAAAAAGATCGAGATCAATATTCATTTGAAAAAAATGAAAATACATTGTAATTTTCCACACAATCGACTCAACCATGAAAAATAGTTTGTGGATATTATTTTTAAGATCATTTTAGGGAGGTAAAAATCCTTGTCAGTAAGATAATACAAGATAAAGAAGAATGATGATGAATATTAAAAACTAACCTAGGAATATACCCATATCCCACACCTAATTTTTGAATTTTACTCAATATATTCAAGTCAATATAACATAAATATATGTTTTTAATTTAATCACATCAATAAAGTTATTTAAAATGACATGTATGACCATAATTTTTGGTAGTACAACATTGATTTAATCACATAATTTTTTCTTAGTAAAAAATATACGTGAAAAATAAGAGATGATTACATAAGAAACTTATTGATTCAAACAAAAATATAAAGAGTATATGAAATATAAATAAAAGAAGGATATATCATTGAAAATACTCGAAGTGGTACTTGGGTTTTGACATCCTCCAGATGGGAAGTTCTAGAGGGTAAATCCCTACTCTAATGGTGGGTGGAGATTCTTTTATAAGAACCTCCTGCACTTATTTTTTTTCATTTTTCACTTATTCTATATTTTTAAGGACTCCAATGATTTATTATGCTAAATCCAACTCCATTGAAATCAGATACAAATTATATGGTGGGGTTGGAAATGAATGAGACCTCTTCTTTTTATGTTTCTGATTTCACAACCTATTATTCATTCTTCAGTGCTTGCTTTAGCTACTCCAATTTAATGGAATCAAAGTGAATGTCATAGTGTATTTAATTTTGAATTAAATTAAATCATTACTTATCAATATAAAAGTATTATGTTTGAATTTATATATCTTGGGTCTTAGTTTAATCCTAAACGTCCATATTGATCACCTCTTGTACTCTCCCTAATAAATTTTCATCATGTTTAGGGACTGAATGTGGAAGTGAGAGGTCATTGTTCTCCTCTAAATTCTTATTGGTATCTTATCATAACAAGGAATATGCTTTTACAAGTAGACCAGTGTCATCAATTGTTATCGAATCATCAGTGTTCAAGAAATAATCAATTAACGGGCATCCATGATATTTTTATAGACCAATGAAAAATTAAATACATGTATCAATGTATTTAATGTTAATCAATTACAGAAATGAAAAATGGGGTTATGGGAAAGGGAGTAATTTTCTCTTGTGTAACTAAGTTCATCAATGTAATTAATTGAAAAGTGAGTAAATTTCTTTCAATGGGTGATTCGTGGTATCAATAAATATTTCATTACCAGATCTTATCATAATACAATAATTTCTAGTTTCTCAATTTTTTTTATGTAAGATGAATAAAAAAACATAATATTAATTAATGGATAAAAATAAATACAATAATATATTAATTAATTAGAGATAGATAGTGATGGGAGGGGAGAGAGGGAGGGAGGATAAACAAACGCACAAAAACCAAAACTAAAAACAAAAAATGATCAAAATGGAAGGGGTATATTGAAAGTAGAAATAAATAAAAATTAAAATAAATATATATATATATATAATTGAAGAAAAAAATGATCATTGATACCTAGAAATGGTTCTAAAATTTGATTGCATTATAGAGGACATAAAATTATATGTTTAGTTTTTTCTAAAATTTCTAAATTATTGTTGGAAGCGATAGTCAAATCTTGATGCAGACTTTTATCATTAATTAAAATTAGGATTAATTATTAAAAAGGTGAATGGGATTGTAATTTTATGGATTTTTTTTATTTAATATGAAACTTATAAAAGTATGTGATACAAGAAAGTTGAAATTGGTAGATTTTTTTAAGAATGGTCAAACTTATGGAATTATCCTGATATTCATCCTTCATCACTTCAAATAAATGGATATATATATTTTAGTTAATTGTTTGTATAAAATTGAAATATAATTATAATTAGTTTACACTTGGATAACACTTAGGGTTCAGTTAGAAACACAAAATGATTCCTTGGTTACCGTCAATGATGGGGTGACTTCTGTTTGAATTCCCAACTGAAACTCACCTAAGTAACACAAGAAGAATTAAATATGTTGTCCGTGTTTGTATATTATTTATTTTTTATTCTATGAAATAAATAAACATGGACTTTAAAGTGTTTATTTGAGTTCAATTCACCAATATGAACCACATAAACACCGTAATCAAAAGAGGGAATATGAAATGGTGAATGGTTTGTGAAAAATCACCTGAAAGGGTACCCACAAACATTATCATATGATTTCTAGCCTGACATAATAGTAAATAACACAATTAGATAAAAATTTTGGATGATGAATAACATAACATAGACATTAAATTTTATATACCATTCAATTATTACAAAAAAAGAGTCTCATGATTTACACCACGTCCCTCCTCAGGTGATCACGACGAGTTTATAACGCCAAGGATAGGGAGGAAGAAAATTTTGATGAAGAATAAAATAAAAAACGAATAAAATCATCCCTTTCTGGAGAGACTTTGTATAATTAGGTTAACGAGTGGCTTTTTGAAAAAATACATCAAACATTCCACAAAAAAAGTCAAGTATCTATTGGACTAGTTGACTATTCATGGAACACTTTTCCCTCCATTTTCTAGATTGTTGACTGACCTAAACACTTTAAAATGACCTCAAATTTGGAAGAGATATGGTAAATAGTATTTTTTATCTAATGGACATAGAATTATCCCAATTTTATGTTTTATTCCCATGTTATTTCCCAAATACAATATGGTGGTTCAATTTGGATCGCCTATAATTGTTTCTCAATGTGGGCCTCTTTTGGACCTCCAAATAGACGAATTCAGATCTATATTCTTCTATATAAATATACATCAGATGAATTTTCATTTCCCACCAACATTAATCCCAATTTCATTCCAAAATTCTCCATATTATATATTGAAGTCCATATGTTTTCTCGGAATCTCACGGAATTTCGCACATTTCCATAGAATTCAATCATGAGCTCTCCAAATCACCTTCTATTATAATGTAATCATTAAAATAATTAGAATTTACATATTTAATACCAATATAAATTCAATTATTTAATAAAAAAATGTTGTTTAATTTGTTATTTTATTTTTAAACCGTAATACAAACTAGTTTAATACAGTTGTGTAAGGGTGGTAATGAGTAGTGAATCACTATGTAGTCAGTACTTCTCTTCACAAATGCCCATGTATACTATACTCATCAGCTTATAGATGCATCCTAAATTATATGAAAAATAGGATAGTGTGTATGGATCACAGTTGGGGTTTCATTTGATTCTATACATCAGAACTCCACCTTGGAATGACTATAGGTATCTCTCTGCTCCAATTTCCACTATATGTTGTCCACAAAAAAATAAACCATGGTTTAAATGGATTGTATGTTTATGTTTCCATAATTCCTAATTCCAACCATGTTCCCAGTCTCGCTAAGTGTCACTAGGAAAACCACAATGATATTAAATAGAGAGGGTCGTAGAAAAACATTCATAAGGATGATGGCATTTGGAAACTCATAACTCCCAAATTGGGCCATGATTCACCCATATAGAAACTATAATGGTCCACAGAGCCTCCTGTTCTTGTGTTCCCTCACAACATGTCTCGTATACTTATTGAGTTAGGCCAACACTGGTACTCCCATTTTGATAATGATGTTTTCCTCTATAATTGATGAAATCATTAGTTTCCTTTGGCACAAGTGCCTATAAGTGTCCATGGATAGAAGATGCCATCTATTGTGGAATGTAGTGATGAATGAAGTATATTTGACCAATGGATTCCATCTCTCCACCATGTTGTATCCCAACCACTCATAGTCTTCCTCCTCCACAATCATCATGTATGAGCCCAGACACATCCTTTGTGGCGTTTCTAGAATCTTCTTCGACCACCTGACATCTGCACATATAGGTCCATAAAATACATGCACAACCATGTCTTGAATGAAATATCCATCAAAAAAGGTGGATGATGCTTCAGTAATCTATTCATTCCATCTAAAATGTGTTTCACCAGGAGAATATCCAGCCATCCATCACCCCTAAAATTTTGTGTCATGATGAAATTATCATACTGAAATCTGTTTAGTGGGATAACATAAATGCAGTGCCCATACCCCAACATAATTCCCACCATCCTTCGGTGAAGATAGAATGTGTTGGTGTATGGAGAAAAAAATATAAGGATCACTAGAAACAACTCCAGTTGATGGTATATATATAATTGTGACATCCAAACTGCCTCATATAATCCAATATATTGTCGCATGGGCCTGTACTTTAGATAGGTTTATCATAACCAATATAACCAGGCCCATCCCTTAGTGAAATTGCCTATGGCCCTGAGGTCCCAGTCATTATTAAATCCCTTTCAATTTTCCCTCATAATTCTCTAAAAAATGCTGGCATATTGGGATGAAAAATCATCAACCACTATTTTCTCCCCCATAAATGTCATCTTCTATCCCTTCAATGTGTAGATGGAAATTTCCACATGCACCTAGGTCGGATAGACATGAATGTTGATATTCTAGCGTTTTACCTCAGCCTAAAACATGAACAAGAAGTGTGGAAGTTGAATTCTATGTTTGGGATGTTCTCCTCATCCACCAACATAATTTTATACAATTGGTGGCTTTATCTCAATGGATAGACAATCAAAACCATAGTCAGAATGCTGAACAAAGACCGATTTTTCAAAAGTACCATCCTTGCTTGATGGATGTTAGGGTTTCCCTCTATTTCGTCTCTCTAAGCAGAAACATCAGCGTCGTCGATCTCTCCCTATTTCGGTTGGTTGACTATTATATATGAATCTAGAAGCTCTAAAAAAGATTTTCTTAAAATTATGTTTATTGAGAAAAATTGTATGATTTAGCATCCAAATTTGGAAGTGTACATGAAAAAGGTATCCTTGGTCATGGACTTAGCAACATTAAAATATAACTTGCATGAAATACATGGATGATGATTTGATTTTCACACAAAGGATGAGATCGGTGAATGAGTGTATTTTCTTGTAGATTAAGATATAAAGTACCATAAAAGGGCCCCAAATACCAATTTAAAAGAAATTTCATTTACTTTAAAACACCACACAGTCCCATTTTCCTGAATCAAGAAGAATTATTAATGAAAACAAGATAATCAATAACTATCTTCATGTTTCCTCAGAACTTTACTTTCTAGTCCCCTGTAAGATCATATTCTGAGAGGGAAATTTTCTCTGTGATGAATTCTAATAAGGCTCATTAAAATCCCAATTTTCGGGAAAAAAACACATGAAGCACCCCAAAAGATCATTCTAGGACTGATGGACATGTTGTGCTCAATAATCAGTGAGTGTGGTAAAATACCATTTTTTGCGAACAACTTGATTGTGCGCCAATGGTGACATATAATTATAGGGAGTTTCTATTGTCCAAAAATGTCTACAAGACTTTTGTGTGTAAGAAATTATGTTTCTTACAAACATTGAGTTTTACAAACATAAACATCACACAACATGGTATTTATATGCCAAAGGGATGATCAATCCATACTAATTCCACAGTTGTGACCTAGCGGAAAATGATGTAGAAGTGTGATGATCATGTTCCATGTCTAATAATTTTCCCACAATAATCCATAGATTTCAGCTATAAATAGAATCATAACCCTAACCTTTGAGTAGTCTATATGGAAGACTATGTGAATCTATGTTGTGTACAACTCACATTCTTCCATGAAAATGCAAAAAACAACTGATCAGGGACCATCAAGTGTATATCATTTTCCTGAAAGACCTCATATGATCCCAAACATGAATTTTCTAATTGTAGAGTTTTCCTCACATAACTCAACATATGGATTGTTTGTTTTGATCAAAGATAATATTCATGGATGATACCCTAGCTTGCGTGAAACTATATCTCTTGAATCCAAGAGTTATCGTTGGCAAGAGCATCCTGATCACACAACTCTTGTGCACATAACAAAAAAAGATTTTTGTAACGTGTTCTTGGTACACTACCTGATGTTTGCTATGACTCTAGTGTATCTATTACCATACCTAGTTATTCTAATAAATGGTATCCCAATTCACGTTGATTCCAAGAATAGGCACAGTAGAACATCCCATGATTTTAAAAGGAAACACTATGTACTTAAATGAAATACTGAGTATAATGTGGAATTTTAACCATGCCATTAAACCTAATTTTCCCATTTATTTGTTTCGAATTTCAAAATTTGACACACATAGTTCCAGTTAGTAAGATGTTTGGAGTTCTATAAGACTAATTTAATTTTTTTGGTGAATAGTAACCTACCCTAATGAATAGTTGTATACCCTTCTTAATAGTACCTACCCTTATGAATAGTAATATGACCTTTATGAATAGTAAATCATCTAGAATTATATTAACCTCACCCATGAATGATTAAATAAAATTTAGACAACTTATAATTGAAAATATGACCATAGTAGATGTATTAGTATTTTTGTAAGTCTTAAATAATCAATTATAATTAATTAATTAATTAATTTAAAATAAATTATAGTTTTCAAAAATGTTATCTTAAATTAACAATTCTATGTCTTATGGTTTTAAGATATTTTTATAAGACCATATGTAATTTATGAAAGCATTGTGTTATTAGTTTTAAATTTTAAATCTGTGAATTTCATATAAATTAGTTTTTAATTAATAATTAAATTAGTCATATTTATAAAATTATTTTTTAAAATGGTATTAACGTTATGATCCTTCACAACGAAAAATGTTTAGAAAGAATTTAAGAGATTTTTCTGAAATACATGAATTTTTGTGAATAGTGAAAAAAGATAATTTACAAAATAAGTTAAATTCATGAATTATAGAGTCATGGGTGATGTTCTTCTGATGTAATCACATATGGTTCAGATTCTCATGATAACATCAATTTATTTATTTATTGAAGACTCTATATTTCTTTCCTTGTCAATAAATAATAAATTAATGAATATTATATTGAGAAATCCTCTCTCCCCTCTACTAAAAAAACCACCCTTCACACCCTCATTTCCTCACACCTCTCAAGATTCAAGACATATCTAAAATCTATCCAAACCTATTCCATATCCCAAACCCTACATCCACGAGCTTCTGGTCTCATAAACATATCAAGCCTGAGTTCCTTAAACAGGATCTCCAGAGGAGGATTCAAGGGGTAATTTCTCTCTCTCTCTCTCTCTTTTCATTTAATTTTTGTTCAATTTCCAGTTCTCTTCCTTATCTCTCCCCACCTATCATCATTAAAATTTCATGGTAACACAATTAACAAAAATATAAATGAATTTTATTTTACTATTGTGAAAATATATCATCAAACCACATTCTCTATTTTTTTTTGCTTTAGAAAGGAAGACATTGTTCGTGAGGTGTTAATTTATAAGCTTCAAGAACAACATGTTTTTATTTTCCTTGGAACCTTTAGATATGATCATGAAAACATTTTTATTGATAAACAAGATTATTTTATATGTATTGTATACTATTTATTTTTATAGAACTAACTTATGTTCATATAACTAAATGTAAAACAAAACTAGGTAGTTCTGGTCGAAAACCACCCGAAATTACCAAAACGATCATCATTGACTTTTTATCTTATGATTCATACCCATGGTATATAACATATTTTCATTATAAGATCATTTAAACTCCCCAAATATCATTAAAAACAAGAAATATAAATTTTTTAATGTTTATCCATGTTCTAAAGGAACATTAATTTATGAGTACAAGTGAACGGCTTAAGAAAACCATAAAAACATCCTCAAACTATTTATTTAAACTATATAACTCATAAAAAGTACCATTATTTATCTTCATGAAACCATAATGAACTATATTCTTTTAACCAAGTTTATTTAATTGTTAATTAATGTATCTAATGTGGTTATACAGGACATTAATGTTAATAATGCATTTGGATACAAGGTAAGGGGAAATTCCTGAACCCACCATTCTTTCTTCAGGTTCTCCCTCTTTCACTACATTAATGGTATGGTATCCCCTTAAAAATATTTTTTTCATCAATATCATACCTTATTTATGATATAAATGTTTTCCACTTGAGTTTATGCCAAAAAAATGTTTTTCAAAGGAACTCTTCTTTCAAAAGCATGCCTTTACCTCTCACTCTAGAATGGTGGTTCAAGTATCAATTATATTATTCCCTCTTTATTTTTGGGAACACAAAGTTTATGAATGTGTTCTTATGAGATGAAACCCATTCCGTTCCATGGGATATTTAGGTTCATTTATGATATATTTCTATGTGACATGAATGGAAATGATAATGTTATGATGTGATAGGTGCACCTAGAATTATATAGTGCAAAATGAATGTTATGATGTGACGGGTGTGCCCGAAATTAAATAGTGCTACAAAGAATTGGGTAAATTGATGAATTACATGAGTTAAAGAGAAATTATATGTTAACATGATGCTATATTGTTTCACAACATTGTATAGTAGATGACCACCAATTCTTGATGTTTTATTTTAAATCATTGCCACATTTCATGTCCTTTGTTAATGCCTCCTCTAATTATCCATAGACTATGTTATGATTGTTCTCACCCCAAGCTATATTGTTCTTATCTATCCTCTTACTGGGATTTTAGCTCAAAATTTTTTTATTTATATTCTAAGGTCGTTATTGGTACTAAAGAGTTTTCAAGGGAAAATATGAATCTATAGAATAAGGAATTTAAAACATGTATATGTTTTGTATTGTGAATGTGAATGTATGGTTTTTCTAATCCTCCAAAACCTAGACCGAAAACTTTTCTCATTTGTATAATGTATTCTGTATTTTTTATCCTTTATACAAAAAAATACATAGCTTTTTTAGTAATAAATCTAGAAGTGAAAGCTCAGGGATTTACAGTTGGTATTAGAGTAATGTTCTAGACAACTTTGGAGATTATACATTGTAATTTTAATATTTACTTTCAAAATTCTAGTTAATTAATTAACCATAAGATAATAGGTTTTCTTAATTATCAATATATAAATTCATAATTATAAGTACATTGAATGAATTTTGAGGGCCCAATTCATTTAAAGGGGTAGACTGTAACATCACGAAATTTTAAAACAAAACACTATGTTCAAAAATGAACTGTTGAGTACTATTTGGAATTTATAATCTTCCCATTAAACATAATTTTCCCACCTTATTGATTTGAATTTCTCAAATTTTACATAAACAGTTATGATCAGTAAAATTTTGGAGTCTGATGGAAAAAACTAAATTTTTGGTGAATAGTAACATACTCTTAGGAATAATGACCTACCACTGTGAATAATAACAAACCCATATGAATAGTAACATTCCCTAATAAAAGTATTGGTATTTTTTTAAGTCATAAATAATTTATTATAATTAATCAATTAATTTAAAATAAAAATAAATTTCCGAATGTGTTTTCATAAAAAAAATTCAATGAAATTTTGTTTTATTGTAATTTTTTTAGACCTTATGTAATTTTAGAAAGCATTATGAAATCAGTTTTAATTTTAAAATCTGTATTTTTTATGTAAGTTGTGATTTAAATTAAAAAATTAAATTAATCATATATATAAAATTAATTTGGAAAGTGGAGTTCAATAATGAAATCTATACTCCTAAAAATGTCTAGAGTGAAATATTGGTATTTTCAAAAATACTTGATTGTTTATGAATAGTGAAATATGATAATTTACATAATAGGATAAATTCATGAATTATAGAGTCATAGGTGATGTTTTACTTATGTAAGAACATATTTTTTGGATTCACATAATACAATTACTGTATTTATTCATAGAAGACTCACTATTACTTGTCTTGTAGGGACATAATAAATTAATGATAATTATATTGAGAAAACCCCTCTGCATTCCACTATAAGTTCCACACTTCACACCCTCATTTCCTCACACCTATCAAGCATCAAGACATGTCAAAACTATGTACAACCATCTTCCCTATCCCCTATCCCATGCCTAAGAGATTCTAGTCTCATCAAAAGACCAATCCTAGGTTCCTTAAAGAGGATCTCTAGATGAGGATTCAAGATGTTATTTCACTATATCTCATTTCCTTTAATTTCCTTTCAATTTCAGGTTCTTTTTGTAATCTCTCACCTCCTATAATCATCCAAATTGTATGGTATCTCTATTATAAAACATATACTCTAATTGTATCATACTAATGGGATAATAAATCATCTAACCTGCTTCTACTATTTTTTATGTTAGAAATGGAAAATTTTGTTTATGGTGTGTTAATTTATCACCTTCAAGAACAACATATTTTAATTTTCATTACCACCTTTATATCTGGTAATGAAACCATTTTTTATGGTTGAACCGGATTATGTTAGGTTTATTAGATCCTATTTATGGTTTGAGAACTAACTTATGAACATATTACTAAATCAATAAATAAATGAAGTCTGTTGTGGTAGAAAAACTGCCTGAATTAACCCAAAGGATAATCATTTCATTCTTATTTAATAATTCATCCACATTGTATATAAAATAATTAGTTAAAAGATAATTTAACTTTATTTAATATCATTAATAACATTATTGATCAGTTCATGATGTTTATCCATGTTCTATATGAACATACATTTATGAATACAAGTGCACCGCTCAAGAAAACCATAAACATGTACATTCCCGAATAATGTATTTAAACCATATAACTCATCCAAAGTCCCACGAAATAACTTAATGAAACTATAATGAACCATATTAATGTATAAATGGTTCTTTAATGGTTAATTAATGAATCTAATTTGATCATACAGGACATTAACATGAAGAAAGCCTTTGGATACAAGGTAAGGGGAAATTATCGAACCTATATTTCTTTCATCAGGTTCCCCCTCTTTCACTCTATTTTTTCGTATTGTCACTTATTAAAAATAATGTTTTCATCATTATCATTCATTTTCTGGGATATACATATTTTCCACTTGATTTTAGGTCAAATTTTCTTTCCAAAATAACTCTTATTTCAAAAGTACACCTTTTACTTCTCACTCAAGGTTGATGGTTCTTGTATCAATTATGTTTTTCCCTCTTTATTTGTGGGAACCCAATGTTTATGAATGTGTTCTTATGAGATTAAACCCATTATTTTCAAGGGGTTATTTATTTTCGTTTCTTATATAAGTTCTATTTGGCATGAATGATAATGATAATATAATGATTTGACGGTTGTGCATGGAATTATATAGCACAAAATGAATGTTATGATGTGACGGGTGCTCCTGGAATTATACATCACTTCAATGCATCAGGTAAAGTGATAAATCTCATGTGTTAATGTGAAATTATGTGTAAAGATAATTTTAGATGTTTTCACAACTATGTGTAGTAGATGACCACTAAGACCCGATGTTTCATTGGTATGCATTGACACATTTCATGTTTTTGTTAATGATTCCACTCAGGATCCATTTCCTATGTTATGATTATGCTCAACAGATGCTATATTGTTCTTATCTATCCTCTTTCGGGGATTTTAACTCACCCATTTTTCATGTATATCCTCAGATGATTATGTTTACTAAAAAGTTTCCAAGGGACAATAAGTAGTTAGAGAAGATGGAATTAAATAAATGTATATTTTTTCTATTGTAAATGTTAATGTACGGTTTTTCTAGTCCTCTAAAACCTAGTATAGAAATGGTCCTAAGATGTATAATGTACTGTGTATTTTTTCAATTATCGTTTATACAAAATAATACATAACATGTTTCTATAATGAAACTGTAATTGCAGGTTTAGGTCTTTACAGACCCTAACATCGACCTCCTGATAAACCACTCCTTCGCAATTGTTCAAACAACATGTCCCGCCTAAAGTCACATGAAAATTGGTCACATAATCCATTGGGGTGAGGATTGAGTCCCCCCACATTTATTCCTCCTGACATAAAACTTACTAAAACCTCGTTCTTGTCATATGATGTTAAAATGAACAACCAAATCCTCCACACATGACATAAAACATTAGTCATACCCTATATAAAAACATTGGATTTCCCTTGTATAATCATAATTGGAATCCAACCTCTCCTAATATGGATTAAAATACACCACTATATTTTTTCTTCAATGAATAAACCACACACCATCCCTTGTTGGTGAAATATTGTGACTTGATTTTTTACCACATTACACTAAACTACATGGATCAATCCTATCAAATGATGTAAATTTACAAAATATAACTACATGAGTGTTAATGATTTTATACTAATATCGGTATGAGGGAAACATCATTTAGGTTCCATCCCAACATCATTAAACCCTAGTGTGATATCTTACCCCTTAGGGGAGCACCTATAGGATCCACCTCCAAGAGGACTTCTGATTCATTCAATCTAAATCCTCCTATTATGGGTGTTCTAATCAAATTATATTAGTAAACTAATGTGTGAGATCATACATCCTAGTGATGCTCCTCTTGGATCCATCCCTATGGGTAATTCTGCTCCATTCATCTCAAATCCTCTTCCATGGGGTCTTATAATCCATTCACTCTAGATACACCTCCATGGGATATTTAGATCCAATTCAATTAGTAAAACATGGTGAGACATCTTCCCTCCTAGGGACAGGCCTCCTCGATCAACCTCTATAGGGGTTTCTAATCTATTATCTCCAGAACCTCATCTATGGTGTGTTCTGATCCATTTCATTTTACGACCAGCTGTGACAACTCTTCTCATATGTATGCACCACCCATAACTATTTCTCTGGGTAGTGCTGATCTATTAACTCTAGATCATTCCCTTCAATGATTTTTGATGCAATTTATCAGTAAACCTTGGTTTGAAATCATCCCTCCAAGGGATGCACGTACTAAATCCACCTCTAATGGTAGTTCTGATCCATTCACTCCATATCCAACTCCACATGTCAGTTTAATCCATTCCATAGGTAAACCTTTATGTTGCATCTTCCCTCATATGGACACACATCCATGATCCATCGACATGGGGAATTATAATATTTTCACTATGGATCTGCCACCATGGGCATGTTGATCCTTCCTTTCACTAAAACAAGGTATGAAATATTATATTTCTGTGATACACATCCTAGATCCTCCTCTTTGGAGTGTTCCTATCAATTCACTTGAAATTTACTCTATGGATAATTCTGATCCATCCATCAACAATATTAGGTGTAATATATTTTCCCTTGGTGACATTCTTCATTGATCTGCCTCTATAGGGAATTCAGATGCAACACCCCGTGATTTTATGAAAAATATTATTTTTAATTTCATTAATGTCTTGTGTTGTATGCTACACCAAATGAATATTACACAACATGTATCTCTGACTTGACTTGCATTACACGCAATAAAGACCTTCCTCGATAGTGTGTGTAGTATGCAATACCGAGTATCACAAAATGAGATATTATTATAATATTATTATGAACTAGCCGTTATGAATAGTAATACCCACTTTTTGAAATTTTATAGATTTCATCTTTCAAAATGGACTTCTTTTTGGATTATGAATATTGAAATTATCTTAGGGTAAAATTTTGGTACTTTTCAGATAACTTTCATATTATGATGAATAGTGAAAATTACTAAATTTTAATTAAATTTTTTTAATTGAAATAATTAATAGTGATAAATTGTTCATTTTAGTGATTTTAAAGTATATTTAGAATATATTTTTACCATTTAATACTATGTTGTTCGTTGGATGTAATTTTACATTTAAACCAGACAAAAACAAGTGTCAATCTTTTGATAGTTATTATCTCTTAAAAACATGCTATTTGTTTTGACGACGAGAATTAATTTTTAAATTAATTAATGCAATTGATATGTTTTGAATTTGGTAAAATAGACATCATTTTTGAATTCATAATATCAAATATATCTTAGGCCTAATTTTTGGTATTTTTCTGGAAAAACTTTCATTTTTTGATGAATAGTGAAACCACTAAGTGGTAGTTAAAAAAACTGAATTCTTCATAAAACTTAATTTTACTTCTTCTGTGAGTGGAATTTTGAAAATCTGAGAGACACGGTAAATATCAAGGAGTAAAATGTTGTTCAATGAGATGAATATATTTTTTTGGTGAATAGTAACTTTTAACTTTTATTTACCACGGTTAAAAGTAAATAGCATAATTAAGGGTAAAAATGATATTATTATTACCCTAACACATGTCCTAATTCTATTGGATAAGTGTAATTAGACCAAAAACAACCTTAGGAATAAAATATGACCATTTAGGCCCACTTGGATTAGATTAGGACATTTAATATTAATTTATTTAAAGAAGGGTTAAAATAGTTAAAATCAAAATTTAATAAGTAAATAATTTTTTATATAGGGTTATAAATAAGATAAATTCGACTATAAATATTACATATAAATCTAAAACTATTTCCTACATAATTTTATTTTGTTTATTATTTTTAGACATTAAATAATTTAATTTATTTATGACACAAAGATGATGTCGTAATTATCTTATTAATGAAATATTGACATAATTGATGTTATAAATACCCAAATAAATGTAATTTTAGACTTTTTATGAATTCCACTAATTTTCTAGGTTAATATGACATGTTATTATTTATTTAGTTAACTTTTTTCTAACTAATAAATTTGTTACGAATTTCATAAAAATCAATTACCAAATAGTGTCAAAATTGACATAAAATAGTTTTTAAAACAAATATTATATTATTAATTGTTATTTTATTCCTAAAAAAATATGGATCGGCCAAATGACATATATAATGTTATATATATTAATAATAAACAACTTGGGGTTCGTTTGTCTTGTTATAGTATTTTTATTAACCTTATAGTGTAAGAAAACAAGAAGACACGGTAAAAGTAAACTTATTTAACATAAGGTTAAACCTAAATGACAAGGTTAAAATAGAAACCTAAACATGTCTAAATTATATTGGATGAGAGTATTTAGACCCATACCCACCTGTTCTTCGAAATAACTCAATTTGGAGCTATTAAAAACCGAATATGACTTTATAATAAAAAATATTTTTTGTTTTTCCAGAGGTGCCCCTCTCCTCCCTTATAAAAGGGAACCTCCTCCCTCTCTTTCTCACACCACATTGAGACTTAAAGCTTGACCAACCCCTGAAAAATTCTCTTCTCCACATCCATAGAAATATCCTAGAGGTTATGGTCCTCTTCAAAGACCAATTTTAGTGCCCTAAGAGGAGGTCTCAAAGAGAAGCTTCAAAGAAGAGGTAATGTATGTTACCGATTCTTTCAACTTTATTTCTTCTTCCACTTATTCTTCATTAGTTGTTTTATTATGAAGTAATAACATCAATATCACTCATATACTTATATGTTATTATATATATGAAACAACCCTATTTCACAATCTATCCATCCTATGGAAAATGAAATAACCGCACGTGCGTACATAGGAATGTCGTCTCCACGCCATGGTGTAATCTATTTTCCACCACCACCTTACTTGGATGGGTATAATAGTGTAAATAATTAAAATATATGATTATTGTAAAGTGATATTTATTCTGAAATAGTATACATACACTCTAATACAATTCCATGATCATGGGAATGATATCATCATTTGTGCGTACGTACGGACTACCATCTCCATGAACGCGATGAGATTCATTTTCCAAGATTAACCATTAAAGAATGATTATAAAGTATATATAATGAATAATAATGAAATATATGACATAATAATGCTACTGTATTTATGTATATTTTTGTATGTCATCTATTTAATTTCATTCAATTCAACAAGGAAATGAAAACAGCATTCATGCATACGTACGACCTACCGTCTCCATGAACAGTGTATTTCATTCCTTATATCGATCTATAATATATACGTATATGATGAATATATATTATATATAAATCATGTTTTATATTTTGAAATTATTAAAATCAAGATATAAGTAATAATATCAATAACGACAAGTCGAAACACATACGATAAGTGAAATGATTTTACCCAAAACGCAGCTTTTATATTGAATTTACAAAAGAACGGGTAATATAAAGTCATAAGTTAAACATATATGATATCATAACAATGAATATGATTATTTAATAATTTAATGAAGTTATTTAAATCATTATACATGAGGTTTGGATTCATACAAAGCATATCAGACCTAAGGTAAGGGATAATTATTCCAATCTAATTCTTATCCGAGATTGTTTACTCATAAGTATTCACTGGGGGTTATGTTTATTATCCATGTCCATATGCTCTCAAAATGTTTTCATAAATTTTTTACTTTCATTCATTGTATGTTTAAGACATTTTTACCGTTTTCTTACTTTTACCACATCGTATGGAAGGAATATTTCTTTTTTACCATACGACGTACTTTTTGACTTCTCCGACAAAAGTAAGAGGAGATTGTTATTTTTAACGTATACGACATGAATGGATTTTTATTGTATTATACAACCTTATTTTAATGAAGCTTATTCCAAAATATTTCATGACTATTTTCAACGAAATCCTTCTCTTTGAAAATTTCTTGACATTTTTTGAAAATAATATCATTTTGAAGAAAAAAGGATAATTTCCTCAAGAATTCATTTCAAGTGTTTTATCAAAACCATTTTCGTCTAAGAGGACATTATTTCACGTGTGTATGTTTCAAGTATCATGTCTCTATGATTTATATGGTTTCACTTTTCTAATGGTGAAATGATATCCGGTTTTTTTTGTATGGATTACTTTATGATGGAATGATGTTTATGAAACCCATTTTATTCTTGGGTTACGATGAATGATTTATGTTTATATTGTGGAACATGAAAGAATGATTTCAATATAAGATGGGTGGGAAATATATATCCCTCCAATTAATTGGGTAATGATTTATATCTCATGAGATAGATATGGCTGGAACGGAAAGTTAAACCGGTTCAGTAATACAAGACTGGAACGAGGAGTGAACTCGATTCAGAAAGGGACTTTGTCCACTAAGATGGTCTTGGAAGCAGTGACATGGCTACTATGGAAATCATATCATGTGCTTAATGGTTTCCACAATTACATGTCTTATTCCCATACTATTTTATCATGATTTATATTCCTTTATGATCTATTCCTTACGTACTTACATGTTTTATTTCATTGCTCAAACTTTTGATGTTTAAACATTATGTTCGTGTTTTTAAGTTCAAATGTATATGATTTGTTTTATTTTAGCCATGCATACCATTAATGAGCATTTGTGCTCACCCTTTTTATGTTTTCATTTCGCCATGATATAAGGAAAGGTTTTAGGTATGAAAAAAATGGAAGATCTTTATGGGAGATGTTGAGGATATTTCACCAAGATTAGAAGATTATGTTCTATGTTTCCAAAGGCACTAAACTATTACGGTCCTTGGGTGACTGTTTTTGTAATGTAATAAGTATTCCGCAAAAATAATGTAATTTCCATGTACGTCATGATTCGGGTCTCTACAGTTGGTATCAGTGGAATGGTTTAGTCAAACTTTGGAAACTAGGATTCGAAAACGTTAGTGAGATCCCTAGAGATATTTCTATGGTATGTCTAGGGATGTCCCTAAGGATAAGTATACGTATAGGATATAGTCCTAGAAATATGGTAATGATCATAGAATTTAACCTAATATTTTTGATATTGAAGGTACTCCCCCTTTACAATGTTGTTTTCCCTATCATGATTTTTCCTCTCACACTATTCTTTTTAGGTTTTAGAAAATGGCTGGAAATATGAAGATTCATGATAATGGAGGATATGATGTAAAATGGAATGATATTCTTCATGAGAAACCAAATGAAATGGGATTTGGATGTCCAAACATCATTATTATGCCGAATCAACAATCTCATAATATGATCAATAAACTCAAATTTGGTAAGTTTCCTTACTCGGCTAATAAGAGAAATATTGAGTTTCATGATGATCATAGAGGAAAGAAAGTTCAATTTCCCCTTTGTAAATCATGTGGGAAGAGGCATCATGGAGAATGTTTCAAAGGAACTGGAAGATGCTTTGGGTGTGGAAAAGAAGGACATAAAGCCAGTAAGTGAAAAGGAAAAGGTTCAGTTAACACCATGGATGAGGATAATGGTATTGCTACGACATCAACAATGGTTAAATGTTTTAAATGTGGAATGTACAGGAATTATGAAAACCAATGCCCTAAGGGAAAGTCTCATTAAGATAATCAGTATGATCATATGGGTAATATTTATGTTGATAATGATGAAGAGACTACAAATGATATGTGAGATGAAATAATTGTTGAAGCTCGGTCAATGGTTTAAGAAGTTAGTGGAATGATTACATGTTTATCAAGTGTAATGTTGTATAAGTAATATCATGGTACTATGGAATAAAGAGACATCTAAGGATTGTTACACAATTGTCTTTCCTTATATTTTGAATGAGTGTGATGAATTGTACCAGTCTTTTTGTAAAGTAGATGATATGCACATAATGAAGGGATAAGGAGAAAATTAAATGTCTGATAGTATTCATGTTCTCAGGACTGATATAAGGAGAAGGTTATATCATGGTATGATTATATAGAATTTTTGGATTTTGATATGTGGAAAGAGTTAACTTTTGACAACATTCATGTTTTCACTAAGGTTAAATGGGTATTCATTTTTCAAGAGAATACACGATTAAGCTATTCACATGATTGGAATGTGACAAACAAGATAATGGGGGATAAATGATGGTTGGTTGATGAAATTTCAAGTAATCCTTTTCTTTATAGTATGAGCTTGGACCGAAGTATTTTAGATAAAGATTGGAATGGATTATGTTGGACATAAGATAGTATTGTTTAAGGACAGAACTTTTTTTGATATTATTGATGGTATGTTATAGTAATGTAGTTTTAGAAAAAGGAAAACCTGCAGGATGGGTGACAGCCCATCGCGTCGGACAAGGCTGTGGGAATCGAACCCACAACCGAAGTGCAACTGGCCTTTATCACCTACCACTGGCTTACAGGAAGACCCTGTTTAGTAGAAACTAGTTTTATTATATTAATCAGTATGATATATGAAGTATAAGTCCATTTTAGGAACCATATATGATTAATCTAACTATATATCGACTTATGTATATTTAATAACTTTTTCTACCCTTTTGTTTGAGACAGATGGAATGACCTGTCATTCTATCACATGATCTGCTAACACTTCACGAATAACAAATTCAACATCATTTCTTTAAGAGATGATGTGGGAATTGGTCAAGGCACGAACAACAGTGAGATTGTACCAAAATAAAGGATGTATTTATTCTAATTCAAATTCTTCAACTTTAGGGAAACGATCTTGAAAACCAAAAAAGTTGTCCAAGTTCCCTTATATCCGATGAATCAGATGGTACCCTAGATCATCACAAATTTATGGATTTTTGATTGTTGTTTTCTTCATAGCCATGTTCTCTACCACTCTCCTTCAGAACTTGATGGTTATATTTTTCTTCTATATCCATATTTTCACATAAGTTATCCTACGTGAAAATCCAGCGATGAGTTAATTTGGGTAACGGTTATTTTTCATAGTTTAGTTTTTAAATCCATGTTTTGGTATTCCTTTTTACGATGTGGGTTTCCATTAAAGAAGCTTTCAAGTAGTAAACCATTTATAACCCCGACGAATTTCGAGGGCGAAATTCATTTTAAGGGGGGTAGAATGTAACACCCCGAGATTTTATGAAAAATATTATTTTTAATTTAATTAATGTCTTGTGTTGTATGCTACACCAAAAGGAGCTTGCACAACACGTATCCCTGACATGTCTTTCATTACACGCAATAAAGACCTTCCTCGATATCATGTGTAGTATGCAATACCGAGTTTCACAAAATGAGATATTATTATAATATTATTATGAACTAGCCGTTATGAATCGTAATACCCTCTTTTTGAAATTTTATAAAATTTATCATTCAAAATGGACATCATTTTTGGATTCGGAATATCAAAATTAGCTTATGGTGAAATTTTGGTACTTTTCGGATAACTTTCATATTCTGATAAAAAGTGAAAATTACTAAATTTTAATTAAAAACAAATTTTTTAATCGAAATAATTAATAGTGATAACTTTTTAATTTCAGTGGTTTTAAAGTATATTTATTATATATATTTACCATTTAATACAATGTTGGTAATTGGATGTTGTAGACCCCGGAAAACGCGTCCCCAAAATTTTCCAAATGCTTCCATACATGATCCAAGATAGTAGTCCATTTCGCAAGCTTCTATTTGGTAGGTCGTAGGGCCCGAACGGAGCTACGGATTAGGAGTTATGGACGTTTGAAGATTGGCTGGGAATCTGTTTCGCGAAGCCCATTCGCGAAGCCCCCCTCCGTGATCGCGGAGCGCCGCCGCGAAGTAATGAGGCGAGAGGCTCCGCGAACCCGTTTGACATTTGTGATGCGCCGCGAAGACCCCTCGCGAAGCACTAACGCGAAGCACCGATGCGAAGCACCCGTGCAGCGCGGTCCCGCGGAGACCCGCCGCAAAGTGCCCCGACCATCACGTCCTCGCGAAGATCCAGAGGCGGTGATGCTCCGCGAACGCATTTGACGTTCGCGAGCCGCCGCGAAGCACCAGAGGCGGTGATGCTCCGCGAACGCGTTTGACGTTCGCGAGCGCGCCGCGAATCTCCTGAGGCGGCGCAGATGTTCTTCTTCGCGGCGCCCCTTCCTATAAATACCCAGCTCACCCCCCTTCTCGAAAAAGGATGGCCACTGCCACTTTGCCCCTTGGGCGGCCGAGCGGAGCTCCGCATTGCGGCTCCGCGAAGCCATGCTCCGCGAGCAGCTTCCTTCGCGTTGTTGCTCCGCGAGCCAAGACTCCAGGAGTCCATGCTCCGTGAGCCTATGCTCCGCGATGCTGCCCCGCGAGACCAAGCTCCGCGAGAGCCCCAAGCTCCACGAGACCATGCTCCGCGATGCTGCTCCGCGAGACCAAGCTCCGCGAGACCCCTTTGCTCCACGAGAGACTATTGCTCCGCGAGGCCATGCTTCGCGAAGCTGCTTCACGAAGACCTATCCTTCGTGAGGATCCCACCTTCGCGCCCACCGGTCCATACCGCGGGGGCAGTGCCCTCGTACCCCCGCTCGGGCTCTGTGGCGGGCTGCGGTCCCGGCCCTCCGGGCCGCTCCCTTCGCTACCGCCACAGACCCCCGTGAAAAATGGAGAGTCGCACTGCGAAGTCTTCGGGCCGGGATGCCGGGATTTTCTATTGCGCCCTTATGCGCTCCCACATTCCACCTATGGAATACCATGATTTGATACACTCATCCGCACACCGTGGAACACCTAGAGTCGACATATTCCTCTGGGTTCTCATTCCATGTCGTGAGTCGAGATTCTCATCATCAATTCCCCGGGTACCTCGAGTCGAACCATCCCTCAGGAAACTCCTCCAAACCCGATCACTTGGCTCCTATGCCAGGTTGAACCAGAAAGGGCCTCCCCTTGCGTAAGTCCCTACACCAACCATTTCTAGGCACCTTCTGCCTAATAGTCCCACCTACATGACTCTAAACTGTAGTAATCCTTATGTGCCAAACATAGGATGCCTCTCGCCCTAAACGAGAGATGCCTTATGCTCCAAGCATGAGATGCCAATAGTCCTCTCTACATGACTATAAACTTTAGTACTCCCTATCTAACAAATGATAGGATGCCTCTCGCTTCTAATGAGAGATGCCTCATGCTCCTAGCATGAGATGCCAATAGTCCCACCTACATGACTCTAAACTGTAGTAATCCTTATGTTCCAAACATAGGATGCCTCTTGCCCTATACAAGAGATGCCTTATGCCCCTACCATGAGATGCTAATAGTCCTACCTACATGACTCTAAACTGTAGTATTCTCCCTATCTAACAAATGATAGGATGCCCCTTGCTCCAAGAAAGAGATGCCTTATGCTCCAAGCCTAAGATGCCAACAGTCCTACCTACATGACTCTAAACTGTAGTATTCTCCCTATGGTCCACACATAGGATGCCTCTTGCCCTATACGAGAGATGCCTTATGCTCCTAGTATAAGAAGCCAACAGTCCTACCTACATGACTCTAAACTGTAGTAATCCTTATGTGCCAAACATAGGATGCCTCTTGCCCTATACAAGAGATGCCTTATGCCCCTAGCATGAGATGCTAATAGTCCTACCTACATGACTCTAAACTATAGTAATCCCTATGCTCCAAACATAGCATGCCTCTTCCATTAAACGAGAGATGCCTTATGCTCCTAACATAAGATGCCTAATGCCATGTTTACAGTGGCATAGTTTCAAGAGCGTTGGAATCCGTTCAAACATTCCAGCACTCCACCCCACGCTTTGTGTGTCCTTCATTCGGATCTGCATCCATTTCCAAAGTCTTAAGGGACCCCCTAACAGTATGGATGGTAGACCCATGGTCCCCCTGCTGTCCTGGGCCAACGCCCCAAAAGGCTTCGGGAGACACTTTGAGGTCCTGTGTTTCGAATACGGTCACCAGTCGACCCCTCATTTGTTTGTCCCCATTTTAGGCTAACGCGATAGGATGTTGTGTTGTGAACATGGTCAGCAGTTATCCTCTATCGCCATGCCACTCTCATCGCATTCCGAATTCCGGGCATGTGATTCACACTTTTCATGTCCCTTTGTTTGGGCTGATTCCAATGCCCTTGGCGTTATCCCGCTTGTGCACTTGCGCATAGGCACATACCTCAACCCACTAGTGAGTTGAGATGCCCTCATGACCAGACATGAGGAAGACATTACGGGCGGCTTCCTAGCGTAAGCCCCACTCACCATTGCCGCTCCATAGCGGCACATGGGAAGATTCCTAGCGTAAGCCCCATTTACCAGTGCCACTCCTTAGCGGCACCCGGGCAGCTTCCTAGCGTAAGCCCCATTCACCAGTGCCACACCTTAGTGGCACCCGGGCAGCTTCCTAGCGTAATCCCCATTCACTATTGTCGCTCCTTAGTGGAACCCGGGCAGCTTCCAAGCGTAAGCCCCATTCACTAGTGCCGCTCCATAGCGACACTCCGGCAGCTTCCTAGCGTAAGCCCCATTCACCAGTGCCACTCCTTAGAGGCACCCGGGCAGCTTCCTAGCGTAAGCCCCATTCACCAGTGCCACTCCTTAACGGCACCCAGGCAGCTTCCTAGCGTAAGCCCCATTCACCAGTGCCACTCCTTAGTGGCACCCGGGCAGCTTCCTAGCGTAAGCCCCATTCACCAGTGCTGCTCCATAACGGCACTCGGGCAGCTTCCAAGCGTAAGCCCCATTCACCATTGTCGTTCCTTAGTGGCACCCGGGCAGCTTCCTAGCGTAAGCCCCATTCACCATTTCCACTCCTTAGTGGCACCCGGGCAGCTCCTTGCATAAGCCCCATCCAGTATTGTCACCCCATTTAGCGGTAAGCCGTTCTGGGCCTCCATCCTGGAGTAAGTCCCAACACCATAGGACGGACAACCCGACCTTTCGGCTTCTCCTCTCCCGAATCGCGAAGCACGCTTTGCCCCGGGAATCATGAGCTCCGCGAGGTATTCCTACTTCGCGAGACGACTCTGATTTGTTTCGTTTTGAGCCCCTCTTCCGAGAGGGATGCCCTTCGCGAAGCTCAAGGGAATTCGCGAAGGAAGGGGGTTCCCAAGGGAACCCGGGCAGCCGCGGAGCACTTGTGCTTCGCGAAACACCCAACCCATACGAGTAATCCCTATGCTAAGGCAGGATCGCTCCACTTCGCGAAGCACATTGCTTGGCAGGACCCTGCTTCGCGAACCACTCCTTCGCGAGGCAGTGCTCCGTGAACACTGTTCCACTTCCCGAAGCACCTCCCACACCCACCTATGCCCCATGCTAAGGCCAAGGCACCCCACTTCGCAAAGCACACTCCTCTGCTTAGCGATTCCTCTTTCCGTGCGACCCTCCAGGTTTGCACGATGTGATTTCAAAGTCCCATGGACAACACCTCCCGTAGTGTTGCTTCGCCTAATGCTTCTTCGCATAGGCACGCTAACGGCTATTGCTTCTTCGCATAGCCACGCTAATGTGGACCCCTCGATGGTTCATCCCTCGACCCCCCTTTACCATGGCCTTACCGGCACCTTCCCTTCCCCAAGGACCAGAGGGTACCGGTTATGTAAGCCCTAGGGGTGTGGAGTGAACCCACCTCGTCCAAGCTGCAGGACGTTAAACTGCCAAGAACCACGTCCTCAACACATGACGTTAAACTGTGACCCAACCTCGTCTCCCTCACGAAGGGTCCCCCAACTCGAACATTTTTTACACCACTCGTCTCCACGGGAATGGAACTCTTCCGCACATGGAATGAGATCCTCCTTGTCGGAGTGGTGTATGTTCGCAGGGGAAGGGTCGCCTCAGAGCGTAAGCCCCTAACCTTTGGTACGGATGATTGCACCCGTGCATCTCGGTACTTTCCCACTACCAAGGTCAGTGGAGGACGTGATAGGGAACGAGGCACCTCCCATCGTCGGACCAAGGTCCATCTTTCCTGCGCTTTGTCGCGCCATGGGCCTCCATCCTGGAGTAAGTCACAACACCATGGGCCACCCAACGCGTAAGCCCCTCTTCGCTTCTCACGGACGCACCCTTCGCGACGTGATCGTCAGGTCCGTGCAACCTCTTGTTTCTCACACCGAGCATGACTCACGTGGGCTTAGAGTTAGCACCGACCCTGACAATACCATTTGAACTACGAGGTCTTTGATCCATGTCAAGGCATGGTACGTAGGAAGCCTCCACGAGGTTCAAGCCCACCCGTCGCTCCTTCACGTCGGGTCCCATTCCGGTCCAGTGGTAAGCCATTGCGACCCACCATTTGAACTACGATGTCTTTGATCCATGTCATGGCATGGTACGTAGGAGGCCTCCACGAGGTTCAAGCCACATTGCTCGGTCGTTCATTCACGTCGAGTTTCACCCACGTCCAACACGACGCTAAACTGCAATTCCCGTCTGACGGCAAGCCGTTGAGACCATCTGAACTACGAGGACTTTGATCCGTGTCAAGGCATGGTACGTAGGAAGCCTCCACGAGGTTCAAGCCCACCAATAGTGGACCAATGTCTACATTCACGTCGGTTTACCGGCGAAACCCAAGTGAACTACGAGGACTTTGATCCATGTCAAGGCATGGTACGTAGGAAGCCTCCACAAGGTTCAAGGCCACCCGTCATTTCACGTCGGGTCTCACCCCCGTCCAGCATGACGTTAAACTGCACTCTGGTCCAGTGGTAAGCCATTGCGACCCATCAACCCAAGTGAACTACGAGGACTTTGATCCATGTCAAGGCATGGTACGTAGGAAGCCTCCACGAGGTTCAAGGCCACCCGTCATTTCACGTCGGGTCTCACCCCCGTCCAGCACGACGTTAAACTGCACTCCGGTCCAGTGGTAAGCCATTGCGACCCATCCATCCTAACGAACTACGAGGACTTTGATCCGTGTCAAGGCATGGTACGTAGGAAGCCTCCACCAGGTTCAAGCCCACCAATAGTGGACCAAGGTCTACTTTCACGTCGGTTCACCGACACACCCACCCGTCGTTTCTTCACGCCGGGTCCCATCTTCGTCTGGCATGACGTTAAACTACATTCCCACCTGAACTACAAGGTCTTTGATCCATGTCAAGGCATGGTACGTAGGAAGCCTCCATAAGGTTCAAGCCCACCCGTCGTTTATTCACGTCAGGGTTGACTATCGTCCCACATGACGTTAAACTGTATTCTCCGAACTACGAGGTCTTTGATCCGTGTCAAGGCATGGTACGTAGGAAGCTTTTATGAGGTTCAAGCCCACCACCCATTGGACCAAGGTCCACTTTCACGTCGGTTCACCGACAAAACCCCTTTTGAACTACGAGGTCTTTGATCCATGTCAAGGCATGGAACGTAGGAAGCCTCCACGAGGTTCAAGCCCACCCATCACCCAATTCACGTCGTGTTCTACCTACGTCCAGCAAGACGTTAAACTATATTCCGGTCCAGTGGTAAGCCATTGCGACCCGACCCATTTTGAACTACGAGGTCTTTGATCCATGTCAAGGCATGGTACGTAGGAAGCCTCCACGAGGTTCAAGCCCACCCATCACCCAATTCACGTCGTGTTCTACCTACGTCCAGCAAGACGTTAAACTACACTCTGGTCCAGTGGTAAGCCATTGCGACCTGACCCATTTTGAACTACGAGGTCTTTGATCCATGTCAAGGCATGGTACCTAGGAAGCCTCCATGAGGTTCAAGCCCACCCGTCGCTCATTCACATCGGGTTTCACCCACGTCCAACACGACGTTAAACTGCACTTCCAGTCCGACGGCAAGTCATTGTGACCATTCCCGAACTACGCGGACTTTGATTCCCTGCCACGGGGATACGTAGGAAGCCCCATCAAGGCTCAAGCCCAACTTCACTGTCGCCCCCTGCGATGGTCCCATTTCATTTCCCCTCCACTTCATTCATTCATCCACCACCCATCCTGATTCGCACCCGGGCCGCCACATCCCGGTGGGATCATGCCATCCACATCCTCGCTGCTCCTAGCGGCACATGGGCCGCTTTTCATGTGTAAGCCCCATCATATCTCTGGGTCGTTGTCCTCTGTGTACACCCCGATTCATCACCCTTTTCCCCTCTAGGGAGTGCGCCACCTCGGGTCCGTCCTCATTAGGCGTTCTCATCCATCGCCTTGGTAAACCTTCCAGGTGTTCCCTCCTAGGGATATACCAATCTGGTCCGTCTCTATGGGACGTTCTGATCACTCTCATTCCTTCTCCGCAAGACGTTAAACTCGCGGCCTACCTCGTGATAAACATGAGATGCCTGAGGAAAACCTCGGATGGAATGCCTTTGGTGTAACCATCTCTTCTAGACGTTAATATTGCAACATACCCTGTGCTAAACACAGGAAGCTGAGGAAAACCTCAGATGTACGCCTCAGGTTCTGCACCCTTGAGATGCCCTCTTATGAGGAAGAATACAGGTTCCCGAATGTCCACGCACCCAGAAAAGCCCCGACATTCCTGATGTTGCCGTCTACTTCGACCGAAGGTCGCTACCATGTCAAGACCCTATGGAAAGTCTTGACGGAAGTAGTGTAATTAACCGGCGTCCATGGCAATATGGCACCGGGAATGAGATTCACGAACAACGTATTAAATCTATGAGGGAGACCCGGACTAGGTGACGAGTTCCGAGGAGGAATCCACGGAAGGAAGAACCGACATCCCATCATCCTGTTTCGATCAAGGAGCAGACGTACCTGAACAAGGAACGAATGTCGCCCGCCTTTGGAAATCGGGAATGCGGGGCAACAGCCGCGCGCCCTCACAGACGGATGCGCACGCCCCGATGAAAGCATCAGAAACAGATGTAATTTAACATTTAATGTAACACCCCAAGATTCTACGGTACGTTTCCCTTTGAATAATGTAGTAGTGTGTGTTGTACGCAACATCGAGTTCTAACACACCACAACCAATCAAACTAGCCGTTATGAATAGTAATATCTAATTTTTGAAATTATATATATTTTATATTTCAAAATGGACTTAATTTTTGGATTCAGAATATCGAAATTATCCTAAGTTGAATTTTTGGTATTTTTCTGAGAATTCCCAATTTTTATGAATAGTGAAAAATACATAAAAACAACTTTTTTAATTAAAATAATTTATAGTGATAAATTATATTATTTAGTGGTTTTAAAATATAATTAGAATATATTTTTACAATTTTATCAAAAGGGGTTCATTATAATTAATTTCACTGTGAAATTGGACATAAACAATTGTCAATCTTTTGATATATATTGTTTCTTAAAAAACGCAATTTGTTGTAACTGCGGGAATTAATTATAAAATTTATTAATGCGGCTTATATGTTCGGAATTTTTTAAAATATTCATCATTTTTGAATTCAGAATATCAATTATACCTTAGGGTGAAATTTTGGCATTGTTCTGAAAAACTTCAATTTTTGATGAATAGTGAAACTACTAAGTGGTAGTTAAAAAACTGAATTTTTCATAAAACATAATTTTACTGCTTCTGGGATTGGAATTTCTAAAATCTGAGAGACACGGTTAATATTAAGGAGTAAAATGTGGTTCAATGAGATGAAAATAATATTTGGTGAATAGTAACTTTTTTACTTTTATTTACCACGGTTAAAAGAAAATACGGTAATTAAGGGTAGAAATGATATTAATATTACCCTAACACATGTCCTAATTCTATTGGAGAAGTGTATCTCGACAAAAACAGCCTTAGGAATAAAATATTATCATTTAGGTCCACTTGGATTAGATTAGGACATTTATTATTATTTAATTCAAATAACAGTTAAAAGAGTTAAGATCAATATTTATGTACTAAAACATTTTTGATATACGGCTATACATAAGATAAATTAGATTGTAAATATTCATTAGAAAGATAAAACGATTTCCTACATAATTATATTTTATTTTCAATTTTTAGATATTATATATTTTAATTTATTTATGACACAATGATGATCCAGTAATTACCATAATATTGAAAAATTAAAATAATTGATATTATAAATACCCAAATAAATACAATATGAGACTTTTAATGAATTAAAATAATTTTCTAGGTTGATAAGACATTTTAGGATTGACCTAAGTAACGTTTTTCGAAGTAATCATTCTGTTATGATTTTCACAAATATCAATTATTGAATAGTGTCAAAATTGACATAAAAGAGTTTTTAAAACAAATATTATATTATTAATTGATATTAAATTCCTAAAAATCTATGGTTCGCCCAAGAGACTTATATAATGATAGTTGTATAATTAATGGACCACTTTGGGGTATCTTGGATGTATATAGTAAGTTTATTAACCATATAATATAAAAATACAAAGAGACATTGTAAAAGTGAAACTAATTAACTAAGAGTTAATACTTAATGATAAGGTTTGTATAGTAACCCAAACCTATCCAAATTCTATTGGATGAGTGGTTTTATACCTATAATCACATTAACCTTTAAAAAATACACTTTGGATCCATTATTAACCAAATATGAATTTATTAAAAAATAATATTTCTAGCTTTACCAAAGCTGCCCCTCACCCCTCTTATAAAAGGGCACTCTCCCTTCTCATTAACTCACACCTTCAAAGCCTTTTCACTCAGACAAACTCTGCCCAAATACTCTCTCAACATCCCTCACTTCGTCCTAGAGGCCTTACTTTAGTCATAAAGCCAACCTAAGAGCCCTTTTGATCAAATCAAAAGGTAGAACCCGAAGAAGAGGTAATGTTTTCACCACCCTTTTTCAAATTCATTTCTTCTTCAACATCTTCCTTCTTTGTTATTACCATTATAAAATAATAACTCCAGTATCATATATATATTGTGATGTTATTATATATATGGTAGAACCATATTCAGTATTCTATCCATCCTTTGAATAACATGTCACTATATGTGCGTACGTACGGCTTACCGTCTCCACGTCGTGGTGTAATTTTTATTCAATAAATTATTATTTGGATGGGTATAATAATGATTTTTAACTCATTTAAATAATAAATATAACATAATAATGATTATTTATATATTTTATACCATCAAATTATATATTATTTTAATATCAAAAGAATGATATTGTCGCTCGTGCGTACGTACGGACTACCGTCTCCACAAACGCGATGCGATTCATTCTCCATCATATCCATTCTTGTATAATTATCATTTGATGATTTAAAAATAATGTTTAAGGACATGATATAATTATGGATATGAATAAGATACAACCCATACATAACAAACACAACTTATGTAACAAAACATTTAAATAAAAACGAGTAAGTTAACACCCGAAACGATGATAATTCTAAGATATTATTAACAACGCAATGTTAAAAGATCCTATATGATATCATCTTAATGTATATGATTCTTGAATAATTTAATAACAATTATTTCACCATTATACAGGAGGTTAACCGACCCCCAACCAAGGAAAAGTACAAGGTAAGGGTTATTTCACAATCTCTTCATTATCTGAGGTTGTTTATACGTAATAATCTACTGGGATCTCTTTATCATCCACATCTATGTTACTTAAAAATATATTTCAAAACATTTTTACAATTTTAAAGAATATGGGTTAAAGTCATTTATACCCTTTTTTGACTTTTTATAAAAGTTTTATAAAGGAATATTTCCGTCGTTTTCAAAACAAGGTGCTTTTTAACCTTTTCGACAAAATTAAGGTAAGAATGTTTTTTTAACTTATACGGTGGGTGTGGTTTTTTTCCGCCATTATAAAATTGTCAGAGCTTCCCTTACAAGATTATAAAAATATTTTCAATGAAAATTTTTTATTTAATAAATATATTCCTCTTAAATTATTTCAAAATACAAAGAGATATTTCTCTAAAAAGATTTTTGATTTCACCTATGTCAATATCCTTTGATGGATTTTACGCTTATTTGAAGTTGATTTATTATGATACAAAACTTCTATACTGTATTGAAGGTTTTGTTATATGTTTTTCTGTGGATGTGCTATTTTTTTACCATTCATATTTTATGGTGAAAGTATTGACATTTCGTATGCTAGTTTTAATATAAATGTTTATGTTATGTTTAAACCTTTTCATATGGGAATGCATTGGACTTAATATGTTATGGGTGGAGACCACTATAGCTCCTCGATGAATCGGTAGGTCTAATGGGACAAACTAGTGCCTTGGAACAAGGCCTTGGAGAAATATTATTTGTAATCTTGGCACGAGGCCTTGGCTATGTGGTTATGATATTCTGGAATTATGCATTCCATCATTATGAAAGTGGTTATTGATATTGCATGTGATTATTCGATTAGTAGAATATCCATGTGAATAAGTAAATGGAATTATTTCATTTCATTTTAGCCATACTATATTGAAGTTCATGTTTAAAAGGCTTTTGTTTTATGTTATACATTACCTTAAATGTTTATTCTTATTTATGAAAGTTTGCCCTATATTGTTATCCTTACTAAGCATTTGAGCTCACCCCTTTTCTATGTTATATTTTTTCTAGTATGTGAAGAAGTAAATTATGAATGACCTGTAGGGATATTATGAGGGGATAATTGTGTGGACTATAGAGACAATATGTTTTTGTAGTAGTTTTTCACTTTATGATGTAATGTAAAACATTATGAATATATCTAGAGTTTCCTAGGATACTAAACCAATCTGTCTTTCGAGATTTGATCTTTCATGTGATCATTACAATGTTATGTAATAATGCACCGACTCTAGGTAACTGGGGTCAGGGCGTTACAGTTGGTATCAGATGAATTTTAGTACAAACCTTGGATGCTAGATTTAGATAAACTCTGATTAGAGCACGTAGACCTAAGATGGACTTTGAGGATTAGTATAGAAGAACATCCTAGAATTTTGGTATTGTAGAGATTTTGTGAGTTTTCTGAGCAATACATCTCTGTCTGGATACGAGCAGGTAGAGGCAGCTCTGGCATAGATGTACCTAGGGGTAAAACCCGAAAACACAGCTTTGAGTTATACTCGAACGGGAACGGGTGCATGACAACAAACCTTGTTGCACTCTTGGTTACGACACTCCCAGGGGATATGCTTAGGATAACTCTCATTTTCTTCCCAAATCATTATGAAGGGTTTATGAGTATATACTTCCTCAAATAAAACATTTTTATGATTATGGATTATATCCATAAATAGTTCAATTTATGTTAAGTGTTTTATAATTATGGAATTATGTATTTTGATTCATAAACTGATCTAGTTTATGCCATTGTTTAGAAATGGAGCCTAGTGAAGGAAATGGAAACCATATCAATGCACGCACTCCATTTAGGGATTTCCCTCCTGCTCAAGATAATTATAGTGGAGCTAGTGATGCAACTGGGGCCGATCAGCTAATCACCATACTGGGACAACTCACTCAGGTTATGAATAATAACCTTACCTGTATGGAGCTCCCTGATCCGCAGCGTGGAGGATCAATGTTAGATACATTCATGAGGAAACAACCACCAACGTCCAATGGGAGTACACATACCTTAGTAGCTGAGCAATGGATAAATTCCATAGAGAAAATATTTCAGGCTTTGGGGAGTAGTGAAAGGGAAAAAGTTATCATGGAAGTTTACCTCCTAACTGGAGATGCTGATCACTGGTGTTAATTGATTCAAAACATGAAGTAAGATGATGAAGTATCAAATATTGAATGGAGGGAGTTCAAAGATCTATTTTTAGAAAAATACTTTCCTCGTGACCATCGAGCAGATATGGAAAGGCAATTTCTTAGTCTGAGACAAAAGGAGGATGAGAATGTCGCAAAGTATGAGGATAAATTTACAAGGATAGAAAGGTATGTTGGAGATTATATACATAACCCAGGAAGTAAGATTGATCGTTTCTTTGATGGGTTAAAACCATTTCTTCGTCGATCATTAGTCTCACAATCCTTCTCGTCGTATGAAGACATTGTCTCATGTGCTATCCAAACAGAAAAGGAATTCTCTAAGTCTTATGATTTTAAATAAAAGCAAGAGAAGAAGAGATTTTCTGATCAATCAGGGAATGGAAATAAGGGGAAGAAGGGAATGGTTGAATATCCATATTGTGGTAAATGTGGGAAGAAACACCCCGGTACTTGCTTGAAGGGAATGGGGTTTGTTACAAGTGTGGTGAAAAAGGACACCATGCTCGTGAATGCAAAGGGGAGAAGGAAGCTACCGATGTTCAATTCTACAATTGCAGGGAGATGGGACATTATGCAAATGAATGTCCTAATCGTCAGGGGAAAAACCTCAGAAAAGGCCAAGGGATCAAGGCCAAGCTTATGCTATCACTACTGCTGATGTAGAGGCTCCAAAAGACGTGGTGGCATGTAATTTAATGGTTTCCTCATGTTTATCAAATGCATTATTTGATTTTGGATCATCTCATTATTTAATATCTTCCCAGTTTGCTAAGAAAATTAGATATTTCCAATTTGATTTAACAAGGGAGTTTTCTATTAAAACTCCTAAGGGAAGTATCATTGCCACAAAGTTTTATGAATCAGTCCCCATTAGAGAACATAAATTTTCTCTATCTACTGATCTCATCGTCATACCTATGATTGAGTTTGATATAATCCTCAGTATGGACTGGATTTCGGACTATGATGTGAAGATTTATTGTAAGAAGAAGGAGGTTACGATTTTTGATGATGATGATAAGGAACACCTTGTCTTTAGAGAAGAATCGTCACCACCTAATTCTTATCTAGATCCACCCCCAGTAGCTCAACTAAATTCAATTATTGGGGAGGAAGAGAATGAAATGATTGTGGGTGAGGAAAGGAATTTTCAAATAGAGGATGTACCTGTTGTGAAAGAATATGTAGATGTATTTCTAGAAGATTTACCTGGACATCGTCCAGAATGAGAAGTTGAGTAGTCCATTGATTTAATTCATGGATCAAGGCCTATATCTAAGACCCCTTATAGAATGGCCATTGTAGAATTAGATGAACTAAAGAAACAATTATAGGAATTGAGTAATAAGGGATCTATTCGCCCTAGTGTTTCTCCATGGGGAGCCCCTACTCTTTTTGTTAAAAATAAAGATGGATTTATGCGGTTATGTATTGAATATAGAGAGATCAATGATATAAAAATAAAGAACAAGTATCCCCTACCTCGCATTGATGATTTATTTGACCAACTGCATGTAGCTCAATACTTTTCAAAGATTGACATTCGATCTGGATACCATCAATTGTGTGTGAAGAAGGAAGACATTTTGAAGACAGCAATTCAAACCATGTACGGGCATTACGAGTTTACAGTAATGCATTTTGTATTGACTAATGCACCCTCTATATTCATGGATCTGATGAATAGAGTATTCAAGTAATATCTCAATGAATTTTTTGTGGTATTTATTGATGATATCTTGGTATACTCTAAATTCTACGAAGATCATGAAATTCACTTGCGCATTATCTTGAAGACTCTGAGAAGACATTAATTATATGGGATGTTTAGCAATTGTGAATTATGGCTTCATGAGATTTCATTTCTTGGCGATATTGTCTCTAAAATGGAATCTCTATTGATCCTTCTAAGACCAAGGCAATCCAAGAATGGCCAGCACCTATGAGTATAATTGAGGTACATACTTTTATTGGTTTGGTAGGTTATTATCGACGTTTCGTCCAGAGATTTTCCCCATTGGAAAACTCATTAACGAAGCTCAAACGTAAAGGGGTTAAATTTGTTTGGACAAAAGAGTGTGAAGAATTTTTCAAAGAACTAAAGAGAAGTATAGTTAATGATTTTATATTGACTCTACCATCAGGTATTGATTGGTTCGTTATTTACTGTGATGCATCAAAGAAAGGACATGATTGAGTCATTATGCAGAATGATAGGGTTATTGCCTATGCATCAGGACAGTTGAAAATTCATGAGATAAACTATCCTACTCATGATCTTGAGTTAGCAGTTGTGATCATTGCTTTTAAGATATGGAGTCACTACCTCTATGGTGAAAAATATGAGATTTATACTGATCACAAGAGTTTGAAGTATATTTCCTCACAAAAAGAACTCAACATGAGGCAAATGAGATGCCTTGAATTACTCAAGGATTATGATTGTACAATACACTACCACCTCGGGAAAGAAAACAAGGTGGAAAATGCTTTGAGCAGAAAAGATCATGGAGTTTTTAACAATATGATAATTGAATGGGATCCAATTTTCATGGATCTAGTGAATATGGACATGGGAATAACCAGGGAAGGTGAAACATCAATTCTTTTTCAAATGGTTTCCAAACCATCTTTACTAGAAAGGATTAAGAGTTATCAGAAGGATGATGAAGAATTTAAAAAGAAGATTAAAGCTGTGAATGATGGGAGATTGAGAGACTTTGTCTATGAAGAAGGAATTTTGAAATTCAGGAAGAGGCTTTGTGTTCCCGATATACCTGATCTAAAAAGGGAATTGTTGGATGATGCTCATAGTTCCAATTTTTCTATACACCCTGGGAGCACCAAAATGTATAGATATTTGAAGGAACATTTTTGGTGGGACAAAATGAAGAGGGAGATAGATTATTTTGTGTCAAGATGTATGGTTTGTCAACTAGTGAAAGCTGGAAGGAAACAGCCTGGAGGATTCATGAAACCTCTTCCCATACCAGAGTGGAAATTGGAAAATATTATGATGGAATTTTTCATGGGGATACCAAAGACTCCTAGAAGGAATGATGAAATATGGGTTATTGTTGATAGTCTTATGAAGTCAACACATTTTCATGCTATAAGAGAAGATCTACCACTAGAACGTCTAGCAAGACTATATATTAATGAAGTTGTGAGACTTCATGGAGTACCCCTATCGATTGTTTCTGATCGTGATCCCCATTTTACTTCAAGATTCTCGAAAAGTCTTCAGAAATCCCTAGATACTTAACTTCATTTGAGAACTTCCTACCACCCTCAGACAGACGGGCAATCAGAACAGACTATTCAAAGCTTATAAGACATGTTGAGATCTTTCACACTTGACTTTTAGGGTTTGTGGGATCAATATTTACCTTTGGTAGAATTTTTCTATAACAATAGCTTCCATTCGAGTATTCAGATGGAACCATACGAAGCGTTATATGGAAAGAGATGTCGCACACCAACCTGTTGGGATGACGTTGGTGAAAGAAAACTTGTAGGTCCAAAACTAGTGGAGGAAATTATGGAAAAGGTGAAGGTAATCCAAAATCACATCAAAGCAGCTCAAAGTAGGAATAATAGCTGTGCCGATAATCGAAGGAAGGATTTGGAATTTCAATTCGGTGATCGTGTTTTCCTAATGTTATCTCCATGGAAGGGAGTCATACGTTTTTGTATGAAAGGTAAATTGAGTCCCAAGTACATTGGACCTTTTGAAATTCTAGAACGAATTGGGTCTATACCTTACCGATTGGCAATTCCGCCAAGTCTCTCCAAAGTTTACGATGTATTCCACATATCTCTATTTAGAAAATACATGCCTGACCCAACGCATGTACTCACCTATGAGGAATTAGAACTACAACCGGATCTGTCTTATTGCGAATAGACCTTCAAGAACCTTGATACGAGAGAAAAAGTACTGAGAAACCTGATGACGAGTCTGGTAAAAGTTTTGTGTAGAAACCATATGATGGAAGAGGCAACATGGGAACCCGAGGAACTTATGATGAAGAACCACCCGAGTCTTTTCATGTGGTAGTGTTCTAGAAATTTTTAGGATGAAATTATTTGAAGGAGGGGAGAATGTAACACCCCAAGCTTCTACGGTACGTTTCCCTTTAAATAATGTAATAGTGTGTGTTGTACGCAACATCGAGTACGAACACACCACAACCAATAAAACTAGACATTATGAATAGTAATACCTACTTTTTGAAAATATATATATTTAATATTTCAAAACGAACTTCATTTTTGGATTCCGAATATCGAAATTATCCTAAGTTGAGTTTTTGGTATTTTTCTGATAATTTCCATTTTATGAATAGTGAAAAATACTTAAAAACAACATTTTTAATCAAAATAATTTATAGTGATAAATTATATTATTTACTGATTTTAAATTATAATTAGAATATATTTTTACCATTTTATCGAATAGTGTTCATTATAATTAATTTCACTTTGAAATTGGACATAAACAATTGTCAATCTTTTGATATATATTGTTTCTTAAAAACACGCAATTTATTGTAACAGCAGTAATTAATTATAAAATTTATTAAATGCAGCTTATATTTTTGGAATTTCCTAAAATAGACATCATTTTTGAATTCGGAATGTCAATTATATCTCAGGGTGAAATTTTGGCATTGTTCTGAAAACATCAATTTTTGATGAATAGTGAAACTACAAAGTCGTAGTTAAAAACTGAATTTTTCATAAAACATAATTTTACGACTTCTGTGATTGGAATTTAAAAAATCCAAGAGACAAGGTTCATATCAATGATTAAAATTTGGTTCAATGAGTTGAAAATAATTTTTTGTGAATAGTAACTTTTTACTTTTATTTACCACTGTTAAAAGTAAATAGGATAATTAAGGGTAAAAGTGATATTAATATTACCCTAACACATGTCCTAATTCTATTGGACAAGTTTACCTCGACCAAAAACAACCTTAGGAATAAAATATTATCATTTAGGTCCACTTGGATTAGATTAGGACATTTATTATTATTTAATTCAAAGAAGAGTTAAAAGAGTTAAAATCAATGTTTATTTACTAAAACATTTTTAATATTGGGATATAAATAAGATAAATTCTATTTTAAATATTCATTAGAAAGATAAAAATATTTCCTACATAATTATATTTTATTTATAATTTTTAGATATTATATATTTTAATTTATTTATGACACAATGATGATGCAGTAATTACCATAATAGTGAAAAATTAAAATAATTGATATTATAAATACCCAAATAAATATAATTTAAGCCTTTTAATGAATTAAAATAATTTTTTAGGTTAATATAACATTTTAGTATTGACATAAGTAACTTTGTTTGAAGTAATAATTCTATTATGATTTTCACAAAAATCAATTATTGAATAGTGTCAAAATTGACATAAAAGAGTTTTTACAAAACATATTATATTATTAATTTATATTAAATTCCTAAAAATCTATGGTTCGGACAAGAGACTTATATCATGATAGATGTATCATTAATGGACAACTTGGGGGTATTTTGGATGTATATAGTACGTTTATTAACCATATAATATAAAAATACAAAGAGACATTGTAAAAGTGAAACTAAATAACTAAGAGTTAATACTTAATGATAAGGTTAATATAGTAACCCAAACCTGTCTAAATTATATTGGTTGAGTGGATTTAGACCTATCCCACCTTAACCTTTAAATAATCTACTTTGGAGCCATTATAAACTGAATATGAATTTATTATAAAATAATATTTCTAGCTTTACCAAAGGTGCCCCTCACCCCTCTTATAAAAGGGCACTCTACATTCTCATTAAATGACACCTTCAATGACTTTTGGCTCGGCCAAAATCTGCTCAAATACTCTCTCAACATCCCTCACTTCATCCGAGAGGCCTTTCTTTAGTCAGAAATCCAACCTAAGAGCCCTCTTTATCAAATCAAAAGAAAGAACCCGAAGAAGAGGTAATGTTTTCACCACCCTTTTTCAAATTCATTTCTTCTTCCACTTCTTCTTTCATTGTTATTACCATTCTAAAATAATAACTCCAACATCTTATATATACTATGATGTTATTATAATTATGGTACAACCATATTCAGTATTCTATCCATCCTTTGAATAACATGTCACCATACGTGCGTACGTGCGGCTTAGCGTCTCCACGTCGTGATGTAATTGTTATTCAATAAATTATTATTTGGATGGGTATAATAATGATGTGTAACTCATGTAAATAATAAATATAACATAACAATGATTATGTATATTTGTTATACCATCCAATTATATATTATTTTAATATCAAAAGAATGATATTGTCGCTCGTGCGTACGTACGGACTACCGTCTCCACGAACGCGATGAGATTCATTGTCCATCATATCCATTCAAGTATAATTATCATTTGACGAATTAAAAAAAAATTTAAGGACTTGATATCATTCTGGATATTAATAAGATACAACCTATCCATAACAAATACGACATATGTAACCAAAAATATAAAATAAAATGAGTAAGTTAACACCCGAAACGATGATAATTCTAAGATATTATTAACAAAGCTATGTTAAAAGATCATATATGATATCATATTAATGTATATGATTCTTGAAAAATTTAATAACAATTATTTCACCATTATACATGAGGTTAACCTACCCCCAACCAAGGAAAATTACAAGGTAAGGGTTTTTTCACCTTCTCTTCATTATCTGAGATTTTTTATACGTAATAATCTACTGGGATCTCTTTATCATCCACATCCATGTTTCTTAAAAATGTATTTCAAAACATTTTTAATATTTAAAAGAATATGGGTTAAAGTCGTTTATACCCTTGTTTGTCTTTTTATAATAGTTTTATAAAGGAATTTTTCTGTCGTTTTCCAAACAAGGTGCTTTTTATCCTTTTCGAAATAATTAAGGTAAGGATGTTTTTTTAACTTATACAGCGGGTGCGGTTATTTTCCACCGTTATAAAAACGTCAAAGCTTCCCTTACAATCTTATAATAATATTTTCAAAGAAAATGTTTTATTTTATAAATATATGTCTCTTAAATGATTTCAAAATATAAAGAGATATTTCTCTAATAAGAGCTTTGATTTCATCTATGTCAACATCCATTGATGGATTTTACTCTTATTTGAAGTTGATTTATTATGATACAAAACTTCTAAATTGTATTGAAGTTTTTGTGATATGTTTGACTATGGATGTGCTATTTTTATACCATTCATATTTTATAGTGAAAGTGTTGACATTTCGTATGCTAGTTTTAATACGAATGTTTATGTTATGTTAAAACCTTTTCATATGGGAATGAATTGGACTTAATATGTGACGGATGGAGCCGGCTATAGCTCCTAGATGCATCAGTATGTATCATGAGACAAACTAGTGCCTTGGCATAAGGCCTTGGCAAAATCATATTTGTAGTCTTGGCAGGAGGCCTTGGATATGTGGTCATGATAGTCTGATATTATGCATTCCATCATTATGAAAGTGGTTATTGATATTTCATTTGATTATTCGATTAGTAGAATATCCATGTGAATAAGTAAATGGAATTATTTCATTTCATTTTTTCCATACTATGTTGAACTTCATGTTTAAAAGGCTTTTGTTTTAAGTTATACATTGCCTTAAATGTTTATTCTTATTTATGAAAGTTTCTGCTATATTTTTATCCTTACTGGGCATTTGAGCTCACCCATTTTCTATGTTTTATTTTTCCCAGGATTTCAAGAAGTAAATTATGAATGACCTGCAGGGACATTATGAGGGGATAATAGTGTGTAATATGAAGAAAATAAGTTGTTGTAGTAGTATTTCACTTTATGATGTAATGTAAAACATTATGAATATATCTAGTGTTTCCAAGGCTACTAAACCAATCAGTCTTTCGAGATTTGATCTTTCATGTGATCATGCCTATGTTATGTAATAATGCACTGACTCTAGGTAACTGGGTTCGGGGCATTACATTTAAACTAGACATAAACAAGTGTCTATCTTTTGATAGTTATTATCTCTTAAAAACACTCTATTTGTTTTGACGATGAGAATTAATTTTTAAATTAATTAATGATACTGATATGTTTTTAATTTGGTAAAATATAAATCATTTTTCAATTCATAATATCAAATATAGCTTCGGCCAAATTTTTGGTATTTTTCTGAAGACTTTCATTTTTTTATGAATAGTGAAACCACTAAGTGGTACTTAAAAAAACTGAATTTTTCATAAAAAATAATTTTACCGCTTCTGTGAGAGGAATTTTGAAAATACGAGAGACGTGGTTAATATCAATGACTAAAATGTGGTTCAATGAGATGAAAATATTTTTTGGTGAATAGTAACTTTTTACTTTTATTTACCACGGTTAAAAGTAAATAAGATAATTAAGGGTAAAAATGATATTATTATTACCCTAACATATGTCCTAATTCTATTGTATAAGTGTAATGCGACCAAAAACAATATTAGGAATAAAATATGACCATTTAGGCCCACTTGGATTAGATTAGGACATTTAATATTAATTTATTTAAAGAAGGGTAAAAATAGTTAAAATCAAAGTTTGATAAGTAAATCATTTTTAATATAAGGCTATACATAATATAAATTCGACTATAAACATTCATTAGAAAGATAAAAATATTTCCTACATAATGGTATTTTATTTATAATTTTTAGACATTAAATAATTTAATTTATTTATGACACAACGATGATGCAGTAATTATATTGTTAATGAAATATTGACATAATTGATGTTATAAAAACCCAAATAAATGTAATACGAGACTTTTTATGCATTACACTAATTTTATAGGTTAATATGACATGTTATTATTTATTTAGTTAACTTTTTTGAAATAATCATTCTATTATGATTTTCAAAAAAATCAATTACCAAATAGTGTTAAAATTGTCATAAAATAGTTTCTAAAACAAATATTATATTATTAATTGTTATTTTATTTCTTAAAATATAATTATTGGAATCATGACATAGATAATGTTATATATATTAATAATAAACAACTTGGGGTTCGTTTGTCTTGTTATAGTAAGATTATTAACCTTATAGTGTAAGAAAACAAGAAGACACAGTAAAAATAAAATTATTTAACTTAAGGTTAAACCTAAATGATAAGGTTAAAATATAAACCTAAACTTGAATAAATTATATTTTATGAGAGGATTTAGACCCATACCCACCTTATCTTTTAAATAACTCAATTTTTAGCTATTAAAAACTTATTATGACTTTATAATAAAATAATAATTTTAGTTTTCCCAAAGGTGCCCCTCTCCTCCCTTATAAAAGGTAACCTCCTCCCTCTCTTCCTCACACCACTTTGAGCCTTCAAACTCGACCAAACCCTGAAAAATTCTCTTCTACACTTCAATAGAAACATATTATATGTTAGGGTCTTCTTCCAAGGGCAATTTTAGTGCACTAAGAGGTGGTCTCAAAGAGGCGCTTCAAAGAAGAGGTAATGTCTTTTACCGATTCATTCAACTTTATTTCTTCTTCCACTTCATCTTCTTTAGATTTTTCATTTTGATGTAATAAAATAAGTATCACTAATATACTGATATGTTATTATAATTATGAAACAACCTTATTTCACAATCTATCCATCCTACAGAAAATGAAATCACCGTGCGTGCATACGTACGGAATACCATCTCCACGCCGTGGTGTAATCTATTTTCCACCACCACCTTTCTTGGATGGGTATAATGGTGTAAATAATGACTATATATGAATATTGGAAAGTGATATTGATTCTGAAATATTATACATATACTCCAATACAATTCCATGATCATGGGAATGATATCATCGCTCGTGCGTACGTACGGACTACCGTCTCCATGAACGCGATGAGATTCATTTTCCATGATTAACCATTCAAGAATGATTATAAAGTATATATAATGAATAATAATGAAATATATGACATAATAATGCTATTTTATTTATGTATATATATGTATGTCATCTATTTAATTTCATTCAATTCAACAAGGAAACGAACACAACGTTCATGCGTACGTACGACCGACCGTCTCCATGAACAGTGTATTTCATTCCTTTTATCGATCCATAATATATACGTATATGATGAATATATATTATATATAAATCATTTTTTACATTCTGAAATTATGTAACTCATGATATAAGTAATAATATCATTAACGATAAGTCGAAACACATACGATAAATGAAATGATTTTACCCAAAATGTTGCTTTTACATTGAATTTACAAAAGAACGGGTAATATAAAGTCATAAGTGAAACATATATGATATCATAACAATGAATATGATTATTTAATAAGTAAATGACATTATTTGAATCATTATACAGGAGTTTTGGATCCATATAAAGCATATCAGACCTAAGGTAAGGGATAATTATTCCAATCTAATTTTTATCCGAGATTGTTTACTCATAAGTATTAACTGGGGGTTATGTTTATTATCAATGTCCATATTCTCTCAAAATGTTTTCGTAAAATTTTTACTTTCCTTCCATGTATTTTTAATAAATTTTTACCCTTTTCTTACTTTTACCACTTCGTATGGAATGAATCTTTCTTTTCTTTACCATATGAGGTACTTTTTGACTTTTCTGACAAAAGTATGAGGTGATTGTTATTTTTAACATATACAGCATGAAATGATTTTTATGGTTTTATAAAGCCTTATTTTCATGAATCTTCCTCCAAAATAATTCATGACTATTTTCAACAAAATCCTTTTCTTTTAAAATTTCATGACATTTTGTGAAAAGAAAATGATTTTGAAGAAAAAATAAAATTTTCCTTAAGAATTCATTTCAAGTGTTTTATCAAAACCATTTTCATCTAAGATGACATTATTTAACATGTGTATATTTCATGTATCATGTCTCTATGATTTATATGGTTTCACTTTTCTAATGATGAAATGATATCCATTTTTTGTATGGATTACTTTATGAGGGAATGATGTTTATGAAACCAATTTTATTCTTGGGTTACGATGAATGATTTATGTTTATATTATGGCACACGAAAGAATGATTTCAATATGAGATGGGTGAGACCTATATCTCCCTCCAATTCATTGGGTAAAGATTTATATCTCATGAGATAGACATGGCTGGAACGACAAGTTAAACCGGTTCAGTAATACAGGACTGGAACGAGGAGTGAACTCAATTCAGAAAGGAACTTTTTCCACTATGATAGTCTTGGCAGAAATGCCTTGGCTACTATGGAAATCATATCATGTGCTTAATGGTTGCCATAATTACATGTTTTATTCCCATGCTATTTTATCCTAATTGATGTTCCTTTATGATCTATGCCTTACGTACTTCCATGTTTTATGTAATTTCTCAAGCTTTGGATGTTTAATAATTATGTTCATGTTTTAAATTTACAATGTATATGATTTGTTTTATTTTATCCATTCTTACCCTTACTGAGCATTTGGGCTCACCCTTTTTATGTTTTCTTTTCCACAAGATATAAGGAATGGTTTTAGGTAAGAAATAAAAGGGAAGATATTTATGGGAGATGTTGAGGATCTATCACCAAGATTAGAATATTATGTTCCATGTTTCTAAAGGCACTAAACTATTATGGTCCTTGGGTGTCTGTTTTTGTTATGTAATAAGTATTCCACAAAAGTAATGTAATGTCCATGTATGTCAAGATTCGGGTCTCTACATCAGATCTCCCAACATGTACTTCCAAAAGCGTAACCCTATTACCATCTCTACAAGATCTTTAACTGATTACCCAATCCTTCTACATAGAATATTTCAATCTATCTTCACAGGATGTAGAACATATGACCTGATACATATCACATATTCTCTGATAAACATAAGATTCCTAAGATATAAATCCTTGAAAGTCTTATTCATTTCACATAAATTTACTTCTATTCAACATTGGATTCATTTAGATCCACGCCCAATATTCCCCATATGAGATGATCCCCATAAAGAAAGAAAAAATGTGCCTAAAATTTCCAATATCCAATCATTCCCAGAGATGCCCAGCAAGACTAATCTCATGACCAATGTGTACTGCCTTTGTGATACGGAACCTGCAAAATTAATAGTTGTCCACATAGAGATGTCACTAGGAATGAGTTACATAAACATGAATTAAAAATATAAGGGATACATGGAATAGGAAAAATCCCCAAGGATGAAACCATGGAAGGATGAACCAACATCTCATAATCTCATTTCAATCAAGAAGTAGACATCACTAATGAATGTGATAAAGGTCACCCAGTTTTGGAGTGTGGGAATGAAGGGAAATGAAAATACCCGCGATGTGCATGCCCTCCTGAAAAGGTCATAAGTTGTTGATATCACTTATGGTTAAATATTTATCATTTACAAATAAAAAAATATTGAGAGAATTAGTCATTATATTTACTAAATAACCCAAGCATTAAAGAAAAGTGAGAGATAAAAATTGGTATCTATACATATTAAAGAAGGATGTAGGGGAAGATAATTATGGATTAAATTATGGATTAAGGAGATTATATATTTTTATTCCATGAGAAATAGGATTATTCATATTTTGTCAAACATTATATAGGAGCTAGTCAATTATAGAATTTAGAGAGGGATGTTTTGTTAGTGCCAGATGCAAAAGATGGAATATTTGTGGTTGATGTTTACCTAGTTAGGGCTCGGAGTATAGGATTAAGGATATACCTTAAAATAATATGCTTCTTGAAAATAAAATACGAGCTATCTGTTGAGGGATACCAACTACCATACACTAGAGACATTATCATCCACATTATAGTTGTGCCACAAAATCAAATCCTAGTGTACCAAATATTTTATCATTATTACTTATCATTGGATTAAAGATACCCAAATGGTAGAGGAGAAAGGATATTAAAATCAATTAACCAAATGGGTCCAAAGGTAAGAGGGAAGAAATGTTTTTATTTGGTAAAAATTCATCATTCTAAATTATCCCCCCCCCCCTCAATGTGGTTACATAAAACCTAATAGAACAGAAAACACCAATAAAAATTCTCATCCTTGAGAATGTAAACCAAAATATGAAGAGAAACGACAAATACCAAACCTAAAAACAAACAATAAAAACAAATGAAATCATGGTATTGGAACTAAACTATCACTAAATAATAATAAAACAAATGAAATTTATTATCTCAATCATAATAGGACTAAATAATCAATTAAAAGTCAAGGAAAAAAATATTCAAATGAAATCATGGTATTGATAACACATTTATGACACACGTTACCACATTCGTCCATCCAAGATACGATGCATCAAAAAAAATAAAAAAACATAGTTATGATTCACCCATGATATTACTTATCACAATAATTCTAAATCACCACTAGACACTCCACGAACGTACCATCATCTAATGATGATCATTCTTCTAGAGAATCACCATGAAATATACGATTCCATAACTTCACTACCACCATGTCTCCCTGATGAGACTCATGAAGCTACTATAAGAATGTTGATTTTGTACTCAATATTTACAAAAACCCTACCATTAACTTCAATGTACCAAGATATATCACATCAATATCCCCCAACATTCTCTAAGAATCTACATACATTTGAATATAATCTCCTTGTGACTTTCTACTTAGCGCATCTGCAACTATAATCCCATTCACTTGGTCGAAAAAGATCTAAATGGATAATACCTACAAGAGCTCCATCCACCAACATTGATATAGATTCAAATACTTCTTAGGGAAGATATGCAAAAATTTATTATGATTTGTTAAGACATTAAATCATTAACTGATAAGGTATGGTCAACAAAACAATAAATAAAATACCACTAATTTCAACTCTTTATTATGGGCGGTATAGTTATGATTGAGGGGACATGACTACCTAGACGCATATGAGATCATCACTCATAGCTGCATAAATATAAAACCCAAACTAAGATGATATGTTTTAGGAACAAATTATATGACATAATGCCCACCTCTAGAAACTGATGAGTTTGATCACTAATCAACTCCACCATTTATGTAGTTGATATCCTCTTAGAGTTGATCAATCTATTAAAAATAAAGATCTTTCATGGTCAATGTTTTTATAGAGAATGCAATCTATGATATATCATGAATTAGTCTTTGATAATAACCTGCAAGACCCATGAAACTATGAACCTCTACAACATTATAGTGTTATTCCCAAGAATTAAAGCCCTTAATAAATATTGGATCAACTGCTACTCCCCGTTGAGATACCATATTCCCATGAAAATGAACTTCACATGTTCAAATAATTCACTATGAAAACATACCAATGAGATAATGGTATATAAAGTCTTATAAAATAACCCTATATTTCTCATTATGATCCTCCCATGACTTCATGTCCAGTAGGATATCACTGAAGATAAATACCATGAACTGGTCTGTAATCTAAAAAATCATGAATTTCATGAGTCCCATTAAAATTATTGGGGTGTTCATGATACTAAACTACATTTCTAAAAACTCAATGTGCCTATAATGACACATAAAAACATAATTTCGGATATCCTCCTCCATCATCATCATCTAATGGAACCTAGACTATAGATCATTAATTAGTTACCAACTAGACCCCTTTAACTGATAAAAAGAATCACCAATCTTATTGGGGGACCAGCAAAAACCCTATTACTAATAAAAATAATGATCATTCTTGTGGAGGAGGATAATGGTTTTTGATCATTATCAGATTTAGTCACTAGTAGACAATATAAAACCAAATATTATCATCTTCCTTCATGGAAAACAACATTGAATCACCCTATGGTGTTAAAATAGGATAGATAAAACCCATATGTAACAAATCATTTATTGTACTCATTAATTATCATTGATCACATATTGATATCTGAACTGTATGTATAGAAATAAAAGATTCACTATGTTAAAACTATACCTCAAACTCGTTATCATATTGAAGGGGTAGAGAAATAAACGATTCATGTAAAATATTATTGAACTCTTTGATATCCCTATAGAAAAATATTACATTCTCCTTTAAAAAATCTAATGAAATCATTACTAGTCGAGTAAGAAGTGAATTTAAATTCCTATGACCCATCTCACAGTTACATTCAACAATGAACACGAAGCACTGGGCTACCACAAAATAAAAGACAACCATCCTATGAAATCTATTTATAAATAAACACATAGAATAAAAATAATCCATTCTAAGTGTGAAATTATATTTTTTTTATCATTAATAAAAAAAATTACACATCAATTGATTTTACCCCATTATTAACTCATAACCCTAATACGCATCGGGTAAACTATAATGACCCCTAACTAACATTTTCAATGATTGGGGCTCTAGAAGACACTCTGTCCTATTTCTAATGGTATAGAACAAGGTGGATGAAATAGAGGAATAAATATCTCTAGAATAAATCAAATAAATAACAAGGTTAGAATATAAGATGATCATACCTTAAATGACCTCGACCCACCTTACATTATCGTATACATACCATGAAACTAACCACATCCCACTACTCAAAATTATTTGACTAACATAGGACCACCTCTATATTTATGTTTAACCCCATTTCATTGAGGATGGGTGATATCACATGTCCAATCTATTTTTAATCCATCTCCCCTCAACTTATAAAAACATTATTGACATCACAGTTAATAAATCCTATGAGGAAATTGTTGCTAATGTTGAATCAATAACTTTACACCTTTTCCACACTGGCCAAAACAATTATTCAAGAAACATATTGGTGATGAACATAAACTCCTTAATTAAAACACCATGGAATATTACACTTGGTCAATGCATGAGAAATAGTAGTTTTAGAAAACCATGAAGAAAAATATTCAGTATTACTCCTTATAGGTCCTTACCCTAACAACCATGATATTTGATATCCTATAAAAATTACTATTTCCTTTGATAATTTTTCATCACACTTCCATTCATGTGACATTGACTAAACATGAATTATCTTGATCTCATATTCCTTCTTTTTATTCATTTGACACATAGGAAATGTAAATTGTATAAAAATAAAATAAATTTTTGGATTCATAACATCCTAAAAACATCAAACATTGGCCTCCTCATCTAGAAAAATATTAGAGCTAAAGAAAAGTAGATCATTGAATCAAATCTCACACTCTCACAATCGCAATCTCTTTATTGAAGGGAGATACACTTTTTTCTATTAATTACCTTCATCATTAATGGATGGAACTCTGTATGTAAATACTTTTGTAATTTTTACAATAAAATCTCTAACTCTCTACACTCTTCAGGAAATTGAATCCACCACAACAACATAAAATGATTCATTTAACAAATAGTCAATCAGAATAAAATATTTTTCATATCCTAGATAAAACAAAAATATATAAATTTTTCCTCTTACTAATGATCTATATTTGGGACTAATAATCACCCATCATTCTCCTCCAAACACTGGTTCTAGATCTCACACATCTTCCTCCTCTAAAACTCATCCTCCATATTCGAATATACCATTGAACTATAAAAAAATCATCCCACCACACCTCACCAAAAAACCCACACATAAATGATAACCAGTAATCGTCTCTAAAATAATTATAGAAAACCAAAAATCCCATTATCCTTGAATAGTTTCAGTATTATTTACATTTATTTATTTTATTTCTTCCCGAAAAATTAACCTAAGTTCAAAAAAAATCATAAAAAATATGATTCATATACCTATCATGTTTTTTAACCACAGAATCAATACTACCTTTCTTGGGGTGTTTAGTATTATAAACGTCATGGATAAAATTATTAGGGTTTTGTAACCAATTTTTTAATTGATAGTATCCATTTATAAACCACATAATAATTTTTCCTAATATAATTGACCAACCAAACCCATGAAATCCTCACCAGTTGCTTACTCATAATTCCATCAGAACCATTATTCATAGCCTTGAATTCATGTTTTCACAACCCTATCCCATATATAACCCCTATTTGGAATGAATGAAATGAGAATGTGACCCCTAAATTCCACCTCCCATAGGCCATAGGTTAGAAACTAGAACTGAGATCATAATCACACACATATTGTAACATCTTGACCTGAACCATTCACCCATAAAGGACTGAAATTGATCCTTTCATAGGTGGCATCACCAAGACACCAATGGATGTAAATAAATTTCAAGGGCCTTACTAACTTATAGGGAAAATTTAACCTCAAACTGAAAAATGTTATTTCAACTCAAGTATACCTTATACATTAATAAATGATAGCATAATAGATGTATCAATGTTTTTCAAATAACAACCATGATCTTATCATGCCCATCGCAAGATATGAATGACAATGTGAACACATTATAGTAACCAGTTCAATAGAGACATGAGAAAAACCAATACATAATTAGAATTCAACACACACATAGACTTGGTGGAGATAAGTGAATGACATGAAATGAATTGAATTAATAACACAATGTTACTCCAAAACTAATCCAACCAATATTGTATCAAATTTATAATGGCATGAGTCATAGAGGAGTAAACCATGGATTCTTACTTACCTGAAAACTCACAAATCCTAAACATACCCACATAAAACCATGATTTACCAATATTGAAGACTATTATAGAAAAAAAATTGTTGTTACGGTACCCACCACCTTGAATACACATAGACAATATTTCATTTCATTTTAGGTAAGGCATCCCCACTAAGACAAGTTATTTTCTGAACCACCACAAAAAAGTAGGGGATGACCCCTAGGAATATAAAATTGTACAAGGGTAAGGATAAATTGGGATACCCCTTCAATAGAATGTTGTATCCTATATTCATAGAAATCTGAATCCCCAATGTTAAATGAATCAATTAATAACCCACTTAAGAAAATAGTTCTCAAACCATGTGTCTCCAAAAACATTCCCAATAGAACCCAAAACCCCAATGAATATTCTAGAACTCTAACCAACAATTATGTAACATGAAAAATGTAATAAAATAATGAAATAATTGAAAATTTATGTGTTACACCGGTGGGAGGTATTTCGCTCATAATCTAGAATAAATATACCAAAAAAATAAATCAAAATAAAACTATAAATTAACAAACAATATCCCATAACACATGAAATTGTCATAAAGTAAAAAGGCCTCTAAAATAAAATAAAAAAATTGCAACTCATATAACAGAAACTCCAATATTAGATCCAAGACTCAATCAACTATTATCTTGCTTGATCACATAATACCTCTTTAAAACATACAAATATATTCATATATATGGGTGAGAATAAAAGTATAACCACTAGTATACTCCTCTAAACCTCTCATGAAAATTTTGAGGAAGAATAAAAATTCTTCATTTAATAATTATTTTGTAAATATCATACCCACGCCAGTTTATCTATCAAACAACCTCAACATCTATCTCTCACTCAATATCCCATCCTTTTATATTAATTTAATACTAATGGAATGTAGCAGGAAGGTACCATGCAACCACTTCCCAATTTATTTATTTCTCTCACACCCTTAGGATAAATTTCATAGTGCTCTCAATTATTACATTACCAAATATTCGCATATGCGCATATATACATGCTACATCATAACCATAATTTGATATCAACTTCTACATAGCATATCATTACCAAAACGATATATCATAGCCACATTCCAAATCCCTACATCATACTCATCCATTAATTCAGAATCTTATTAGAGTATAATGAACATGAAATATAACAAAATCCTAACCTTCAACTAAAATTCATGCCCCCCATCATACATCACATCATCTATCACGTCATCATCCCATAATCAACACATCAGCATCACATAAAATCATTCACACTATAACGTATGGCCATCACATCCCATACATTATAAACATTGGTCATTACGACGATTAATACAAATAGAAGAATGAGAATAGGAAAAGTAATAAATATAAATTCATTCCATATCCAACCTAGGTATTGAGGAAGACACATGAAAACCAAAATATTTAGGCATCAATATAGATATCTGACGTGGGTTGGGTATGTAAAAAATCCCCAAAAAAATATATCATATATCATATCCACCCACCGGAACTACACAAGGGTTGAAAAAGAAACACTATTAATACTAATTTAACTTACCACACTACCACATTAATAATTAACAATTATTTCCAACCCTATACCACAAACAATCTTTGATATTCCACATAGAGTTGTCAATAATTCATTAATAAATTTTCAATTAGTCATATCATTTGTATACATTAATATTTAAAATATTTCTAGAAATATTACATTCATTATTCTATTAATTTATAAATATGTAATATTAAACCATTCATTGGTCATAAACCATGTTTATCTTCTCCAATAAAAATTAACTTCAATCATTAATAGTTTATTACCTGCCCAATACTTATTAAATTCCATGTCATTTACTATTGTAATAATATTTATTACAATCTATATGCCACACCATATTGAAACTATAATAAAACCCCACAACATCAAAACCCTTAACCACATGATCGAACAGAAAATACATTCTGATGGACATCATAACAGAAACTAAATCATATTCTTTTCTACATAACCATCCAAGATGAAGCTCATATGCTCACACAATTACCCATCCACCATCACCCTATCAAAAAATACAACATTTCATCCTAATCTACTAAAATAGACAAAACTTTATCCTCATATCACAATAGGAAATACCCCATATGCAGTAATAAATAAATCTGAAATTTACCAATTCACACTGAGTAACTTCGTCCTAAAGTGTATTTCATATAAAATCTGAATTCTTGGTTCACGCACCCACATTTGAATTTATTTTTTACTTGTACCCATTTAAATGACATATTTAATTGATCCGTCCTTTTTGAAAGATGATACAAACATGTTTATGGTGATAATAAATTAAGGACTATAGAAAATGTATTCTCTTAAATTACAAACATCAACAAACCATTAACATATAAGTAATTAAAAGTTATTTATAAGGTATATATGAGTCACCCACAGACCTTACATTTATTAAGCTAGTTATTATCATTATTCTATTAATTCACATGATCCACTGAATTAAAACATGAAGAAATATAATATTATTATTATAGATATGGGGAAAAATCTAAAATCGCCTACCTCAATCGTATAAAAAATTCCACATTGAGAAGACAAAATCATAGGATCACACTATGATCCTCCTAGGAATTCCCTCTTTTAATCTAGGTAAATACATATTAATTTCATCATAAAAAAGGAAGTTCATAATGGTTTAATTATCATAATGTAATAACATTTGAATTCCAAAAAATAATTCCACATACCTCACACTTATACTCCATATTGGATCAAACCATGCCAAAATAATGGTTTAATAATCAAAAATAAATCAAAACCATGTAATTATAGTAACTAGTAAAAAATGGTGTATTTTTAAAAATATTGTTAGAAGGAAGTTATAAGGAAGTCCCCATAATGAAGTAATTTGAAATTCAAAGAGAGTCTTATAAGTTTATATGGAAATATTTTAATATGGTGCATAATATATTCATCAAATTTCACCTTTGTACATAAATTTTATAACATCATAAAACATTCAATGGATAATTTATATATTTTCCTTTTAAAATTCCAATATGTAAGAAATTTAATCAATACATAAGGATATATGTGTTTTTCACTAACATGTAAGGTTTTCTCATTAAAAAATCAATATGTATGACAATTAATTAATATCTCCCTCCTTTCCATTACCATAAATCAGTACATAAGATAATTCATCAATATATTCGGATTTTTAATTTTAAAAAATAATAATATATAAAATAATTAATCCATATATAATTTTTCACACTAAAATTAAAATTTACTGTTTTTAATTCAAATGTAATATTCCATAATTTACCTATATATTTTTATAAAAAAATTTAACACTTCTTAAATATATAAGATATATATCGTGGACACTTGAGATATTTTTCTTTATAAAATATCCAATATGTATGATATTTTTCATCCAAATTTCAATGAATTAATAATTAATACCCTTATATGCTAATGATTTTGTTGAAAAAACAATATATCAAAATTTTCTCATTATATGATATGATAAATGAATAATAAAAATTTTATGTTAAATTATAATTATGTGTTCCAGATTGACAGACTATACTACATAAATACACTCTTAAGGATGAAATATCATCTTTATCAACTCCTATATTTCTAAAACATTCTCAAAAAACCAGTATCACACATAATAGAAAAATTAACTGTCTGAGATGGACATGGATATTAATGAAATGTACAGATTTATCAATCTAAATCGATTAAAAATGAGCATCATAAACATTTTAAACTTGTTTTCATAACAATTTAACCATGAGAAGTTCCAATTACAAAAAATATATGAATATTTATTTTAACAATTTCTTCCATTAAAAAGTCATAAAACATCTATATATTAGTAATATTATAATATAAGTCTTGGAAACATGAAATAGTCTTTGCCTCAAAACCACTAATTTCGAAGGTATTTTAATAATATAACTGATGATATTTTGAAGAGTGTTTTTATAAAATGATTTCATCAATTGAGTATTCAACATAATTTTAGTAGTTACACATATAGTATAAATAAGTCTCAGGATTCCTAAAAAATAAACTAGTTGCATGTTTATAATTTATTTCTCTCTATAGAAGAACATATTTAGACCTATAAATTCAGGGTTTGTTGAACTGATGTATCATTTTTGAAATTTTAGTATGTGTAACCTAATGAATTGATAATAAAGCTTAAATGTGGGGGGCCCATGTCTAACATGACTCATAATAAATAGATCCTTATTATGGATAAAGTTATAACCACATATTCAATACATATATAATTTAAATATATTATATAAAAGTAATATAATTTTATCCAATGTCTTGATATTTGAATCTAGTATATCACCGTAAATATAGTTGAACAAGGAAACACTAAGAAAATATTAGTGCCAAAAAATAAAATATATAGTCAAATAAGAATTATATCTTGAATAACTCATAACATATGAAAATATGTGAAAAATACATTACTAAACATAAGAACACATATAGTATGGATTACCATATTTATGAATTTTAATTAACCGATATTTTATAAATCCTTTACCTTATGATGTGTCAGATAATGGTTTCTATATGATTATATCTTGATTGGATTTATCAAATAAACCAATTTTCTTGATAACCATTCCCCCAAACATGTTTACATTACAATAGAAAATCCATGGTACAATGGAAAGTTTCCCATAAAAATTTCTCCCACTATAAAAGAAGATTATTATAATAAAATTTATGATCTTGCTAAGAATAAGATGACAATTTTCACTATAAATTAATTAAAAAAAAGTAATGATAATTACTTTAACTATTGAGGTTATACTATCTTGGTATAAGGCCTTTTCGTTCTAGGAACTTAATTGAACCATGATATATTAAACGATGTAAATAAAAAAAGAAATATTTTATATACCCCATAATAGATTCATGACTAAGTATTTTATTGGATGATTTCTTTATTAGATATTAATGTTATTTATAATAATTATTTACTTGTGATTGTTGTATTTGGGACTAACTAAAATAAGAGAATTTGACTATTTAAAAAAATCAAAAATATATTCACAAAATAACAAAATATTATTAAGGACATACATATTTATATATCCCCCTTGATATAATATAATTTTATAATTATAATAAAATAAATTTAACATATCTTTTAGACTATCCTATCATAGATTAGACTAATCAAAACGTTCACATGTAATTCTAAAATAAATATATTAATATAATCTTCATTAATGCTAAGTAGGATAGAAAATAATGGATCACCTGGCATGATACCACTTTTATATAAGAATTAACCCATGGGGAAACCATCGATAAGAATGGAAATCTTTATAGAATCAAATAATTTCTTTAATAAGTTAAAAAAAATATCATTAAAAAATAACCTATAGAGAACATCCAAGATGAAATCCGAAATTCTGGTGTTAAAAGACATCATAAAATCATTATTGGAAAAAATATTACCGTTTATTCTATATTTCTTAAATAAATATTTATGTTTATAATCTATAATCCTCAAATAATGAAATATATAAACAAAGAAAAATCAAAATTAGTCGGTTGAAGAAACCCTACCAATAAATAGAGAAATAACTTTGGGAAAATTCATAAGAATTTCTAGACACATTTATCAAATAAAGTTGGCTTGAAAAAGTTGAGGTAATACATGGAATGATGTTTAGGAAGGAAAACAAGAAAATAATAATTGATAACATTATAAATAAATACATTCTGAATGAATATTTAAATAATATTCATGTGATTGTTGTAACAAATTTCATTAAATTGTGAGAATAATATTTTAGTGATACCATCGATAAAAATAGGACTCAGAGGATTTAGAGAAAGCACTATAGACCTAAACTAATCTAGATTATGGATATATATGTCTTATTAATAATAATAATTATTAATATTTTGCTATAATTATTCTTATAGTATTATTATTTATTAATCTTATAATTTTTATCTAGGTAGAGGGTATTATAAACCAAAAACATGTGCACACCCAAGTGTGTCAATCCTTCTCCCTACCCATAAAGAAATAGATGAACCCCTTTAGACCATTATAATTTAAGATGGTCTAAAGGACCCTTTATGTAGGAGCTTCCTAAATTCAAGATATTCAATGTGGTTGGAGATTCCTATGGCCTATATTACATTGAATGGTTTCTCGAAGGCCCATATTAGTTATCAATAATACTATTACTGTACCCTGACACTATAATACCCAATATAATTATTAAATGACTACTATAGTATCATAGTATATTGCTCCTATATTGTTTTAGTGCACCTAAAATTACATGAAGAAACTAATAATGATAATCATGATAGTTTTATTAGTGGAAGTAGTAGTCTTTTTATTCATATTTTTGATGGAAGGGTGCAACGAAAAAAGGAAAACATTTATAAACCATCACACTCGATGATGAAAGAACCCAATACCTACATAAAGACACAATAAGAGTGCACTCACTAGGACATTCCTCATTGGGAAATATTATTATTAATATTCTGAGTAATAATAATTGTAAAACTAATCATAATAATAGTATCAACGATATTAATAGAACTAGTATTAATAATACTAGATATTTTTTTTATTTTAGGAATAATAATTAATGGTAATTAAAACTCACCCAATGTTAAGGAAATATACAATGCTTGAGGATTGACCCCGGGATGTACACTCTCACCCTAACCTACCCAAACCACTTCAACATCACAGGTGGTAATAACCATATGAATAATGTTAATATATAAATGTGGATCATAATAATATTGTTAATTATGATGATGATGATGATGATGATGATGATGATCATAATGATGATTTCTATTACGTATATAGAATAAAAAGTGTAAATCCAAACAAACGTACTTAGGATTGGGATAGATCGGACTGAACACTATCCCCACGTAAAAGTAGGTCCACATTAAAAGAAAACTTATTAAATATTTTGGATATCCATTTTAGTAAATTATTTATACTATCCAAAGTACTAATTTTTTTAAGATAAATCCCTTATTTTTTCAATGGAAATCATTTCCATAATTCTTTATCATGCGTGTTTCATGAAAATAAATTTGTTCATTTGAAATCCCCTCCATAAAATTCCTTATATCCGGCCAATCAAGATATCTTCTCCATCATTGTCATCCCATATCTCTATCTATATATTCAAATTAAAATGACTCAATGAGATAAAAATTTCATCATTGAAAACCCTCATTCTATAGGTAGTGTTTTTAAATCACTAATAATGTACACCCCAATATACAATTATATTAATGATGATATTAATTGTAATAGTAAATGGAGTATATAGAAAATAAAAAAAAGTGGGACTAAACAACATATATTAAATTAGAAATATGACAATATAAAAAATAATTTATTATATTAATGAACCATGAATATAAACGTTTACATCTATGACCCTAATACACTTATGAGAGCAAAATCATGTTTTTTGGCTCCATGAGTGATCCCAGGTCACCAAGGGATAGAGACTAGCACTCTAGGTCAGAATATTTGTTTTTATAATTATTTACAAACATTATAATAAAGATAAATAATTATAAGTATCTATTGAGTGTATAGTATGACTCTTCCCAAAATTTTATAATAATATTATAAAAAACTAGACATATCATAAGGGAATTAATGATAATATGATCATATTATGGGAATGAATGATTACACTAACATCCCCTAAATCTCTCTATAAAAATGCATTCAAACCTAAATATAAAAATATAAAAGAGTTAAAAATTCCTAAAATTAAATTCAAATACAAAATGGTTCCAAGGCCATGGAATGACTAAGTGGAATATGTGATAAACCACACATAACATCCAAACATCAACAATAAATATAATAATGAATAAGATATAAATTTATCTCCCATGAAAACAACAATCCACTATCCAAGATGACTAAAAATAAATTAATTCCAATCAATTCATGAATATGGAATTTAAGGATCTGTATATCCACTACGGTTCCATTGTAAGTTGTTATTATAAAATTATCAATATTGTTGCACCAATAGTGTATCAAAACTACAATGATATAAAATGTGTATACATAAATATGTCTATAAATTTATATAAATATAAATGAAAACATATTTATAAAAAAAGAATCAAAAAATACTATAGTGTACACAAAATTTATAATTAGTATCAACTATGAATGATAACCCATAATTTTTGGTGGATTTCTTAACTTCTTTATTACTTAGGAAAATAACTAACATGAGAGAGACTAAGAAAAATTGTAATTGTTCCCACTAGAAAAATCATAAATTAGTCCCAGTGGAATACCGATACCATGGGTATAGGTAATCATTTATAATTTAGTTATATTGATATTATAGCCCTTAACACAAGGAATAGTGGAAAGGGTATGATAATGGTAGGTTTTAGGCCCATCCGAATCAATCATGCATGTAATGTTTAGGGGATCAATATTAAATCCATATAATTATAAAAATGTATCCTTCTTTCTTGAAAATCAATTTTCAATGTATTAACTATTCCCATGATATGAAAACCAGTTAGATTATATAAAATGGGTCAATTTGGAAATAAATTATGTGATAGAGATAGGAAAAACAATATAAATCATTAATAAAAACTGTATACAAAATAAATTATCATGCTTTATAAAAAAATTTAAGGACATTATAGTCAATTCATAAGATGAATGTATCTGCAAAAGATATTATATAAATGATATCATCTATCATTATTTATATAATAATGTAAATTAATTTTGATCAAAAAAATAATAAATAAAACATTTCAGGATTTCAAAACCAAAATATTAATCAAGAATGATAATAATCACCATGTAATAAAATAAATAAGTTAAATGATAAACTAATATAAGAGATAGTTGCAATAATGTTTCCATAAAATATATATAGGGGCATTCCATTATAACCACACGGTATTCAAACACTCAAATCCCTAAACATTCAATATAGATACAATTTAATGACATTGTTATTTAATTATATTAATTCACTCTCAAATTACATAACCCAAATTGGATTCTAGTATATAGAATCCAAGTGTTATTATTAGTGATAACATGATAAAAGTATATTTACTAAGGGAGTGTGTTTGTGAAAGATAATAATATTAATTTAATATCTTTATGGTTCACCAATTTAAAACCCAACACACACATTTAAATTTAAAACCACACAAGTCTCTATGAGGTTTTATTTAATAAACCATGTTTCAAAATTATAGAGGTGTATTTTATAGAAAAATTATTCATTAAAAACAATTAAGACAAGAATGGAGAGTGGAAGAGAGAAAACTCAATTTTGAACGTATGTCCACAATAAATTATCTCCATGTTAACGATTTTATTTTTATAAAACTTCTTTCAATGCAAGAAAATACCATTGTTACTAGGAAATGTCAAGGTTTAGTACTAACTAAAACTATAAGGCTATATATATCATATCACCTCTTCCCATGACATAAAACTAGCAACCAAATCACCCCCAAATCACTCTTCTAGTCATAAGTTTAGGGTATTTTTTTGGATTATAACTCCTTATAAATTAGGTAGAAACTATTGTTTCATATTCTAAAATATAGAAGGGACACATGGATGTACACTTGAGATCATTACTAAACAAAAAAAGAGGTCAAAAACAAGGGAATAATTTTACCATTCCTAATATTCCCAATATGGTATAATACTAACAACACACAATGGGTACTTCTTTAGCATGATATTAATATTTATGAATGTATCCAAAACATTTAGATATTTGGATTTAGTGATTGGATAGAAATATGTGTTACCATAATTAAACATCAAAACAAACAAAACTACAAGGTTCAAGACTTCCAAGAGTGATCATGGTATAAACCAGTGTATTCACATTTACCTAATATTCAATAGATAATGTGCTTCAATCCATAATTCCTAAAAACCGTTGGATATTTTTAAGTATTCATACCAAATTACAATTATAAACTGTCGAGGTATAATTACTGAAAATATAATATTTATTATTTTTTATTTTTATAAAACTATAGGGAGGAATGTTGTAGGAATATCCAATTGATCATTTAGTGAGTTGATAGAACCTACCATAGAATTTAGAAATCTATATATTTCAAAACTATCCCAAAGAGGAACTTATAATTAATTAAACTATAATTTAATCCCTAAATAAACTAAAACCGATATCCACCAAAAGTAATATCAAAATAATTCCATATAAAAATAATGTGATCAACTCAATAAATCCATGTAAAAATATAGAACCCACAATACCCAAAAAAACATCAACAATACCTTCTAGCAGTCCAATGAAAATATAAAAATCATAATAAAAACACTATGTTTTTCTTCAACCAAAATGATCAATAATGATGAGTAAATAAACCATATGGTCCTCTATGATGTGATAGAGGGAGAATCCCCTTGGTTTTTGGTTTATTCCAACATGATTTGGTAAATTTAAATCTAGAACCCCTATCCAATATAATAAAAATAAAAATAAAAGATATAAGAGGTAACATGAGTGGGGGAGGGGGTTTACCTATATATTTAGGCATGAGAAATAACACATAAATATATTATTAAATTATGTGTAATGGATAAGTTAGATGAGACATAAGAGGCCATAGTAAGGGCCTTAGTTCGATTAGATGTTAATTATATTGAGGGATAATAAAGAAAAACGAAACATTGGTGTTGAGAAAATAAAAAAAAACACCACAACTAACTCCTAAGATTCCCACCGGGTACATGGTTAGTTACCACCATTTATCCAGTGGTACCTCCTCAGGCAACCTAGGACACTGTCAGGGTTAACGGGTAATAGGTGACACTTAAAAGTTGAACCCTTTAATAGATAACCACGACTATTGATTTTCCCTCTAATCCAAAAATATCATTAAAAATTTTTATGAAATAATTCCCAAACTCCTAGATTCTAACCATTGATAAAAAACCCATCAAGCAGAAATAATGAATCAAAAAAACCCATTACTTCACCATAAAAAAGACACCTTGAGAACATTAATTCTAGTATCTAGGAAAATGGTTGTTAAATAATCCCCGACATATGAATTTTTTGATATAGAATTACCATGAGACATTTACTAGATGTTTTATTACTACAAAGTCTCCAATACATTTTCATATGTATCTACTAAACTGATAATGTACATCTTTTAAGCACATCACATGTCATAAAAATATTATTCAATGACCCAAATTAAAAAATCATTATCACATTATTGACATATATCCTTAAAATCACCTCAAATAAAATAATAAATATACATTCCATTTCAAATTCGTAACATCCAGATCATTTCCAAATAACCCAATAACAAAAAATACCAAATTTATGACCAGCGAATTTCCAAATCTAAAATGCTCCAACAAACAATAGACTTATTTTTTTTCAAACATGACCCAATCACCCTCCATTAGATGGTTAGAACGATACCATGTGGTGAAAAATGGTTCCAATAAAGTTTATCTTCCTACTATGGTGAATCTGGAACAATGCTCTTCCCTTGGTGGACAATATCAAACATTGCGGCATCAGCTTAGTGTCCAGGTGTTGCTGTTGGGAGAATCACTGAGAAGAATCTGTGGCACACATTTTATTTTAGGGTGATTGGGAAAAAGAGGTATAGAATTATTTCTGCCCATTCACACCTTTCTCAACTTCTTCCAAAACTGAGGCCTCCTTCCTAGAGTCCTAATTTAGTGGTGCGGGTTCTTCTGGAGTGAAGAAGACATACCGCACTCTGGTGCCTCATTCAGCCTACTGGTGTTTATGGAAATCTCGGAACAAGATTATATTTGAGGTTACCCCATCCTTTGGTAGTTCATTCATTGCATGTATCAGGAACTTGCTTCTGGATATGGTTATGCTTTTTACTAGATGGTGATATGCACCCACCCTAAAGCACATATTTCTTAATGTTCCAGTTCCACTTCAGCCAAGTAATACTCCAAGATCCCTCTGGGTGCGGTGGAATCCTCCAGCTTTGGGTTTGAAACTTAATACCGATGGATCATGCTTCTTGGGAACCATACGTGGAGGTGGGATTGTTTAGGACTCCAAAGGGACAGTCATTATGGCCTTCTCTTCCAATCTCGGTACGGGGTCCTCTATCTAGTCAGAGGCCAAGGCCACTCTCTCTGGCCTCACCCTTTGCCAACAAGCCAACATCATTCTCTCTGAGGTGGAGACTGACTCCCTCATTCTTCATAATGATCTAAAGTGTATAGGTTCAATACCATGGTAAATTTCCAATATCATTAGAAGTTGTTTGGGCATGCTTCTCAATAACAACACCCAAGTGAATCACACATGGCATGAAGGGAAAAAAGTGGTGGATCACCTTGCCTCCTTGGACAAGACCAACTCCAACATTTACTGCGTCTCGAATGTGGATTTCTTGAAACCAGAGAGTGTGGCTCTCATTAAGGGGGATGTCATTGGGTTACATTATTTCAGACATTCTTAGGCTTATGATAGACATTTACTTGTCCTTGGGGGTTCTTTCTGTAACACCGGAGACTTTAATGTTATATAAATAATCAAAGAAATCTTTTTCTACACAACACTTGCTTGGCTTTCTTTACACGAAATCGCGACCTTCCTCGATAGATTGCGTCGTACGCAATACCGAGTTTCACTAAACAACGATATGCTATTAAAATATTTTTAAAACTAGCCGTTATGAATAGTAATAACCACTTTTTTGAAATTTTATAAATTTTATTTTTCAAAATGGATCTCATTTTTGGATTCGGAATATTGATATTAGCCTAGGGTAAAATTTTGGTATTTTTCTGAAAACATTCAATTTTTGTTGAATAGTGAAACCACTAAGTGGTAGTTAAAAAACTGAATTTTTCATAAAAAGTAATTTTACTGCTTCTGTGAGTGGAATTTCAAAAATCCGGGAGACACGAATGATTTTAGTATGTAAAATGTGGTTCAATGAGATGAAAATAATTTTTTTTGGTGAATAGTAACTTTTTACTTTTTTTACCACGGTTAAAAGTAAATCTGGTAATTAAGGGTAAAGATGATATTATTATTATCCTACCACATGTCCTAATTATATTGGGAAAGTTTAATTCGACCAAAAACAAACTTAGGAATAAAATATGACCATTTAGGCCCACTTGGATTAGATTAGGACATTTATTATTAATTTATTTAAAGAATGGTTAAAATAGTTAAAATCAATGTATAATAAGTAAATAATTTTTAATATGGGGTTATAAATAAGATAAATTCGACAATAAATATTTATTAGAAAGATAAAAATATTTCCTATATAATGGTATTTTTTTTGTAATTTTTAAACATTAAATAATTTAATTTATTTATGACCCAAAGATGATGCAGTAATTGTCTTATTAATGAAATATTGACATAATTAATTTAATAAACACCAAAATAAATGTAATTTGAGACTTTTTATGAATTACACTAATTTTATAGGTTAATATGACATTTCATTATTGATTTAATTAACTTTTTTCTAACTAATCATTCTGTTATGATTTTCACAAATATCAATTACTAAATAGTGTCAAAATTGACATAAAATAGTTTTTTAAAACAATATTATATTATTAATTGTTATTTTATTCCTAAAAATCTAAGGATCGGCAACATTACTTAGATAAGGTTATATATATTAATAATAAACAACATGGGGTCCGTTTGGCTTCTTATAGTAAGTTTATTAACCTTATAGTGTAAGAACACAAGAAGACTCGGTAAAAGTAAAATTATTTAACTTAATGTTAAATCTAAATGATAAGGTTAAAATAGGAACCTAAATTTGTCTAAATTCTATTGGATAAGATTATTTATACCCATACCCACCTTATCTTTGAAATATATCAATTTGGAGCTATTGAAAACCGAACTTGACTTTATAATAAAATAATATTTTTAGTTTTCCCAAAGGTGCCCCTCTCCTCCCTTAAAAAAGGGCACCTCCTCCCCCTCTACCTCACACCACTTTGAGCCTTCAAGATCGTCCAACCCATGAAACATCCTCCTATCCACTTCCCTAGAGACATCCTAGAAGTCCTGGTCTTCTTCAAAGACCAATTTTAGTGCCCTAAAAGAAGGTCTCAAAGATGCACTTCAAAGAAGAGGTAATGTCCGTTACCGATTCTTTCATCTTTATTTCTTCTTCCACTTCTTCTTATTTAGTTGTTTCATTATGAAGTAATAATATCAGTATCACTCATATATTGATATGTAATTATATGTATGAAACAACCCTATTTCACCATCTATCCATCCTGCAGAAAAAGAAATCACTGCGCGTGCGTACGTACGGAATACCGTTTCCACGTCGTGGTGTAATCTATTTTCCACCACCACCATACTTGGATGGGTATAATTGTGTAAATAATGACTATATATTACTATTATAAAATAATACTGATTCTGAGATAGTATACATACACTCCAATACAATTCCACGATCATAGGAACGATATCATCACTCGTTCGTACGTAAGGAATACCGTCTCCACAATGTGATGCGACTCATTCTGCATGATCTTATTTTCATATTGATTATATAAATGAATTAAATAAATTAATATGATATATATTACACTAATAACATTCTGTAAATGAGGTATCTATAACCAAAATAGAAGAATAATAATTTATTCGACAAGACACGCATAAGAACAAAAAATTATAAACACCCGAATAACAAGTAGCAATGAAATATTACTACTAATAAGATAAGAATATGACCATATATGATATAATAAAAATAAGTATGATTCTATAATAAGTCAATAACATTATTTAAATCATTATACAGGAGGTTCGGACACTTACGAAGCAAAACAGACCTAAGGTAAGAGCAATATCACAATCTCATTTTTATCTGAGATTGTTTATACTTTGGTATTTACTGGGGTGTATTTTATCATCCACATCGATGTTTCCTCAATACGTTATATTATTTACATCCACCTTCAATTGTCTAAATCCAATTTTACCCTTCGTTGAGTTTTTAGTAAAAGATATGAAAGGAATCTTTTGTCGTTTTTCATACGAGGTACTTTTTGACTTTTCCGACAAAAGTACTAGAATAATGTTTTTTACTTATACGTCATGAATGGATTTTTAAAACATTATTTCCAAGAATTTTACTTTAAAAGTTTTCAATTTTATTTTTAATCAACTTCTTTTATTTTATAATTTTATGACATGTTAAGAAAGGAAAAGTGTTTTTGAAGTAGAAATGATATTTTCCTCAAGAGTGGAGTTGAAGTGTTTTATCAAAATTATTTTCCATCTAAGATAATAAAGGGTTCTGTTTCTATCCCTATTATTAAATTGATTTTATTATGTTGTGATGGAATTATTTTTATGAATTCCTTTATCTTATATGAATTGTTTTATGATGTCACGATGTTTAAGATTCCCATTTTTTTACATGGGTTATGCTATGATGAATGGTTATGATTTTGTGGAACACATAAGAATGGTATAATTATGAGATGGGTGGGACCTATATCTCCCTCCAATGCATTGGGTAAAGATTTTATATCTCATGAGATAGACATGTCTGGAATGGTAGGTTATACCGGTTTAGTGAAATAGGACTTAAACGAGGGTGACTCGGTTCAGAAAGGGACTTTGTCCACTAAGATAGTCTTGGAAATGGGTCTTGACTAACAAGAAATGATTCTCTATGATTATGTGTGTATGACAAAATGTTTCATGTTTTATGTTATGATTATTGTGATTACATTTCACTGCCATGATTTATCTCATGTTATGAAATTGTGATCTCTTTTGCAGGTTAAGATTTCCAAAAGTTATGTGCTTATCTATACGATGTGATTGATATTTCTTTTGTTTACCCTTACTAAGCATTTGAGCTCACCCTTTTGTATGTTTTCTTTCCTGAGGTCAGGATGAAGGTTATTAAGTAAGATATGCCAAAAGGGACTATAGATATGATGAAATAAATGGGAGACAGTGTAGACGCTTTATGAACCAGTTGTTTATGTTTCCCAGTTTCTAAAGACACTATACCTATACGGTCCTTTCGTGGTTTTGTTATATGTTGAAATAAGTATGCGTCAATTTTGAATTATTAACAATTTATGTAATTTATGGGTCATTATAGTTGGTATCAGAGGAAAGGTATAGTCAAACATTGGAAAATAGGATGTGAAATCCTTAGTAAGAACCCTAAGGATAAGTCTAAGCATAGAACACAATCTTAGTGTTTTAGAAATGGCCATGAATAACCTAGGATAAGACCTTAAGTGTGAAATTTTTTTCTTGATTATGTGGTTTTCCTATTATTATTAGTGTTTCTCACACTATTCTTCTTGGTTTCAGTCAATGGCTGGAACTCGAAGGAACTGTGTTAATACGGAATGTGACGGGCAATGCAATGATTGTCCCCCTGAGCAACCAAACGTTATGGGAGCTGGAATGAAAAATCTTGTAGCCATGCTCACACAACTTTCTCAAGATATGAATCATGCAGGACTTCCAAACGACCAAAAAAAGGAGCAACATTTTGTTGAATCCTTCATGAGGTAGCGTCCACATTCTTTCAGTGGGTCTACTGATCCATTAGTTGTTGAACAATGGATTAGTACTACTGAAAAGATATTTTCAGTTCTTCAATGATCTGATCACGATAAATTCATTCTAACAGTGTATCGTTTGGAAGGAGATGCTGATCAATGGTGGAATATTATTAAGAATACGAGGCAAAGGGATGAAATTGAGTCCATGGAATGGGAAGAGTTCAAGAACTTATTTTTCAATAAGTACTTCCCTCGTATTCTCCGAACAAAGATGGAGAAAGAGTTTCTTGAACTGAAGCAAAAGGATGATGAATCTATTGGTATCTATGAAGAAAATTTTACAAGGCATGCAAGGTACGCTTCTGGTATTATTATCTAACCTGAGATTAAGATCGATCGATTCTTTAGTGGCGTAAAACCAAGTCTTCGAAGGGCGTTAGCCATAAGGGACTTCAATAGCTACGGGGTAATCGTTCGATGTGCTCTCAAAGTCGAGATGGATATTGGAGTAACCCATCAGTCATATGGGTTTGATAAGAAGAGGAAAATGGAATTCAAAGGAAAATCTAAAGAGAACACTAAAAAGAATATGAGCTTTCCCTTATGCTCAAAGTGTGGAAAGAAACATGGAGGGAGTTGTCTTAAAGGGACAAGTAAATGTTTCAAATGTGGAAAGGAAGGTCATCGGGAATTTGAATGCCACGATGATGGGAAGAAGATGTCTAATGATGCAAACTAAGGAAGGGATACACAGAATGAACCTACTACACTTCAATGTTTCAAGTGCAAGGAGATGTGACATTATGAAAACAAATTCCCTAATCTAAGGGTTGATGATGATGGTCAACGTCAAAAAACTCTTAAGGCTAAAGACAATGGAAAGTCACATGCAATTTCTATCAGCGATGTGGAGTATGTTAACGATGTGGTGAAAGGTACACTTACCATCCACTCTAATGTAGCAAATATTTTATTTGATTTTGGATCCAACCAATCTTTTATTTCTGAAGAATTTTCTAAGGGTATCACCGTATTACCTAAAAAATTAGATGTTGAGTTAGCTGTGACAACACCCAAAGGCACAACAGTCGCATCAAAAGTTTATAATTCTTCTCCGATCAAAGTTTGTGGGAAAGTGCTTCCTGAAAATCGTGTGATCCTTCCGATAGTGGAATTTTATGTGATTCTTGGCATGGATTGGATTTATTTATATGGAGGTCATATCAATTTCAAATGAAGGGAAATCACATTTCATATTCTAGATCAATCTATGATCATCTATCAATGTAAGGATGAACATATCCTTCCAGTGGAAATTTCTTCCATTTTATGGGTATTGATTCCACAAAATGAAGGTTATTTTTCTCAAATGGTTGGTGAGAAATTCACGATTAAGAATATGCCCATTGTACAGGAGTTTAATGATGTCTTTCCGGAAGAATTACCAGGTCTTCCACCGAATCATGTAGTTGAGTTTTCAATAGAACTCGTACCGGGTGATTTGCCTATTTAAAAGACACCTTATAGAATGGCCCCAATTGAGTTGCAGGAAATGAAGAAGCAAGTCCAAGAGAATCTTGATAAGGGATTGATACACCCTAGTGCGTCACCATGGGGAGCACCTGTTCTATTTGTTAAGAAGAAATATGGATCAATGAGAATCTGCATTGATTATCGAGAACTTAACAAGATCACTATCAAGAACAAATATCCTCTCCCGCGCATTGATGACCTATTTGACTAACTACGCGGAGCACAATACTTTTCCAAGATTGATCTTCATTTAGGGTATCATCAATTAAGGGTCAAAAGGGAGGATATACCAAATACGGCTTTCCGTAAAAGGTATGGACACTATGAATTTATAGTGATGCTATTTGGTCTTACTAATGCCCCTGCTATCTTCATGGATATGATGAATAGAGTCTTTAGAGACTATCTTGATCAATTTGTGGTAGTCTTTATATACGATATTCTTGTCAATTAAAAGAGCAAGGAAGAACATGAAGATCACTTGAGAATTATATTGAAGACCATGAGAAAGGAGAAGCTTTATGCCAAATTTTCCAAGTGTGAATTTTGGCATCAAAAAGTTGCATTTTTGGGTCACATAATCTCAAAAGAGGGGATATATGTGGATCCAGCAAAAACAAAGGTTATCAAAAGATGGTCGAGACCAACAACAGTAACTGAGATCAGAAGTTTTCTTGGTTTGGATGGATATTATCAACGTTTTGTGAAATATTTTTCACGATTATCTAATCCACTCACAAAGTTGACTTGGAAAGGAGTTAAGTTTTTCTAGACGGAAGAATGTGAAGAGAATTTCAAGGAGTTGAAAAGAAGGTTATCCAGTGCACCTGTGCTCACACTGCCTTGTAGTGGAGAATTGTTTGTGATCTATAGTGATGCATCCAAGAAGGGATTAGGGTGCGTTCTTATGAAAAATGATATGGTGATAGCTTATGCCTCACGACCGTTGAAAATCCATGAGAAAAATTACCCAACACATGATTTGGAATTATCTGCTATAATCATTGCATTAAATATTTGGAGGCATTACCTTTATGGTGAAAGGTGTGATATTTATACTGATCATAAAAGTATAAAGTATATTTTCACACAAAAGGAGCTGAATATGCGCCAAAGAAGATGGTTGGAGCTGATTAAGGATAATGACTGCTCATTCCATTACCACCCTGGGAAAGCAAACAAGGTGGCAGATGCATTAAGTCGACAAGACCATGCTAGTTTATCCATGATGAGGATCACAAAAGATCCAATATTTATTGATTTACAAAGGATGGATCTTGGAATTATAATGGAAGGGGAAAATCTTATCTTTCTCAAATGAATGTTCAACCATCTATACATGTGAAGATTAAAGAGGCACAGAAAGAAGATGTCGAGTTACAAAAAAAGGTGAGAAATGTTCCTAAATTCAACCTTGATTGTGATGGGATAATAAAGATCAGGAATCGGGTTTGAGTTCATCCCATCCCCGAATTAAAGAAGTAGCTGCTGGATGAGGCTCATAGTTCTTCATTCTTTATTCATCCTGGAAGCACAAAGATGTATAGGGACCTGAAATAGTACTTTTGGTGGGATGGCATGAAAAGAGATGTTGCTGAATATGTCTCTCGATGCTTGGTTTGTCAACAAGTTAAAGCTGAGAGACAGAAATCTAAGGGGAAGTTACAACCATTACCCATACCCGAATGGAAATGGGAAAACATCACTATGGACTTTGTCACAGGAGTTCCTAAAACATCCAAAGGCAATAATGCTATCTGGGTCATAGTTGATCATCTTACGAAGTCTGCACACTTCATTGCTATTAGAGGGGATTTCTCTCTGGATCAGCTTGCCAGGATATATGTAAAGGAAGTTGTAAGATTTCATGGAGTACCACTTTATATTATATCTGATTGGGATCTGAGATTTACCTCGATGTTCGGGTGAAGTCTTCAGCATACTCTGGATACAGAGTTGAGTTTCAGCGCTGCTTATCATCCTCAGATAGACGGTCAGTCTGAGAGAACAATTCAAACCCTAGAAGATATGTTGAGAGCTTGCTTTATGGATTTCAAAGGTGGTTGGGATCAACACCTACATTTGGTGGAATTTTCTTATAATAATAGCTTTCACTCCAGTATTCAGATGGCTCCTTATGAATCTTTCTATGGAATGAAATGCAGGACTCCAACTAGCTGGGATGAAGTTGGGGAAAGAAAGCTATTAGGACATGATCTCGTTGATGAAATGGCAGAAAAGGTCAGATCTATTCAACAACACATAAGAGAAGCACAGTGTCGAAAGAAAAGTTATTCCGACAACTGAAGAAAAGACATAGAGTTTGAAGTGGGTGATAAAGTGTTCTTACGAATATCTCCCTGGAATAAGGTTATGAGATTTGGAAAGAACGGGAAGTTGAGCCCTAGATATATCGGTCCTTTCGAAATACTGGATCGTGTTGGGAAGGTAGCTTACCGATTGGAACTTCCACAAAATCTCTCTCATGTCCACGATGTGTTCCATGTATCTCTCCTGAGAAAGTACATACCTGATCCTTCACATGTACTCAGCTCAGAAGTTGTACCGCTGGAGCAAGATCTTTCTTATGAAGAACAACCGATAGAGATTCTGTATCATAGCAAAAAAGACCTACGAAACAAGACCACTCGATTGGTGAAAGTTTTATGAAGGAACCACCAATTAGAAGAAGCTACATGGGAGCTTGAGGATATGATGAGGGAGAGGTATCCTCATCTGTTTGTTACAAAGTGACGAATTTCGAGGGCGAAATTCATTTTAAGGGGGGTAGAATGTAACACCCGAGACTTTTATCTTATATAAATCATCAAAGAAATCTTTTTCTACACAACACTTTCTTGGCTTGCATTACACGAAATCTCGACCGTCCTTGACAGCTTGCGTCGTACGCAATACCAAGTTTCACTAAACAACGATATGCTATTAAAATGTTATTAAAACTAGCTGTTATGAATAGTAATAACCACTTTTTGAAATTTTATAAATTTTATTTTTCAAAATGGACTTCATTTTTGGATTCGGAATATCGAAATTAGCCTAGGGTGAAATTTTTGTATTTTTCGGAAAACTTTCAATTTTTGATGAATAGTGAAACCAATAAGTGGTAGTTAAAATACTGAATTTTTCATAAAACATAATTTTACCTCTTCTGTGAGTGGAATTTCAAAAATCTGAGAGATGCGGTTGATGTCAGTATGTAAAATGTGGTTCAATGAGATGAAAATAATTTTTTGGTGAATAATAACTTTTTACTTTTTTTTACCACGGTTAAAAGTAAATAGGGTAATTAAGGGTAAAGATGAAATTATTATTACCCTAACACATGTCCTAATTCTATTAGACAAGTTTAATTCGACCGAAAAAACATAGGAATAAAATATGACCATTTTGGCCCACTTGGATTAGATTAGGACATTTATTATTAATTTATATAAAGAAGGGTTAAAATAGTTAAAATCAAAGTTTAATAAGTAAATAATTTTTAATATGGGGTTATAAATAAGATAAATTCGACTATAAAAATTAATTAGAAATATAAAAATATTTCCTACATAATCGTATTTTATTTGTAATTTTTAGACATTAAATAATTTAATTTATTTATGACACAAAGATGATGCAGTAATTATCTTATTAATGAAATATTGACATAATTAATGTTATAAACACCAAAATAAATGAAATATGAGACTTTTTATGAATTCCAATAATTTTCTAGGTTAATATGACATTTTATTATTGATTTAATCAACTTGTTTCGAACTAATAATTCTGTTATGATTTTCACAAAAATCGATTACTAAATAGTTTCAAAATTGATATAAAATAGTTTTTAAAACAAATATTATATTAATAATTGTTATTTTATTCCAAAAAATCTATGGTTCGGCCAAATGAATTAGATAAGGTTATATATATTAATAATAAACAACTTGGGGTTAGTTTGGCTTCGTATAGAAAGTTTATTAACCTTATATTGTAAGAACACAAGAAGACACGGTAAAAGTAGAATTATTTAACTTAATGTTAAATCTAAATGATAAGGTTAAAATAGGAACCTAAACCTGTCTAAATTCTATTGGATGAGATTATTTCGACCCATCCCCACCTTAGCTTTGAAATATATCAATTTGGAGCTATTTAAAACCGAACATGACTTTATAATAAAATAATATTTTTAGTTTTCCCAAAGGTGCCCCTCTCCTCCCTTATAAAAGGGCACCTCCTCCCCCTCTTCCTCACACCACTTTGAGCCTTCAAGCTCGGCCAAACCCTGCCAATTCCTCCTCTCCACTTCCCTAGAGACATATTAGAGGTCCTGGTCTTCTTCAAAGACCAATTTTAGTGCCCTAAAAGAAGGTCTCAAAGAAGCACTTCAAAGAAGTGGTAATGTCTGTTACCGATTCTTTCATCATTATTTCTTCTTCCACTTCTTCTTATATATTTTTTTCATTATGAAGTAATAACATCAGTATCACTCATATAATGATATGTTATTATAATTATTAAAAAACCCTATTTCACTATCTATCCATCATATGGAAAAATAAATCACCGCGCGTGCGTACGTTCGGAATACCGTCTCCACGCCGTGGTGTAATCTATTTTCCACCACCACCTTACTTGGATGGGTATAATGGTGTAAATAATGACTATATATGACTATTATAAAATAATACTGATTCTGAAATAGTATACATACACTCCAATACAATTCCACGATCATAGGAAAGATATCATCACTCGTGCGTACGTACGGAATACCGTCTCCACGATGTGATGCGACTCGTTCTACATGATCTTCATTTAATAATGATTATATAAATGAATTTAATGAATGAATATGATATATAATACACTAATACCATTCTGGAAATGAGGTATCTATAACCTAAAGAGACGAATAAGAATTTATTCGACAAGACACGCATAAGAACAAAAAATTATAAACACCAGAATAACAAGTAGCAATGAAATATTACTACTAAGAAGCTAAGAATATGACCATATATGATATCATAAAAATAATTATGATTCTTGAATAAGTCAATAACTTTATTTAAATAATTATACAAGAGGTTTGGACACTTACGAAGAAAAACGGACCTACGGTAAGGGAAATATCACAATCTCATTTTTATCCGAGATTGTTTATACTTTGGTATTTACGGGGGTGTATTTTATCATCCACATCCATGTTTCCTAAATATGTAATATTATTTACATCCACCTAAAATTGTTTAAATCCAATTTTACCCTTCGTTGAGTTTTTATTAAAAGATATGAAGGGAATCTTTTGTCATTTTTCATACGATGTACTTTTTTGATTTTTCCGACAAAAGTACGAGAAGAATGTTTTTTTACTTATACGTCATGAATGGATTTTCAAAACATTATTTCCAAGAATATTACTTCACATGTTTTCAAGTTTATTTTTAAGCAACTTCTTTTAGTTTAGAATTTTATGACATGTTAAGAAAGGAAAAGTGTTTTTGATGTATAAAGGATATTTTCCTCAAGAATGGAAAACAAGTGTTTTATCAAAATTATTTTCCATCTAAGATAATAAAGGGTTCTGTTTCTATCCCTATTATTACATTTATTTTATTATGTTGTGATGGAATTATGTTTATGAATTCCTTTACCTTATATGAATTGTTTTATGATGTCATGATGATTAAGATTCCCATTTTTTTAAATGGGTTATGCTATGATGTATGGTTATGATTTTGTGGCACACATAAGAATAGTATCATTATGATTTGGGTGGGACCTATATCTCCCTCCAATGCATTGGGTAAAGATTTTATATCTCATGAGATAGACATGGCTGGAAGGGTAGGTTATACCGGTTCAGTGAAACATGACTGAAATGATGGTGACTCGGTTCAGAAAGGGACTTTGTCCACTAAGATAGTCTTGGAAATGAGTCTTGACTAATAAGAAATGATTCTCTATGATTATGTGTGTATGCCACAAAGTTTCATGTTTTAAGTTATGATTATTGTGATTATATTTCACTGCCATGATTTATCCCATGTTATGAAATTGTGATCTCTTTTGCAGGTTAAGATTTCCAAAAGTTATGTGCTTATGTATACGATGTGATTGATATTTCTTTTGTTTACACTTACTGAGCATTTGACCTCACCCTTTTGTATGTTTTCTTTCCTTAGGTCAGGAAGAAGGTTATTAAGTAAGATATTCCAAAAGGGACTATAGATATGATGAAATAAATTGGAGACAGTGTAGATGCTTTATGAACCAGTTGTTTATGTTTCCCAGTTTCTAAAGACAATATACCTATACAGTCCTTTTGTGGTTTTGTTATATGTTGTAATAAGTATGCTTCAATTTTGAATTATGAACAATGTATGTAATGTATGGGTCGTTATACTTTCCCCCCCCCCTTTATCTCTATATAAATAAATAAATTATGATGATCTATAAAGATTACACTAATAAAAAATACAATTATAATTATTATTTATAATGACAAACTCCTAAAACTCAAAACAAGATTCAAACCCCCATGAAATTCCAATGATAGAGGATGTAACATCATTATGATGTGCTCTTATATACCATGAACCATTTAAAATACAATCTACTATAATCCAAATTATAAAGTTATACATAGGATATCTATGACTAACCTACCTATATGTTTCCATTCTAACATTTAGAAATAGGCATAAAAAACATTCTTTATTTAAAAATCACATACCAACTCATTCACAAAAATTTGACATTATATATAACTAATTCATTAAAAATTACTTCATTTTGAAAAAATATATAGATTCTCATTTTTAAATAAAGCCTCATATTTCTCAAAAGAAATATTATGAATTGGACATATATAAATTCTATTTCATTTTAAAACCATGAATTAATTATTGTTCAAAATAAACATTCATATTTTCTATTCATATTTATCGTATCTTTCCAAAAACTATTTCCTATTTAATCATCGATAATGATTAATAAATTTTACATAACCCATTCCATTTCAAAAATAAAAAATTAATGTCCTAATTCAAAAACACCATTGTTTTCCAACACTGAATGATATGGATAACTAGATTTAGAATAAACCAAACATGTTTTCCAATTTATAACAATATATAATTTTTATCTTATATAAATATATCAAATATGTGGAAATTATATTAAAAAAATTACTTTCTTTGAAAATGTTAAAATAACATCCATAGATACTAATACCAAATGAAATCGGTACCTCCTGAATATAACTAACATACAATGACTGGCATGTTTAACTACTTCATTTTAAAATAATTTTCCAGAAAAAATTCTGACAACGCAAAAATACATAGAAAATAAGAAACATGATCACTAATAGGATATCTTAGGTTTGTAAATATAAAATTCTGAAATGAAATATAATTCTATTTAGTGGAAAATTAAATAAAGAAAAAAATACACATTGAAATAAAATATCAATAGTTAAGAAAAAAAATTTATCAAATAGCACTAATAAAATATTAACTATCATTATCAGTGATAATAATATATGTACAATTCAAGGAAGATTTTCAATAATAAAATTATTAAAAGAAAATATCGTACATTCTCAATGCATAGTTATAAATTAAGTATCATTCTCTGTAACAAAATAAAAGAAGAAAAAATTAATCGTTCCAAAAATATAAATACATGGATGGAAAATAGTTCTTCTATAGACAAATCTCTAAACATGAGTGATTAGATATCAATGTAAATATGAATTCCAATCTAAATTATTTCAATAAATTATTGGTTTTTATTATCCTTGAGATAAACAATATTTATATATATAAGAAATCATTAATTACATATATATTATATATGTTTCTATTAATACAACCACTTTATACCAAATAACACATGAAATCATGAGATATTGAATGACACCCTACCAATTAACACCTAATAGGATTAATGAATCAAAGTATTTGGTGGATTTTTTTCAATCCTTAATACACATGTCACATTTCATTTTATCCATCCTAAGATAGAAAAATAAAAATATCACTTGAGCCTATAACTCATATTGAATACCTGAACATCCCCTTAAAACTAGAGCATCAGACATAAAGAGGTTCATGAAGCCTTTTTATGGATTACTGTTCATGAAGCGTTTTTTACTGTTCATGTATTGACAGTTTTTGGACTTGTATAAACCAATAAAATCAAAAACCTAGATAACCATAAAATTTTACCTCAATACCAATTTTTAATGTTTGAAAACCATATACCCAATATGAAATCATATATTGTGTGTTATTACCCTTGAAATTATTCCTAGTCCTAAAGGACTAAATAATATAACCATGGGTGTTGATATGTATTTGGTGAATGAGTTACCAAAATTATTATATAGATAAGTAATATATTGTCTCTACTGAAGTCTCAACATGGCTCATCCATAATATAGATATCCCAAAAATAAAATTTAAATAAAACATGTTATAATGAAATTAAAGATAACTTGAATACCCAATAACAATATTTACATGAATGTATAGAAAACTAAGAAACTGGCATAATATAAAAGTTAAAAATGCACAAAATAATATTCATTACTAAAAATAGACCAATGATAATGAAGGAAATGCTAGAATAGGTGATGATCCACATAAAAACTCTGGCCACCTCTAATATCTATAACTCTAATTAAGGTATCTATCCCATTTCCATTAATACAGAAGATGGAAAGGATGACCCAATAGTTATGAGTACCTATATGTACCAAAACATTACCTGGTATGGAATTTTATATCCATAATGGTGTCTATATAGTGTGTTAACAAAAGATACTATGTAGTAAACTACTGATGATGTGTGGACATAACTATGAAATAACATTTGTATGAATAAACATGTTTACACATTTGTATACATATATATTAAAACATACTTATAAGTATCCATTGATAAAAAACAGTAGCATAAGATAGGGAATCACTTTTATAATAAGTATTAAATATAAAGAATAACCCATATACAAGTAGGGTCCTTACCAATCATACCTTGTCATTCATCATCTAAGGATTTGTGACCAGTAGGACTAGTAAATATTGAAACCATTCACAAAAGATAAATATTATTGTACTTTAGGTGTAGTAACCATACCATGGTGATATGTAATTGAATTCACTCATGTTGGGGTGATCTTTTCGGACATTGGTTTGGGAGTTTGAGAAAAGGTATTGTAAAGTTAGGGTCAAAACTCATACCATTGAATCTTGTGAGTCAATAGTTAAAAAACCTTATTTTATATTTTATAATAATAATAATATACACCTTAATTTATGAAAATCGTCTATCAAAATAGTAAGCATGCCCATGATATCATACCGACTAACATCAAACAGCACTCTTGTCAAAGTAATATTTTCCTTGAGATAGAAAAAACAATAGGCAATATTATAAAAAACTATCAATGTCATCAATCATCATTCTATGTATAAAAAGTTAAAAATATTATATCTATTATTATGAAAACATTACAACGATATAGTCTATGATGAATACTATAACAATGTAATAGAATGTTGGCTACAACATAATACCATAGAAACCATCAGGGTATGTACCACTATAATTTTAATTAATCATTGTTCCAATCAAAATTGTATGAAATTAAGAAATTAAAAAGTAATCTAGTCTAATTGATAGAAACAAACATGAAACAATAAAATATCATTAGGATCATTCCAATATAACCACACAGAGTTGATTAACATGACTCCCAAGACATACAAGAGAGGTACTACTTAGGGATGAAATTATTTTGTTGTATTAATTCCAACAAAAAATTCATAATCTTAAAATGGTTCTAGACAGTGAAATCCAAGTGGTAGTGATGCAGATAATAAGGGGAAATAATAGAATCGAACTAGGGGAATATATTTATCAAATAAATAATACATAACTAATTAGGATAATGTTACATATATTTAAAACTCAGTCCACACATTATAATTTAAAACCATCACTTGACACCAATATGTTTTATTTAACCATAAATGTTCTAATAGTGGAGGTATAGTTTTCATCGAAAAAATGTTTTCTTTAAACAACTAATAAAATATGGAATAAATAAAGAGAAGACACACAATTTAGAAAAAGATTCACTAAAGAAATGGTCTCTAAGTTAAGGGGTTTATTTATATTAAACTTACATAGACCCTTATAAATTAAATAATATATTTCATGTTTCAAGGGTTAATTCATACAAAAACCATAATCCTATCCATGTTGAATCAAATAAATCCAACTCTCATGATCATACACCATATCTCTACATAAGTACTCCCTTAACCATAATTTAAAAAAATTCTTTGTCTTAAATATCATTAATGTTTAGGTGAAAATTGTTTTATTATTAAAAATTATAGGTGGGAATCTTGGAAATAAACTAGAGTTATGTAATTATAAATCCATGGAGATTCAGAATAATGAATTTTTTATAAAAAGAAAGATTTCTTAAATACTGATTAAGACTATAAAAAATATAGGGGTTATATCTAATACCATGATTAATTTTAACCACTGTATCAAACACATATATACATTTGGGTTTAGTTATATTAACAAAATATTGTTTAGAAAATATAAAAAACATGTAAAAACAAGTATAAGGTTTAAGATGTTCAAGGATTTATGATGGTATAAATTGGATTTTTAATGTTAATATAGTAATAAAAAATAAGTGGATTTCACATCCATGGTTTTGAACACCCCTGGAAAACCATTTTTTTATTTATACTAAAATATATTTATAAATCATATATTTATAATTTCAGAAAAATTGATTGGAAATATTAATAATTTAGGGATAAAGGAATGTATTCATGTTCCTAGAAACACCATAGAATCACTCAATGAGTCAAAACCCACTTTCCATAGACTTATGGAATATTTATGATTCTATTGTATTTCTAAGAAACACCTAATGTTTATTAAGTGATAATTATAGAAATAAAGAAACCAAAATTAAAAACCATCACAATACAATATTAAAATGATTATATAGAAAACTAATGTTATTTTCACCATAAATCTCAAAAAATTATGAAATATATAATGAATTTATTTCTTTAAGAAAATGATATATAAAAATACAATTAAAATTTTGAAAACCCTAATCTCTACTGATTAATGTGAGTAATCAACCCATAAAAACATTATTGAAGTATGAGAGGAAGATAAACCCAGGATTTGGGTAAATTCCACCATGATTTGATGTAAATAACTCTTTAATTTGTATCCTAGACAATGAGAATCAAAATAAAACAGGTCAAATATAAGATGCTAGGATGAAGTAAGAATACCTTTAGCTTTTTGAATGGAAATTCACAAGTGATTTTTTATTGAAGTAAAGTGGAAAGATGAGTGGATAATGGAGACTCAAGGGGACTTGGAAATGCCACCATAAAATTTGTGGAAAATATTATTGAGGGGGAAAAGGGTGAATAAAGAGGGGGAAGTGGAAAATTCCAAAACAACCTTAAAAAACAACTCTTAAGCATACCACCAGGAACTCATTCTGGAATTAGTAGGAAACTGGTGAAACCCCAAGACACATAGGACACTACATGGGCAAATAGGTACTTGATGGTCTTACACTAGGTAACTTGTGTCTCCATAAGTTGTAACTTATTGGTGGAAACCATTTATTGGTATTTCAAACACTCAATCTTCCCTCAAAACTGAAAAACGTGTCCAAAAATATTATAAACCATTATAAAACATAAAAATATTATTACAACCCATCAATTAAACATTTCCCCCACAAAAAACCAAATATTCCAATCAATCCTCACATTTACAATTCATATGTCCCCATAAGGGCCTTATATTACTATATTTGGGGAACAAGTTTTTACAAGAATAATCCTATATATATTTCGTACAATGAAAAATTGTAACAATGTTTAATTCCCTATAAATGTGTTATATGAAAATATACCTTTCCTTTAAATGATTCAGATATTCACTCCAAACCAGATTCAAGTACTATAAAATATTTTTCGAATGATTTTTAACATAACTAAAATAATAATAATAATGAAAATAATAATAAATATATATGCTATATAGTGAAATATAAATAAAAAATACATATTCCCAAGGAACCCCATTTGGTCAAGCCTCATCAATTCCCTAAATGAATATAAATCACCCATTGGACCTATTTTATTATATAGAGTATCCTGAATACTAATGTTCTAAATGGGAAAAATTCCATGAAAATTGTTTTCAATATTACATTATTGGAGATTAACTGGGGTCCTAAATGAGAAACATTAATCTTGTTGTTTCACTAATATTCTGTTGAATTTTCCTTCCTATTAAAAATAATCACACTATATCACCAGTGTAAAAGATCCATGACACCCTACCATGATGGAAGGGTATCCATCTATACCATATAAGTAATTCATTTTGATGAGGGATATATAATATATTCTAACACAACGATCACTTTTTATGGACACCAAATCAACGATGCCTAGAAGGTTCCTTGATGCACTACCTATCAACTCACATTGCTCCTTCCGAATGGTCCCACATTGTTGGCCACAACATATAAGGTAATTCCAATATTCTATATAAGAAATTAAAGTGGGTATCAGTCTAATAGATAGGGTACAATTCACCCTTCGTGATTTTATGCGACACACCCGGGGAATCCTGCATGTTTCCAGATTGCTTCTCTACTATATCTCCCTACTCGATCTTCCTAGTTTCTCTATGATGCTCAATTTCATACTTTTATTCATCCAAAATTCCATTCCCTCAAAATTTGGTTTATTCGATAAATGGAAAACAACCCCCCCCCCCCCCCCAAACCTAATGAGGCTTCTAGGATTTATGAAGAGTTTGATGATAAATTATAGGGTAGCTACACCACTCATGTAAGCCCCCAGAGGCCCATAATAACAACAATATTATTAATATTTGTAGTAATAATAGTATTAAAAATAATATCCAGCTTATAAGTGTAAAATAAAATGAAAACAGGTACACCCATCGGATATAAGGATGGGTCACAATCCCTAGGGCTATCCCATCCCACCATCCATTTTATTACAAAATTTGGACCAAAGGAACAATATTCTTAGAATCCCATTAGTTATAATAGAGGAACTACATAACATCATTTTTGAATTTTTTATACCCATAAGAATGAATTAGATAGCCTATGTTAGTATTCCTATATCAACCTGTTTCACAACTACACTATGTCATCACCTATATCCACACATGCCTACATCACCACCAGCAACACCACCCATAAATCCTCCATAGGGGATTACATGAATCAAACCTTGGTCACTTGGATGTGTATACCTATTTTAACTACCAATAAAACATGAATTAGACCCATACATGTGTTTATATTATGTTCATATCATTATTGGGGGGACTGACAGTCTCTAAAGAACACCACATGTACCTTATCATCAAAATGGCTCTGAATATACCTATTTATAATATTAATGGAGTTCAAGTCTAGAGGGATTTAAGCCTATGGAAGTTCCCTTGAGTACAGAATTGGTATTATAATTATAATAATTATAGTAAAAATAATAATAATAATTCAACATAATAGTTTGAGGTTAATTTTCTAAGTAATACATCACCTCTAAAGGGTCGACCAACTCCAAATTAGACCATTTTATTATACAGAACGTAAATAATTACTCACCAAGGATCAAAATCAAGATAAACAGGACCCAAATTCATTACATACATGGCCTAATGGGCTTACTGAATACTTTTTTAGTGAATCTACAATTTAACTATAGTGACCCATGACAACGTTGACTACAGTAACTCAAAAATTATCTAATACTAGGGAGTAAACCTTGGTTTCTCAGATATCATCACCCAACCTTTACCACTCACCTGAGCGATATAGAATTATAATAATAATAATAATAATTTTGATAATAATATTAATGTCAATAATTTTAATAATATAAATAAAAATTATTTATTTACTTTTAATATGTGGAGGGGTTTACAATCCACAGGCACACACACAACTTGGGGTTTATCAGTCTTGCCTGCATCCCTCCCCACTATGATTGGAAAACACATTTTTTCACTATATACCTTAAAATTTCCTATGTCAATGGATATTGGATTGAAATATATGAATATATAATGTTTTATAAGAGTAGTGGACTAAATAATTTTTTTAGCTTCTATACCATGAGCAGCCAATGGGACATGTATGCCTCATGTTTTGAACAACTTATCCTAGATGGCATTTCTCGCCCATAGTTGGTCACCTTCCACAACCCTTACATCCATTTACAATCCCATCATAGAGTGGGGAACTTGATTTTCGACATCAATAATATCCTTGATATGCTTACATCCCCAACTATATTAGAGAGAGTTTCTACAGAAACCATCGATAATAATAATAATAATAATAGCATAAATACAAATAATACTAATATTAATTAATTATTAGAGAGGATATATCAAATGAAATAACTCATACACTCATTGGATTATAGGGTTTATCCCAACCCCACTCTAATGGTTTTTCCCACTACACAAATGACCCATTACAGGTTACAAACCCCTATAATATTAATAAAGGTAATGATAATTTGAATAATAATTATAATAATAGTAACAATATTATTTTTATTCTTATCATTTGAAAATTATAGTAGTAGTAGTAATAATAATAATAATAATTAAATTATTAATCTTTAATAATTAAATTATAATAATAATTTAAAATGATTCATGCCCCCTCAATTATTTGGGGGAAATCATACATATTGATAGTTGACCACCAAATGTGATACCATAAAGGTAAAGACCATTCCACTGGAATGTGACCTAGATGAACAATAGAAACAACAACAACAACAACAACAACAATAATAATAATAATAATTTATTAACATCATAGTGGATACAAATAAAATAAATCAACTCACACTCCCCTAGGCTAGCATGAAGATCCCCCCTCCCCACCAAGGGTTAAACCAATCCATAACTAAACCATGGAAATTTTATATCCCAAAAATACCACATTTTATAGCTTGAAATCACTGTAATAATAATAAAAATTATAAAGATAATAATAATAATAATAATAATAATATTAATTGCGTACATAAAGGATACTAAAATTAATTAAGTATTATAGAGGATATAACAAAGGAAACATCTCATACATTCAATGGATTATAGGGTTAATAACTACCCCACTCTAATGGGTTTTCACAATCCAAAAATGACCCATTAAAAATTACCAAACCCCTATAAAAGTAATAATGATAATTATAATGTGAATAATAATAATAATAATAGTATTAATATTATGTTTATTCTTAGTATGAAAAATAGTAGTAGAAGTAGTAATAATAATAATAATTAAAATTAAAATAATAGTAATTTTTTATTGTGATTATAATAATAATTTTAAATATAATAAGGGAAATGGTGTACATTACAAATAAAAATTTTCAGTTCCTATAAAGTACTCGAAAAGACTCAAACATGAGACCACATCAAGACCCATAAAATGTGTAATGACTAGGATATGACCCTGAGGGATAAGAAAAACAAATACAATAAATATAATAATAATAATAATAATAATAATAATAATAATGTTAATAATAATTCTATTAATAATTTTATTATTTAGGTAAATGCACCAGAAACCAAAAATACACACACCCAAGGCACTCATGTAAGTCCTGAATCACCAATACCTATAAGAGAAAACATAAATGTTATGTAAAAGAAGAACCCTGAACATCATGTTCATAAAAACACTTACAAAATTCTAGAGTATGAAATTACAATGTTTATTTATTCTCTAAAATTTGTTTCTTTGATAGATTATCAACTACTATATTACCTTCATTATACATGGTACTGACATAGATACAAGTTTCATCACGAAACTGAAAATGTAAATCCCTTGAGGAAGAATCATCCAGATGATCACTCATTTTCTCTTCTTCATATTATATGCGATAATTATAGAGTTAATTTTAATGAATATACAATTAAACTAAAACTATTTGAAATATTTCATGGAATAAATTACTATTTAGTGCTTCAATTTGATATAAGTGAGAATATGATTGTATTTTTGACATAAAATTTTATTAATCCCCAATATATGTGAATGAAACATCTCTATATATATTCTCAAGGTGTACAATATTCTACTCTTTCAATATTGAGTTTGAGACATAGTGGGATTGTAACACCCTGATATTTTAAAAGTTGAAGGTTTTTTTTTCAATATCATATATGAAACACACCACAGAGCACTGGATACACACAACCCATAGTTTAAACAAAACAATATACATTATTAAAATATTAATATTTAGACATGGCCATTGTAACCTAGCCATTATGTTGGAGGGTATGAATATGCTTTAAAAAATTAGGAAAATTATATGGTTTACACATATATAAAATAAATTCACTATTTAGTTATTTCATTTAAATGAAATAAATAATATTTTAATGAAAAATAAATGCTTTCAAAAATAGAGTTTTTTACTAAAATCCAGTTTCATTACGCATTTCAAACTAATTTACAAATTTTTTACCTCATTTATAGAAATTATTCTACAAAAATAACAACATTTGTGGAAGAAAAATATCAAAAATATCTTAATCTTATTTTTTTATCTTATTTTTGAAAAGTTTCATTTTTTATAAACATTTACACATATTTTTTTTTCAAAACCTCATTTTCATTTAAAATATTTACATTCCCCTAGTTTTTAATATTTTTTATAAGTAAAAATATTTTAAAATTAAATTTTTTAGACATATTAGTTAATTTTAATCATTTTCATATTGAATATCTATAAAAAAAATTATTATTTTGAATGTTTTTCTTCTGAAAAACAGTTCTTTATGAGGTAACGAGTTTAATTTTAAATTAAATTATAATATTTCTATTATATGAATTTTTAAAAATGGAATCAATATTTTGAATCATGCCAATTTTATTTATCAAATATGGACAAAATTTTTTTTTACCATAATTAATAGTGAAAAAAAAATATTTACCATTTTTGTAACAACCTGTTACTATGATTGATTATGATTCATTTTTCTATGTTCTTTATCGGTTTTAAAAATCTGTTTATATGTTTTTTCTGGGTTTACTATAAACTGCTGAATAGGTACACACCATGTACATGAAGTAATAACATGTACTTGGTGTAAGATTCATGTTGAGGACTGGGAGATCATGTCATTTAATGGGGGATCGTGTCGTTAGTTGGTACACATCATGCCGAGGATAAATATTGGGTTTCAACCCCTGGAGACAGGATTTTTAGTGTTACATATCTAGTGAGGCATAAATGTCATGACAAAGGGGTACATGTCATTACCCGGACTACGCCCAAGTTTATGTCATGCATTTTTTTTTATTTCTCTAGGCCTTTGACTCTCGAACCACTTGGATCTCGACCCTAACATGCTCCGCGACATTTTTCAGAGAAATATTACTTTCTTGGTTGATTCGATTGGCTTTGTTTTGTTGTTTCTTCTACGGTGTGTCTCTCTAGGTAAGTGTTCCTTCTGTTTCTTCTTTGCAATTGATTACAGTAGCGCCCTTGCCTTACATTATTAGATCCTTTGATCTAAGATGGTTGATATTTTTCATCTTCTTCTAGATTTGTTGTGAGATCTTATTATAGAGGCATTTCCCTTCCTTGATTGTGGTGTGGCAAGCATTCTTCTTTGATGTATGTGGGTTTCTGCTCATTCTCTGAAATTTTGTGTCTATATTTGAATCAATATTATCATGGATTGTATTTTACTATCACTAATGTTGATGTTGGGTTTCATTCATGGTTTTGGATCCTATTACGGGCATCTACGACTTAGACATTATGGTAGGTAGTTTTGTCTCTATATCTATGATAATGATCATAATTTATATTGGTTTACAACTTGATTTATGAAATTGGCATGGCTGTTTATGTGTGTTGAAATGCTTTTTTTGATATAATAATGGTTTTCATGGCTTTTGAAATTGTTTGGAATTGTTTTAGAAGGAATTGAAATTGGTTTGTGAAACATAGAAAATGGGTTACCTTGGGAACCTAGGTAGAAGTTAACTTGAGAACATCATCCATTGTATTGTTATTATCAAGTGGGTTTTCTTGGGGCTTCCCTATATTTCCTAGGACTATTATTCTAGGAGACAAATAGTTCCTTTTGGGGGTTTACTCATGGGGTATTCCTCTGCATCCTTAGACCATTGTTCTGGGATTAGATTTTTTGCACCTTATTATTTTGGTACAAGTAATCTTCTACATAAACCTAGAGTATTTCATGGTGTTGTGATACCTATGCTTTTATTTTTTTACATCATGGATTTCTAAATTAGCCTCGATATTCATGTTGTTTCTAGTGAAAAATGATGTCAAAACATTACTTTACTACTATTATATCTATTATTGTTTTGAACAGTGGATAAAGGGAAATTTGCCTTCTTTTTTATAAAACTTGTTTACTGTTAATTAAGTGATATTTTATTTGAAAATGTGTATACATGATTTTTTATACAGAAACATGTTATGGAAAACCTAGGTGGGATCCTACCGAGCAGGTTACCTCACACCCTATGCACTTCTATGGTGTTGTGCAAACCATTGTTTGTCTTCTAGTTCAGGGAACGACAAGGCACCATAGTGAGGCGGAGAGGATCATGTTAGCTAGGATGGGTATCTGGTGATGGGATCGTTGGAGTTCATCCATTCAATCATTGGAGTAGCTATTTTATTTTGATTCCTTTGCAATCGGACTTGAAATTTGGATTTTCTCTACAATTACAGTTTCTCTATCTCCACTATATTCTTAATAGTTATGATATATATATTTGTTAGTATTTTGGTGTTCCTTGTTTCTCTTTATATGTATACCATGTGGTTGTTCAGGTTGGGCAAAACCATTCCCACAGTTTAGTCATTCATTGCTTGGGTTCTTCTCACCAGCCTGTGGAGATTAGGAATGCCCTTCGGATATGTGACGGGTAGGGTTGGCTGTCATGTTTGGGGGTAAACCATTTCGGTTCATTGTAGTTTAGTATCATAGGGTGGCATGTCCTGATGAATATTTTTCTTAGGAATTCTGTTAGACTACAGATATGATAAACAGGACTTGGGAGGTAAGTTGTAATTTGTTTATGGCTAGCTCTTGTCATAATGTGATGCAAAATACCCTGGTATTTTGGGATATTTGTTTGTAGCGTGGTTTTTATCTTTTTAAAATCTTATTTTTTTCATATGGGTTTCTAGTTTGAATTGAGATTTGTTATGTTTCTAATCATTCTAATGTTTTGGGGTGCAGTAGTATGCCATTGAAACGTCTTCCCTAGGTTCCTTAGAGGTGTGAGACTAATTATCCTTAAGGAAATCCACCTATAGACCCAAATATTTTTGAGACTATTGTACTAGTAGTCTGTGATGTTGATCAAGATGTTCCATGAGTTCAGAATGTAGTGGTTGTGGTGCATCCATGAGATGGAGGAGAAAGAGATTGATCGCGGGAGGTCTTGCATGAGAAGACATTGTCCTTTAAAGCGATGACTGAAACTCAAGAGGAGGAGGAATGGATGAAATAGATCAGTCAAATATTTGACATCCTAGAGAAGCATGAGAATATAAACATGAACGGTGTAGCATTCAGACTCCATGGTTCTAAAAAGTGTTGGTGGGACTCAATGGTCCAGGAAGACAGACATGCGGGCTTTGATTGGAATGGTTTCAAGGCCCTGTTCTTTCTACTATTTTGTTCAGAGTCTCTGATGTTGGAAAAATCTCTAGAGTTCCTATCAAGGAAACCGAGAGAGAGTTTGGTGTTGGCATACAAAAACTATTTTGTTGATCTTGTCCTTTTTTCTTCAGATGTGGTAATTAATGAATAGGTGAAGGCGCAGAAGTACCTGTAGGGTTTGTAACTGGACAATCGATCATAGTTGTTCATGTTGAGGATTTATACCTATGTAGAGATCGTAGATAGAGAAATGATGGAAGAGATGAATATGGTAGGAAATTTTGGCTTTAAGAAATCATCTTTTCCAATAAGTGAATGCTATAGTGGCATACAATGGATGAATGGAAAGTGGGAGGACCATCACATAAGTGGTGGAGGTGGGTCTTATTAGTAAGCCTCCTCTACACCATCCTTTTCCGCTAGCAGTGTGTATTTGACTTTATATCATTTTTTCATTGGAGGAAACACTTCACATTCTTTTCCTATGCCTACAAATACATTCCATAGTTGGGGATTGGTTGGTCATCTACATCGTTTCTGTGTGGTGATTAATACACCACATTATGGTCAGGGATTGCCGGCTTCAAAGGCTCCTATAGTGCAGTCTGAATAATTAATGGATATAGGGCTCCAACCACATGCCTTAGGAGTAAGGCATTTAGTTGTCGTAGATGAGTGTATGATGGAATTTAGTTCGGGTACTACGATAGTGATAGGTACGCTCCATATTTCATCTTCTGTAGCAATTTATTTGTTTGCTACTTGTGCCTCCCACTCATTTATATCTTTATGTTTTTTTGATATTATTAAACCACCAAAGGAACTTATTTATTTATTAATAGAGTTAGTGAACCCTCTTGGAAAGAGTATAGAGAAGTAGTTTCAGTGTCCTTCTTGTTCGTTGACTATAGCTGAAACAAAGTTGGTCTAGGATTTTCGTGTTCTTGATATGGATCTGTTTGACATCATCATTTGTATGGATTGGATTAGTTTTCATCAAGAAGAGGTTGATTGTTATCCTTAGATTGTTTTGTTACTTTCCACTAATGTGATCTCTTCTGTGTATCATGGAGAGTGGGACCTGAGGTCGGGTCATATAGGACCTTCCTACCCAGAGCTCAGGAGTTTTCTGGTTTCTATTTCATTTGAGCCTGATGACATATTTTTATTGGTGATGTTCCTTCAATCTTTTGAGTCCTTACAGATGTTATTCTATAAAACTTCTCTTTTCATCCTACAGAGCGAGAGGTATAGTTTATCATTAACCTTGTTTGAGGTACGCAAGAGATATTAATGCCTTCTTAATGTATGGAACCAACAAATATTATCGAGCTCAAGATTTAATTGGATGACCTATTAGAGAACATTTTCATTTTCCCTAGTGTTTCTCCTTGGGTAGCCCCAATGTTGTTTCCAAGAAAGTGGATGGTTCACTTTGGTCATGTTTGGACTATTGGAAGATGAACTAGGTAACAGTTAAGAACAAATACTCATTTCCTCATGTGGATGAATCATTTTATCAGTTAAAGGGTGGAAAGTGGTTCTCGAAGAATGATCTCTAGTCTGGTTATCATCAGCTCAGGGTCTAATAGTCTGATATACCGAAGATGGCCTTTAAGTGATAGTATGGCCATTATTAATATCTTGTGATGCCTTTGGTGCTGACTAATAGTATTGATGTTTTTATGGATTTGGTGAGTCAAATATTAAATGAGTATCTTGACCCTTTTGTGGTGGTGTTCATGGATAATATTTTGGTTTATTTAAAATCTCATCATGAGGAAAGGCACCATCGGATTTTGGTTTTAGAAGTTCTAATAAATCATTATTATTATGTAAATCATTCAATTCATTGTTTCAGGATTTGAGAAGTGAATTTCAAAGGGCATACAATGTCTATGCATGGATTGTAAGTTGATATAGAGAGTTAAATGTTTTTTTTTGGGAAGGACCCAATGAATGTCTTTCAAATAAGATTATTTCATGGTATTATTGGATGATACTGATGGGGTTTCAAGTATTTATCTATGATGGCATTGCATTTGACTACCCATAAAATGAATTTGTACATATTATTGTGGAATGAAAAGTGTCGGTCTTCTTTCGATGAACAGAAATTCATTCTGAAAAAGGAAAATGTTCTGATCTAACCTGAACTCAATCATGGGTACATTGTGTTTTTTGATGTATCTAGCCCTTCTTTAGGATGTGTAATTATATAGAATGATCCTGTTATAACTTACATCTCTCTTCAGCTCTGGCTACATTAGAAGAACTACCCCACTCATGATTTAGAACATAATGTGGTCATGAAAGTTCTTAAGTGTTGGCGGCACTCCCTCTTTGGGTAAAAGTTCATGATGTTATCTGATCATAAGTGTCTAAGCTATATATTTTATCAGAAATACATGAATATAAAACAAAGAAAATGCATGGAATACCTCCAAATGTTTAACTTCGACATGACATACACCCCTGGGAAAGGGAATGTTGTTACCGACACTCTAAGTAGGATTATAGCATCATAAGTTATTCTGGAGTTGAAGGGGGAGTAGAATCTTATGGGGGTTTTCTATTAGTTGAACTCGGATGATCATGCATATCCTTCAAGTATAGTTCTAAAAAATGTTCAGTTATCATCATCTCTCATGTTTTCTATTTTACAAAGTCAGTAGTAGGATGATGAGTTTTATAAGACTCTAGAAAGCCTTTATGGTGGGGATACCATTCCTAGTTAGTCTCTTTATTTAGATGGAATACTTCACTTCATAATGTGAGTTTTCTCCCTATCTTCTATGAGGAGTTTATATTTTTTATTTTCATATATCTTTTTGGTTCATTCACCGGGGAACTCTAAAGATGTATTATGACACGAGAGAACAATTCTGGTGGTCAGGTATGAGGAATGACATTGCAGATTATGTGTCCAACTATTACACCTTCCAAAAAATAATGTCATACCACTAGAAGACCTTTGTTTTTCATCAGCATATTTCGGTTCTGGTTTGGAAATTGGATGTGGTTCCCATGTAGTTTTTTTAGGATTTTCATGGATTCCTCAAGTGAAAAATGTTTTTAGGGTGGTTCTTGATCAGTTGACAAAGTCTGCTCATTTAATTCCGATTAAAGACACCATAAAGGTTGACGATCTGGGTATGGTGCATGTGCATGATATTGTGAGGCTTCATGGGAGTCCATAAATTTTTTTAGTTGGGGATACTAGTTTAACTCAATGCTATGCAAGAGTATTCAAAAGGAAATGGGAACTCAAGTCAAGTTGATCACAACATACCATTCACATATAGATGGCCAGACGGAGCGTGTGATTTAGATCTTGGAAGATATGCTTCATGCCTATGTCTTGGAATTAGGTGGATCATAGGATAAACATCTTGGACTGGTTGAGGATTTTTACAGCAATATCTACCATTAGTCGATCAGAATGGATCCCTTTGTGGTGTTGTATGGTCACCCATGAAGATCACCTCTTTTTTGGGAGGAGGTGGGTGAAGTATCTTTCGTGGGACCAATTCTTGTTCAAGAGACTTCAGAAATCATTCATGAGGTGTGATGATGTCTAGTAACATCCCAGAGTTGACATAAATCAAATGTAGATTGTTGGTGTCATCCTCAAGAGTTTTTCATTTGTCACTTGGTTCTATTGAAATTTTATTCATGGTTAGTTCAAATTAAGCTTTAAAAATATGGAAATTTGGCCCCAAGATATGTTGGAACAATTAAGATCACTGAAAATATCTAGAATTGTATTATCAGTTAAAACTGCTTATTCAGTTGATGAGAATTCATGATGTTTTCCATATATCTCGGCTCAAGAAGTATCACCCAAATCTAGGTCACATTCTATGTTGGGAAGAAATTGATTTAAAGCCACATGATTCTATTCTGGAGAAACCTGATGAGATTGTTGACTCACATGAAAATGTCTTTTGGGGGAAGTCTATTCCATTGGTTAGAGTTCAATGGTGACAAGGATCAAATTCTCATGATACATGGGAAAGCTTGTCATTAATGAGGAAGCAGTGGAGTCATCTTCTTTCATGGAATAAATCTTCCACATGATTTCCCTGGGATGTAATGTCTTTATGGTTGAGAGTTTGTAACATATAGTTACCTTGATTGGGTTTGTTTCTTTTTTCTAAATTCCCTCTTGGTTTTCAAAATCCATTTATTTGTTTTTTTTTTGGTTTACTAAAGACTACTTAATTGGTACATAGCATGTACTAGAAGTGCACGTCGTATAAATGGTCATTGTTCCATGTCGAGGACTAGGATACCATGTTGTGAAATAGGGGATCTTGTCTTGAGTTGGTACACATCATGTACTTGATGTACACATCAAGTAGGGGATAAATATCATGTTTTCAACCCAATGAAATGGGTTTTTCTATGTAACTTATCTTGAGAGGCATACACTTCATGGCCAAGGGGTACACGTTATGACCCGGCCCACACATAGATTTAAGTCATGTGTTTTTCAGTTTCACATTGCCTTTTTCTACCAAACATCTTAGTTCTCGACACTAACTTTCTCCAAAGGGTTTTTTAGTTATTTATTACCTTCTAGATCGATATGATAATCTTCATTTCATCATTTCATCCACGGTGTGACTCTCCATGTAAGTGTTCTTTGTAGTTTTTCTTTGTAGTTGATCGCGGTAGTGCCCTTTCCTTGTATTATCAGATCCTTTTATCTATGTAGGTTGATATTTTTCATATTCTTCTAGATCTATTGTGATATCTTGTTCTGATGGCCTTTTCCCTTCATTGGTTGTGGTGCGGTGGGTGGTCTTCTTCGATGTATATAGATTTCCCCTCTTCGGTCAACATTTTGTGTTTAGATTTGAGTCAATCAAATAATTTATTGTATTCTATGTTCTCTATTGGTGTTGTTGGTTTTCGTTCATGGTTTTCAATCATGTTTCAGGCATGAGTGACCCGAACATTGACGTAGGTGGTTCCATCTCTAATCCTTTGATAATGATCCTAATTGCAATTTATTTACATACTGATTTATGAAATTGAAATGGTGGATTGTGTGTGTTGAAAAAGGTTATTAGAAAGAAAATTTGTTTTTCCGTAACTTTTGAAATGTTATTTCTAATGGCATTGATTGGATTTCAAAGGCATTTAAATCAATTTGTGAAAAAGAGCACACTGGTTACCTTGGGTAATTATTTGGAATTTTATCTTAAGGCCATCATCCATTGATTTGTGTTTATCAAAGAGTTTGTTTAGGGGTTCCATCGGTTTCCTAGGCCTATTGTTCTAGGGTACCGGTAGTGACTTTGGGGGGGGGGGTTACTAAAAGGGTATTCTTCTACTTCCTAGGACCTTTGTTCTAGGATCATATTTAGTACAATTGATTATTTTGGTACGAGTTGTATCCTTCCTAGACCATTAGTATTCCATGGTTTTGTGATACATTTGATTCTATTTATTACTGCATAGATTTATGAGTTAGCCTTGATAGGCACGTTTGTACTTGTAAAAAATTATGTGGAAACTTTTCATTGAAACTGTCATATGCACTATTGTATAGAATATTAGAAAAAGGTAAATTTTCCATGATTTATATAAAACATATTTACTATTTAACAGGCTGTGTCTAATTTTAAAATGAGCACACATGATTTGTTATATAGAGACTTATTATGTAAAAACTGGGTGGGATCCTTCTGATCATGTTATCTCACACCCTCTGCAATGCTATGGTGGGGTGTAGTCCTTCAATTGTGTCCCAGTGCAAGGAAATGCAAGGCCCCGTAGTGAGATGATGAGGTTCGTTTCATCTAGGATGGGTAGCTGGTGCTGAGATGGTGGAATTTAATCCATGCCATTATTGGTGTAACTATTTGGTTTTGATCCATGTGCAGTTAGACTAGTCTTTTGGATTTTATATACTGTTAAAGTTGTTCTCTATATGTTGTATTCCTTACTGTTATTTCATATGTATTTTTTAGTCTTCTGTTTTATATTTTTTTCTCTATATATGTAATCCATTTGGTTTTTCGGGTGGGGAAAAATTGTTCCCTCGGTTTTTTCATTCAATTCTAAGGTGCTTGTCTCCAGCCCAAGGTGATAGGAAACACCCATGGGGTATGTGATGGATCAGGTCTGGTTCCGGGACTGAGGGTAAATTGACACCCGAACAGATCTTTAATATACTCGAAGGGCTTTGAGATCTCCACCGGCTGGTGGCAAGCCCTCGAGCATCGAATGAAAAAATCGAGGGAATGATTTCACACAACCTAAAAAACAACATTTCATATATATATAGAGTAGAAATAGAACAGCGTAAGACTAACAAATATATATTACTTAACATTAAGGAAAATATCGGAAACAAAACATCTATAACAGTAGCTAAAATAAAAAATAAAAGTCTGATTGTAAAGGGCTCAAAACCAACCAACTACACAACTAATTTCATGGATGAACTCCAACCGTCTCAACCCCAACTACCCATCCCAGTTGATTTAAACCTTGGTACGTCACTACGGTGCTTTTCCTTTCCATACACTTGATTGAAAAAAATGTCAACACACAACCATAGATATGTGTAGGGTGTTTGAAAACATGCACCTAAGGATCCCAACTAGGTTCTCCATAAAAATTATCTATAAAAAAATCATGTATTCTCGTTTTAAAATATAACATGGCATGATAAATAGTAAATTAGTTTTATAGAAAACATGTTAAATTTCCCTTTTTCCACAGTTTTAAAAAATATGAGGTATTACATTTTAAAAGCATCATTTCCTTATCAATTTTCACAGGAATCAACATGCATATCAAGGATAACTCAGAAATACAAGAACTAAAAAATAGAATCATGGATATCGTAACACCATGGAATACAATAGGTCTAAGCAGTATACTAAAAGTACCAAAATAAATTATCAATGTCTTTGAAAATGTATCAAAACTATTTCAGAATCCATTTTAATTTCCATGGAAAACCATTTTCTTTCAAAAAATCTTTTTCAACAAACACAATCAATAATGCCAATTTCATAAATAAATTTGTAAAGAAATTGAAATTAGTCTCATTATCTAGTCTTAGATATCGAACAACCTACCTCAAATTCTAGGATGCACAAGCCCACAATGGGTTCCAAAACCATGAACAAAAACCCAACAGCTCCAACAAGGACCCTTGAATCCAATCTATGGTAAAATTGATTCAAATCTAAACAGAAAATGTCAAAAGAATTGGGGAAACCCAAATACCTCAAAAAATAACACCCGCCACACCACAACCAATTAATGGGAAAGGCCTATGGAATGATATCTCTTAATGGATCTTGAAGAAGAGGAAAAATATCTACCAATATAGATCAATGGATTAGATAACGTAAGGTAAGGGCCTTACTGCGATCAACATCAAAGAAGAACTAGAAAAAATCATTACATGGGAAGATTCATCCTAGAATCTATGATGAAATTTATCTAATCAGATTTATCTTGATGGTAAGAAGCCTCTGAAAAATTCCTTGGAGCAATTGAGGGTCAAGATCCAAAATGTTTGGGAGATAAAGGTAGAGAAAAACTGAAAACACGTGACATAAACCTGGTCGCAGGCCTGGTCACAACCTGTACCACTTGGTCATGATATGTATGCCTATCTAGATAATTTATACCTAAAAACCAATAAACAAGGGTTAAAACTGGTATCTTTCCCTTACATGATTTTTACCTCATGTACACAATGTGTACCATATGACTGTATGATATCAGAGTTCACGATGTGATATCCCATTCCTTGACATGCAACCAGCACCGAGTACATGTCGTGTACTTCAGGTACACAACATGTACCTATTCAACAATCTATTGTAAAACCATAAAAAACACATACAAGGATTTTTAAATCTAGGGGGACATTATAAAAAATAAACTTACCCATTCAAGGTAATGGGATTTTACAATGGTTAAGTTCAAAACAGGTTTACTTTGGTTTAACCAAAAAATTATTTGATAAAAAGGAACAAAAAAATTTATGATTCCAATTTTATGATCCTATTTCAACTTTATATCATATAAGGCTCAAAAATGGTATACTTTTTATCATTTATCATTATAAAAATGTGTGTGTTTTTCTTTCATTTCAAAAATTCCATGTGTTTCCACTACCCCACTTCGAAAAGGGAACCCCCTATCCCCTTCATTCAATACTTAAAAGCCCAATTTTTTCAGACATTAAAAAACCTAACCAATCCCTTTTTTATCTATATTAATCTTATAAGAATTTAATTTATCATAAATCTGACCTATATTGGATTTTGTTTCAATCCTATCAAAATTGTCTAAAACGGGGGTAATATCCTCAATAAAGATTTTTATTTTATTTCTTAATCCAACTCCTTAATAAATTATTAAACAACTATTATAGAATAAACTCATTATAATACAAATAATGATATTTTTTAACCTCAATGGAATCATTTACAACTATCTCCTCCTCCCTTAAATGTATAACGAACCCATTTATCATTGGTATGGTGGACTACCACCTTCTGAACCAACGTAATTCAGTTTCCTTATCCTTTTATAATTTATGTATATAATGAATTATATAATTTTTCTGTGTTATATTTATGTTATAATTATAATTATATAATTTTAAAATGGTATATACATTCTTATTTTCATATTCATAGATAATATAATAACTTCGATCATGTGTATGGTGGAATACCACCTCACAAAGCGATGTGATTCCTTTTCCAAATACTTATCACATGTAAAATATTAAGGATTAATTTTATGATTATATATTATATTCATGAAATATTAAAAATTATATAATATAAATATATCATATACTTTATCACTCTTCATTCATTGAATAAATGATTACATCATTTGTGTGTATGATGGATTACCACCTCCAAAAGCGATGTGATTATTTTATCTTACTAGATCACATATAAAGTATTATTATGTGTATTTAGGAAAACAATAATAAATTTATTATATAATTATCATCATGTAATGATAATATAACACTTATTTTTTTTCCATCATTATCTTCAAAAATGGAAATGTCACTCATGCATATATAAAACATGTCGTCCCCATGATTGTAACAAAGTCAATTTCTAAAAACCATATTTATTTTTTGGTATATGTTTTATAGTTTACCTATAAATATTATAAATTTTTAAGTTTAATTTTATTTATATGATTAATTTTTAATCTCATGCACTTTATTTGACTTACCAAATTTATTTTTCACATATGAATCATTTATCATTAAAACATTTGATGTGAAATTAATTGGTTAGGTAATTGAATATGATAAGGTAAAAATTCACATAAAAGGAATAATAAAATTTAAAAACGTTCTTAATTTATAATAATATTAATTTTTTTAACTTTTTTTGATAGATAACCCATATGAAAAATTGGGATTGATGCAAGGTATCTTTCTAACCCGCCCTTTTCAGTATGTTATGACCATTCCCTCTCTAACTCACATTCTATATCTTTATGTAATATTATCATTCTAAATTAAATAAATATGTCTCTCATATTGTTTACCTAAACTATTTTCACTATCTTTATTTAGGGTAATGCATTCCTTATGATCATTTCTCAAATGTATTCTTTAAGAAATTTATTTTTATTATGTTTTGATACAAGATTTCACAAACAATTTCCTTCCATGTGTAATTATTATATTTATGAATTATGATTGAAATTATTATGTTGAAAAAAAAATGAATATACATAAAATGAATGTGATGGGTGGTCCCAGAATTAAAAATCCCTCAAATTCATTTGGTAATGTTCTAATTTCCCAATACGCCATATATGTGATTATGGACTGAACCTAATCCATTATGGGACTTTTTCCACTATGTGATGTGGTCATGGAAATTATCCTTGATATATTTTTTATATGTTTTATTTCATCGACACATTACCATGATTCCATTAAATTTTTATACCATTATAATTATGATATTATTTCAAATTATTACTCTTGTACCTTATCTTTTTTTATATAAATATTTACCTTTGACTCGAATGTTATGTTTCCTCACCATGCTTATTCCCTTACTATAATTTTTTTCTCATGAATTTCTTTATTCATTCTCATAGTTATCCTATGCTCTATTATGAGATCAACTGGATTTTATTAGATGATTATGAAGAGTAAATTGTGGATTTTATGTTTTAGTTTTGTTTGATGTATTATGAACTTATTCTCACAAAGACACCAGTCCTTTACAATCCTTGTGTTATAAGTATTGGATATTTATGTTTAAGAATCATGTAATATTATATGTAAAATCCCTTTGTTCCAGTAGTTAGTATTGGAGAAAAGGTGTATTTAACTATTTTATCTAGTATGGGAAAACTATTTTGATATCACTAAGGATAACTCTAAGTATAAGTATGTGAATACTTTTATATATTTGAAAATATCATAGAATTTTTTTGATGTTTAGAGAGGATTGATTCCATGAAATGGAATCTCTTTCTAGATGTTACAAGTGGACGTGGTTCCAGCACAGATATACCTAGGTGTAATAACTACAAAAAAGGTATGTTGGTTTTGAATCGATCATTACCTGTTACATGAAAATTGTTCATACGTCATATCTAGATTAAAACTTAGGGGTTCTATGAATAGGAAATTCACAAATTCGTTGTGAACCATTATTAATGGTTTAATTATATGATGACCATAAATGAACATGATTAAACCTATTTTTTATTAAATTTAAATGAATTTTTCATGATTTATACATATTATAAATAATATTTTTTTATTATTTGGTTTCCAACATAGATTATTTATTCTCATAATATGCGTCATGGTCTTTTTCAATGGATGGAATTAGGATGTATCATGTTTGCACTTAACATGATTGATGTAATGTGCTGGAAATATTTAGTTTTGTAGAAATAATATTTTTTTAATTATTATATTATTATTATTCTTTCTAGATTAATAAGGGAGCCATCCAAAATAAATACATAAAAAATAAAAATAATATATGTTTTATTCAATAGAAATATTGAAACCTTACACATATATAAGGCTAAAAGACCCTCACTAACCTTGAATAAATACAATGAGTGATTTCAGAATCATTGGGAGACGACAAAAAAAACTGAAAAAGAAAATAGTGAATGTCCACGAGGTCTATCACAATGATTAACATTATGGAACGAATAGTGATAATTGTACTAAGCTTCAAGTTGATGTAGAGAAACATCTTCACCGAATTGATTTTTGAAGTTTGGAACACTCTAAATAAGTATTCATAAGGCCTTGAGGTTAAATATGACCATTTATGGTCATTGAGGTCATTAAATGACCGTTGGTTATTGTAACAGTCATAAAATTTTATAACAGTTAGGTCATTTAATTATTTTTATTATTTTAAGTATAAAAATTATATAAGTATATTAATAATTTAAAATATTTTAAATTTTTTTAAATTAATTAATGTTTTATCTTTTGTTAAATGAGAATATTGCTTCGAATTAAGGATGTATTTTATATTTTTATTTAAAAATATAACATAAATAGAATGGTGTTTCGTTTTAGAATGAGTTAAAAGGAATTTCCGACACGTTTTAATGGAAGTTAAATTTTTATTTATATTTTTAACTTATAATGATTTAAAACTAAAAAATATATAACAATTATTGAAGAAATGGTGTTTAGAGTTTTCTTAGACATAATAAAGAATATATATATATATATATTCAATTTTTTTATAACATCATTATATATATTTAATTTTTAATAAATTATCATATATATATTCAAAATGTTCTTATGTTTAATGAAACAAAAAAAAAAGTTTTCTTCTTATAATAATTTAGGTGAGTACCCACCCAACCGAGGGAAGCCTTAAAGGAAAATCCCTCAATGTCTGGTGGGCGTCACATGTAGAACCTTGAGGTCAGAGAACCCTTGGGCAGTGCATGCATGGAGCTTTCCAAGTCGCCCACATGTCATGCATAGGGCCTTGATAGACATGCGTAGGTGGTGAGGAAGGTCGCACACCAGTGCGAGTGTGGGTGAGAAATAGATCGTGGTGTTGGGGGTCCCATGTGTAAGGACTCCGCAATGTGTGTTGGTGTCATTAGAGTAAAGGTATAGTGGTCTAGTTACATAAGGCGATCTGAGTTCTCTTCCCTCTTTGATGTGCGGCATGTTTTTTAAAGTGAAATCTAATCTGAGCCGTCAAATGTTATTGTGAGGTATCTGGACTATTTGATCTGGTATTTCCTTCAAACTCCACTGATTTCTCAATTTCTATTCCTTTTTCATCAGTCGTCTGATTGGGATGTGGTTGATCTCATCCACTCAACCTTTTTAAAACTAGAGGTTTCCTTGAAATATCCGATCAAATCTATGGTTGATCTCAACTATCCTTCTGTAATTAAAACTGCAGAACTCTCTTTAGTTATCCAATCAGCCTTGGTCAATCCTGGATACCCGTTCTCTTCCACATCTTCTCTCTTCCTTCTTCTTCTTCCTCACGGTGCACTAGTATCCATCACCATCTATTCATTGCTCTTCCCTCTCCCGTGAGATCTCCAATCCCTCTCCACGGCCCCGTTGTCCTCATTTTCCTTTTCAAAATTCATCAATAGTTATTTATTTTAAGAAAACGTATAATATTCCCATGAAATTCTTTCCAAAAAATATATATATTAACAAAAAATAGATCCTTTATGATTTTGGTTGATCACTTTTTTGTTTTATATAAATAGATGGATTTGAATTGATTTATGTCTCTATGTTTATATGTTTATGATTGAACCATGGTATATAAACATTTTATTTAAATATACAGTTTAAATAAAATGATTATATAAACCTACTTTCTCACCATAACCGTATGATTTTTCTCCTCCTAACTCCTCTCCAACCATTGTATGGCTCACCCCAACATCTGAGTTTAGAAAATGTATTATTTTTTCTTGGTTTTTGATTAAAATATATACATACATATATATATGTATATATCTATATAAGTTAATTTATAAAACAGATGTATTCTTGTTTTTATGATCATCAAATGATGAATGTAGGGTTTTAAATGATGTTCATAATGCATGTAAAACTTATAAGGTTTTTTATTCAATTTTTTTTGGTTTAATTAACCATTATATACATATATTAGTATATATGTTTATATATATAACAAACCTATTCTTTGTTATACTATTCTAATGATGAATATGAGTATGATGTTCTTTATTCTAGTAATACTTGTATGAGTTATTTTTTGCATAAGATTTTATATGTGAAACCCTTATATATATTTAGGGTATATACAGTTATATGTATATATATATATATATATTCTAAACTATTTTACGTTTTCCAAAAATTGGTTTAATGATTAAACAATGTTTTTTATGTGTATTAAACTTATTTATCAATCCTTTTTTTGTTTATGAAAATCCCATGTATGCACTTTTTATAAATGTATGTGTATGTGTGTGTGGTTTAATATAATCTTCAAACATAATCTATTTTGGGGGGTTTTAGTGATAATTGTTAGTAATTAGCTATTGTTTTTATGAATGGAAATTGTTTTACTTAGAATGGTTTTGGGTTGATAAACTAATTCTTATTTGTATAACTATATTTATATGTTTTAAATCCAAATTTTTATCGGCTTCATTTCTTCTTAAGATAAAAAATTATTTTTAAAGTTGACCCCAATACACACATATATATTTTAATTTTGAATTCAAAACTCACATGTATAAATAATTTCCACAATTACATTTATTCATGTATAAAGGATCAAAAATGTAATTTTATATAGGCAAACAATAAAAAATATTTATTTGTAATTTTTGGCCAATTTTTCAAAAATAAGTCATCACTTTGTTATTAGGATTTAAATTACACAAATCTCAAAATATAATTTCAGGATAAATAGTTATAGGTAACATTGGTTTAATATGTATTCATGTACATAAATGGTGATGTGGATTTAATGGTTTATGCATCAACACCTCAAATGAAATAAATATTATAAATTTTAAATTGTTATCTTTATGTTCATAATAAATTTACCAAAATAAATACTACTAGTTTATGATTTTACCTGTTTAAAAAATCAATATATTATTTTATTGTGAACATGAATCTTTAGTATTCAAAATCATCAGTTCCAAAAAACAAGGTTTTTAAATTTAAGTGTCATTGTTTTATGTGACAAAAAAAATATTATTTAATGTGCACCAGTTATCGTCACATGTAAAAATGTATGTCTTTGTGTTCATGCAGTCTTTAGATTAATGTTTATAGTTAATGAATGATGAATTAATATGGAAATAATTTCAATTTTAAAATTATCTCTTATTAGAATGTATGGATTAAGAATTTGATTATTATAAGGGTTATGAGACACATTGAATAAAAGACATAAAATAATTATTCAATGTTGTATGGGAAACTTTGAATAAAAGACATAATTTGATAAATCAGAGATGTAACGACCCAGAATTTTATTAATGATTATTCTTATTGATCAGGTTAAATGTCTTATTATGTAAAATGGTTATATAAACATATTAACTTCTTTGGTTTTATATTTTTTGTATTTTAAAATAACATTAATAATGGTTATCATTTCTTATATAGTCGTTGAACAGTGATCACATGATTAGTATAAATATATGTCTTTAAAAAATCCAATTTACTCGGACAAAGGAAGTGATAGCCTAATCTAGTAAAATTTCTCCATATGAAGCCTTATTTTTTTGATCTCGGAATGTAGGTGGCATCACTAGGATTTTCTCTTGACCATTCCTAAGTTGAGATTTAATACGTTAAGCTTGAATAGAACTGCCAACATAAGAAGTGGATGTTGATAGAGATTACCAACCTAGAAATGTTATATGATCCACACAAAGAGATTGAAACCATCACACATCGTACCCTAAGCTCTTATGGGGTGTTATAAGGGGTTATATAACTATACATTAGAATAGTGATTATGTGCATTTTTTATAAATAATATAAATTAAATTTATTATTTTTACTTATTAAATTGTTTTTAAATCAGAAATAGTATTTTTTAGTTAATATTAAATTATGAAATATATTTTGATGAGTTAATGAATTTTTGAACTAAATAATATTTTATTAATACATTATTACGAAATTATTTTTTATTAAATTTAAATAATCATATATTTTTTTTGAATATAGTTGAAATTTTAATTAAGCTCTGAAAACTGTTTTTGTCAAAACCCATGAAATTTAATTAAATATATGTTTTTATTTTAAAATTAACAATTAACATATTTATGAAATTATTTGAATAAAATTAATATCATGTTTTTATTCTGGACGTCAAAATTATCTAATGGTGAGTTTTTCAAAATTTTATTTTACAGCTGAATGTTTGGGTAATAATGAAATATTGTTTAAATATATAATGTGTTTTATGACATCATAATGACCCAATAGTGATGTAATAAAATTCTATAAAATCTTGGTTCGTCCAATATCTGTTTTACGTCTAATATAATGTGATTATAATTTTTTTATTAATTTCAGGGTGCCTTAGTAGACCCTCTAAGACATTTTAATCATTTTTTTAATGGTTTCCTTGAAAGTGAGACTCATCTCCATAGAATCAAGGCTAATATATTAATAATATCCTCTATTGACCTTAAAATTAATGTTTCCCATTCCACTTTGGAAAAAACCCTTGGATGGTTTGTGATTTTGATTATTTTAGTGTGTATTATCCAAAACCTAAATAATAAAAAATTCCCTCTCATTTCCAAAATAAACTCTCTAAATATCTCATTCATCTTCATTAAAACCCTCTAGAGATCAACCAACCTCTTCCCTCCCCTCTCTATAATCCTACCAAGGCACCACGGTCTCCCTATAATCCTCTCTCAACCCCCTCCCATGCCTTTGAGAACACACATCCATGTAAGGGATTTCATCATTTCTCAATTTTGTCCTAATTTATTTATATTGTTATACCCTTTTATTTTCAATTTAAAATGTTGGGGGTATAATTATTCTCCTCCCCCATAATTTCCTCCACAATTTTTAATGATTATATATATCTTTCACTCTTATTAATGCCTCCCATGCACACTTGTTACTATTCCAAAATTCAGTAAGGAATTTATCTCTTCACATTTACATTCAACCAATTATTTTAAATTATGCATATAATTCCATTACATATGTTTGTACATGTATCAATATGACCCCCTTAGTGTCCATTCCATGTAAATATGATGTGATTGTACATTCTATCTCATCAACGATTTTTAAGAATTCTTATGTCATAACATTATGCTACCGAAATTGCATTGCGATTCTCATAGACAAAGTCATTGTATAGTGAATACCATACCGATTTCTCTATCAAGTGTATTCACCTTTAAAAATCTTTACTTATTGATTAAATAGTTTATTTTATGAATTAAACATTTCTTTATCATGGATTAAATGATGATGTTCAATGAATCCATGTTTTATTATCTATGTGCTGCACTTATTCATCAAATGAAATGATTAAGAAGAATGTTCCCTAATACCACTCCAATGTATTGGGAAAAGATTAGTATCATGATAAATCAATATAAATGAGGGTTTACTGTTTCTAAATTATGTTCAATGTGGTTATACTTATTCTCCATGTGAAATGATCCTTGGATCCTGCTAATATCATGTTAAATATAGTTTCAACATTTCCATGCTATGATAATCATGCTATATCATTCCTTTATGTTCATGTTTCTCTGGTAATTTTTTTATATTAATTTTCTCTAACATGTTATATATTCTTCACGTTATTCCTTGGTTACTCTCTTACTGTGCTTTATAGCTCAACCTTTTATTATTCATGTCCTCAGGTTATCCCATGAAATGTTATGTACGAAGGAATGTTGTGCTCATGTAAAAGATGTTTTCTTTGAAGATGGTGTATTTTATGTATTTAGTTATCTTGTAATGTTCATAATTTCCCAAGCCACTAGACTTATCGATCCTCAATGTTTTCTCAAGTTCATGTTTATTTAATAAATCATTTTTAATTGTGTAATAAATTTCATGGTTTTTATAGTTGGTGTGAGAGGATAAGTTTTATAATTTTTTTGATTAGGTTTAGAAAACCCCTGTGAAATCCTTATAGTTAAGACAAATAATAATAAAAACATCCCTACATTTCTTTCAGTATAGTTTAAGTGGTTTATCAAGAATATACATCTCTATCTAGATATGAATAAGTAATGATAGCTCTGGCGCAGATGTTTCTAGCGCTAAAACCTGAAAACACCACTTTTATCTAGCCTCAAATAGTAACAAGTGCATGAAAATGGTCCTTACTGCCCTCTTTCTTATGAAACTCCCAGGGTATATGCTCTAGTAAATATATAATATTAGTATAAACCTTTATTAATGGGATAAAAAATCCCCCCTATGAATATATGTTTGGAATTAGATCACTAATAACATAGATTGAAACCTATAAATTCATATGTTAAGGAAATAAATGTAATTTATATGTTATCCTTTTTCATTGTATTTCCCATTATGTGTTTCCCCCATCATTCCTTTTATTATATCCAATGGTTGGTAATAGGAGGGCTCGGGCTAAAACCCAATGCAGAGATCAATGTGATGACTATTCTAATGAGATTTCCAATCTAATGGGAGCGGAAATCACAAACTATGTACTGATAATATCTCAGTGAAATTATATTTTGAATTGAAACATGATTCAAGAATAATGTTCAACCCCCCCCCCCCATGTAATGAAAAAGCTACAATTTTGAGTTTCATGGGACAAAGGCCTCTTACTTTTAACAGGTCATCTGATCCCTCAAACTTTGAACAATGGATCAACTCCATTTATATGATCTTATTTATCCTTTATTGGTCTAAACAAGAGAGTTTTCTTCTTGATTCTTATATTATTAATGGATAATCTGATCAATGGTAGAAATTGGTCAAAAATAAAAATCCATAGGAAGATATTGAGGCGTTAGAATGAAAGGATTTCTTGACAAAAAAATCGATCAATATTTTCCACACACTCTTGACTTTAGATGGAAAATTACATCCAGAACGTCAAGAAAAAAAGATGATGAATCCATCAGCGCATGCAAGGAGAACATAAAAAGTCTTTCACAGTACACCACTTTATTTTTCATTACCCCCAAATTCTAGGTTAACCACTTCTTTAGTGGCCTAAAACCTAGCCTTCAGAAATCACAAAAAATATGTGACTTCGATAGCTATGTAGAAATTGTCTGATGTGACCTCAAAGACAAAATGGAAATCATTGAATCTTATGGGTATCATGTTGATAAGAAGAATAAAGTGTATTTTTATTATAATGGTCCGATGGATAAATCCAATGGTGCTATGAAATTCCAACACCACACATACCAAATATGTAGAAAGAAGCACCCAAGAAATTTCCTGAAGAGGATGAAGATGTGCTTTAGGTTTTGAAGAGAAGGGCACCTGGATATTAATTTTAAGAAAAAATAACCCACTACTATGAAAGAGGATAGAAAATATCTATTTCACCCTCAATGCATTGACCATTATGTCAACTTCAAATAACTATGGCAGTTTGCAAACTAATACCCTATTCGAAGCATTTTTTTAGGCATCCAATAACCTCCAAGGTAGAAATGGTCGGATTCTTCCATAACGACCACCAATGTGAACCTCAAAAACCAAGTGGTGACAGTTACTCTAGGTATTCATTCATGATTAATGATCATTAATTTTTTTACATTGGTTATAAAAATTCTTTTATATCATGAATGTTTAGTAGAAGACTCCATACATCCCCACAAATCATAGACGTAACGATTTTAGTGAGAACTAAAAATGAGTAAATCCTTACAAACCATGAATATAACTCCTCCTCTGTCACAATTTGGGTATTAAAATTCTCATAGAACCTATTCATACTCCCTATAGTAGAATTTTATGCAATTGTTGTCATGTATTGGCTTTCCTTATATTGAGCCAACATAAAATTTTGTATGAGGGAATTCACTCTCTATATAGTGAATTGACCCCCGAATCTGTACTAGTGCAAGGATGAGTATGAATCTTATATAGAAACATCATCTCATGCATGGATATTACTTCCTATGAGGATGTGTATCTTGCTCGGATGGTTGACTATAAGGAAGAAACAATCCGTAATCACATTCCTATTAAGAGGGAATTCACTGAAGTGTTTCCCAAGGAATTACCTAATCATCATCCTAGAAGAGATGTTGAATTATCGATGGATCTTATACTTGGGGAATTTCCAATATCAAAGAATCTGTATAGAATGGATGATATGGATCTTTAGCAGATAAATAATCAACTGGAGGAGAATCTGGATAAATGGTTTATACACCCAAGTTCTTCACCATGGGGTGCACCAATCTTCTTCATCAAGAAGAATGATGGTTCAAAGTGGCTTTTCATTGATTATCGCAAGCTCAAAAAAATCAAGATAAATAACAAGTATCCTCTTCCACAAATTTATTACTAGTTTCATAATGTATGTGGAGAATAATACTTCTCCATGGTGGATGCGCGGTTGGGATATTACCAATTATGGGTGAAGAAGAGAGATACCCCAAGACTACTTTTCATAAAAGGTACACGCACTATGAATTCATAGTAATGCCTTTTAGATTCAGTAATGATCTATAAATATTATTAGGCTTGATGAATATATTAATTAGATATTACCTTGACAAATTTGTGGTAGTCTTTATAGATGATATTCTAATACACTCCAAAACTCAGGAGGAGCATGAAGAGCATCTAAGCACTGTATTATAGACCATGTAAAAAGATAAGCTCTCTAAAAAGTAAAGAATGTGTGAGTTCTGGTTAAATGGAGTCTCATTCTAGGGGCATATCATCACAAGTAATGGGATATCTATAGATTCCTCGAACACATCTGCAATTGAGGGATGGTTGAGGCCAACTTCGGTGACGGATATCCATGGCTTCTTGGGGTTATCTAGAAATTATCGCTGATTTATGATAAATTTCTCACGATTGTAAACCCTAATAATAATCTAACTCATTAGGGAGTCAAGTTTTCAAAGAATGATGAATGAAAAGAGAGATTAAAGGAGGTGAAATGGAGGCTTATCAATACCCCAGTTCTCACTATACCCACAAGTAGAGAAATTTTTATGGTATTTAATGATGCTTTGAAGAAGGTCTTGTCTTATGTGTAGATGAAATTGGACAAAGTCATTTCATGTCCTTCAAATAAATTGAATTTTCCTAAGAAAAACTATCGAACCCATGATTTTGACTGGGTTGTAGTAATCGTCAAAAAGAATATTTTGTGGCATTTCCACTTTGGGGAGAAGATTGAAATATATACAGATCACAAAATCGTCAATTATATATTCACACAAAAAGAGTTGAACATTTTCCAATGAATATGGTTAGAGCTTATCAAGGACAATGATTTATCAATACAATACCACACTGCAAAAGCGTACAAGGTGGAGGATGCTCTAAGTAGAAAGGACCTAGTGATTCTATCATTAATGAGAATTGAAAAGGAAACATTCTTCTTATATTTGATGAAGATGGACATGGGAATCATAAAGACTGGAATATCATCGATCCTTTGACAAATGATTGGTAAAAAGTGTCTTTTGGAATGGTTAAAGGATGATCAGAAAGATGATGTGGGAATTCATAAGAAAGTGGAAACTATTAAAAAAGGAAAATCCTTTGAGTGTAATGTTAATGAAGAAGGAATTGTAAGATTTGGGACAAGAATATGTGTTCCATCAAATCTAGAGTTAAAGAATGAACTTTTGGATGTTGCACATAGTTCAAATTTCTCCTTACACCCAGGAAAAATAAATATTTATCACGATCTCTAAGAGCATTATTGTTAGGATAACATGAAGAAGAAGATCACTGATTATAAATAAGAGTGTATGGTATGTCAGTATGTGAAGTCTACGAGGCAGATGTCTAATGGGATTATGAAACCATTTCCCATATGAACAAGGAAATTTGATAACATCACTATGGATATTTTCACCAGCAATCTGAATACATCTAATGGAAACAATATTCTCTGGGCTGTTTTTGATCATCTTACAAAGACTACACACTTAATTACAATTGAGGAGGATTTCTCATTTGATCAACTAGAACAGATAAACCTCAGATAAGTGGTAAGGCTACATGGAGTACCACTATCAATTGTATCTGATCGAGATCCGAGATTCACTTCTATATTTTGGAAGACCCTAAAACACACTCTGAATATTGAGTTGAACTTTAGTACGAATTATCATCCTCAAACTAATGGCCAATCTATGTGGACTATCTAGACACTTGAGGAAATGTTGAGAGGATGCTCAATGGACAAAAAAGGATTGATTGATCAACATCTTCCTAAGGATGAGTTCTCATACAATAATAGTTTCCACTCAAGCATCCAAATGGCTCCTTATGAAGCCCTTTATGGGAAGAGGTTTAGAACACTGGCTTGTAGGGATGAAGTGGGAGAGGAAAAACTCCATGGTCTAGAAACGTTCTAGGAAATTAAGTAGAATGTTAAGACCATCCAAAAGTACATTGAAGATTCTTAATGTCGACAAAATAGCTATGCTAATAATCATTGACGAGACCTATAATTTGATTATAGATAAATGTTATTCCGCTACATATCACTATGGAATAGGGTTATGAGATTTGGGAAGAAGGGAAAGCCTTTTCCAAGGTACACCAACCCTTCTGAGTTCTTTGATCACATTGGAGTAGTGTTCTATCGGCTAGCACTCCCACTGAACCTATCACAAGTACACTATGTATTCCATGTATCACTTTTGAAGAAGTAAATACCATCCCATCACATGTAGTCAATCTAGAGATAGTACCATTAGAGAATGACCTCCCCAATGAAGAGATGCTGGTGAAGATCTTATATCATATGGAAAAAGATCATGAAATATGACAATGCCCCACATCAAGGTGGTGTGGAGAAACCATGAGTTTGAAGAAGAAAAATGGGAATCATAGGAAATGTTGAAGAAGAGTTACCCTCATCTATTTTAGTGTGGGAAAAGGAAATTTTGAGCGAGAAGTTTCTTAAGGATTGAAGATTCTAATGACCCAAACATTTTTTAATGAAAATTCCCCTTGATCTAATTAAATGTATTATTATGTAATATTTCTATATGAAACATATAAAATTATTTGGTTTTATGTTTTTTGTATCTTAAAATATTATTATGAATTGTTATCATTGCTAATATATATGTTGAGCAGGGATCACATGATTAGAATAATTATAAGGATTTAAAAATTCATATTTACATAGAAAAATGAAGCAATGGCCTCATCTAGTAGAATTGTTCCATACGAAGCCCAATTTTCAGAGAACAGAAAAGAGGTGGCATCACTGGGCTTTACCCCTGATCAAGCCCAAGCCAAACTTCGACACGTTATATTCGAATGTAACCACCTATGGGAGAAGTGTAAGTTGATAGAGATTACCACCTGAGTGATGGTATCCAAGCCACCCCAAGAGTCTGTCACCATCACACACCTTACCCATAGGTATTATGTAGGTGTTATAAGGATTTATGTAACAATACCATAGCAATATGATATTGGAAATTTTTTATAAAGAATATACACTCATTTTAATATTGTCACTCTATAAATGGATTTTAAAGCACAAAATGTATTTTGAGTAAATAATCAATTAAGAAATGTATTTTGATAAATTAATGGATTTTTTAATTAGATAACATTTTAATAAAATATTATTACTAAATTATTTTTTATTAAATATAAATTATCATATAATATTTTTATTAGTACAATTGAAATTTTTATTTTGTTTTGAACACAATTTTTTTCAAAACCCATGAAATTTCAAAAAACTATCATTTTTCATTTAAAAATTGAAAATTGAAAAATTTATAAATTTTTTTAGATAAAATGAATATAATTTTTGGTTTCAAAAAGTCTAAATTACCTAATGGTGAATTATTCATAATTCTTTCAGATAATCAAACTTTTGGGTAATAATTAAATATTTTTCGAATATATAATGTGTTTTATGACATCATAATGACCCAATAGTTATGTAATAAAGTACTATAAATTTGATTTTCTGTCAATATATGTTTTCCCCTAAAATAATGAAATTATATTTTTTTTTTATTAATTTTATAGTGCCTTAGTGGACCCTCAATGACTTATAAAACATTTTTACATTTTAAAATGATTACCCTGAGAGTGTGACTTGCCTTCACATAAGAAAAACTAATATTTTAAAATTTTAAGCTATTGGTCATATAAAATAATGTTTTCTACTCTAATTTGGAAAAAAAACATGGGCTAAATCTATGGTATGGATTGCACTTTTGATTAGTTTAATGTGTACTATCCAAAAACTGATTGATAAAGAATTCTCTCTCCCATCCTATATAAACCTACTCAATGTCCCATTACTCTTCACAGAAAACATTTTTGTGCTTGAACAACCTCTACACTCCTCTCTCTATAATCGTCCCAAGGTGCCCCCAGCTCCCTAAAATCTTCTATCATGCCTCTCCCATGCATTTGGGACCACACTTCGAAGTATCAAATTTCTTCCTTTCTCATTTTTTTCAAAATTTCAATATATTGTTAGTCCCTTTTATTTTAAATCAAAAATGTTTGAGTATGATTTCTCACAATACCCATACTAACCTACATATATTTTAATTATTAGATACCTTTTTCATTCTCATTAATTCTTTCCATGCACACATGTTTCCATGCCAAAATTCTTTAAGGAATTTCTCTCATCTTATTTAGATTCAAGGAATTATTTTAAATTCTGCATCTAAATTCCATTACATATGATCATACATATACATATATGACCCCCTTAATTTCCATTTCATGTAAATATGATGAGATACCCCATTCAATACCATCAAAAAAAATTATGAATTCTTATGTCACGCTGTTATGCAGCCAAAATTATACTACGATTCTCCCGGCCAAAGTCATTGTGTAGTGAATACCATGAACATTTCACTATCAGTGGTATTCACTTTTATGAACATTTAATTATTGATTAAAGAGTTTCATATTTTAATTATACATTATTTTATTATATAATAAAAATCATGTTTAATGAATCCATGTGGTATGATCTTTGTGGAGAACTTATTCATGAAATGAAATAATTAAGAAGGGTACGCCCTGATAGCACTCCAATGCAATTGGTAAAGAATAATATCGTGATAAATCAAGTGGGATGAGGGTTTACTCATGTTAATTCTAGTTCAATTAGGGTTTACTCATTATCCATGTGCAATGAGCCTTGGTTCTTGCAAATATCATGTTAAATGTTGTTTCCACATTTCCAAGCTATGATAATCATGATATATCATAACTTTATATTCAGGTTTCTCTTGTGCTACGTTGACATGCCTATTGTCTAACATGTACTATATTATTCTTGTAATTCCTTATCTACTCCCTTAATGGGATTTATACCTCACCATTTTCTGATGCATTTCCTCAGGTTATCCCATGCAATTCTAAGTATGAAGAAATGGTGTGTTCATATAAAAGAATTATTCAAAAAAGATGTTGTATTTTATGTCTTATGTTTTCATTAATGTTCATAATTTATGAAGACACTATACATCTTGATCCTCAGAGTTGTATGAAGAGAAATTTTATGTAATGAATCATGATTATGATTGTAATAATGATCAGGGTTGTTAAAAATGTTTTATGGGACACTTCGATTTCATGATATTCAGACATAGGAGGAATTCATTGGACTTATTATGCGCCAAATGAGGCCATATAGAGCCTCTCAATTCATAAACAGGTCTCGTTATAAAAATTAGGTCACGGAACAAGGCCTTATAAGAATGATTATATATGGTCTTCGAACAACGCCTTGATAGATATTTTTAATTGTCCATAATTATGCATTTTATCAATCTGTGATTAATATTTTACAAAAAAAGGGATAATTAAAATAGTTGTATATCCTTGGATATGAAAAGTTTACTTGTGATAAATGAAAAAAATTCACCTGGACTAATGAAGTATATAAATTGCAAGTCATTTATAAAGAAAGTGGATCATCTACTTTCAAATCTTTGAAGAAAAAGTAAATATTACATCTGTCATTTTAGGACTTTCATGGTATGTGTTAGATGAATCTTTATTTTGTTACTTATGCATTTTTAAGTGAGTATTATTTCATGTGATAATTTTTACATGGATCCATGTATATCACCATTAAAATAGTTGGGTCATCTCCTGACATATATGAATCATTCCATGAATTTTTTTTCACATATGTTTACTCTGAAATGTGTTTTATCTATATATTTTAAATAAATACATAAATTATTATCTATGATAATTTCCCAAACAATTTCCAGTAACCTCTGAAAAATGATGTTGATGTGCTTCAATATATATTATTTTTCCCTTTTAAGAAAATGTTTTTTGATTATTTAAATGGTGGTATTAAAATGTAATTTCATCTTTTTAAGACCACTTACTAGGAATTTTAGTTCTCACTCTACATTTTAATTTATATTTTTCATGGTAAATAGATTTCTCTGATTTGAGTATTTCTATGTGGTGGATTCTGTATGAACCTTATCTTATATAGTTTTTATGAAAAGTATCAGTTGTATCTTTTTTTATAGAACCTAGACTGGAAGGATTCTCTATAATGGAATGTGATGTTTAATTTTATCACCATATTTTAATGAAAACAAATCACACAGCTTGTTTTGGGCATTAACTTCGGGCTTCTAGGTTTGGTTCCACATAGTTTGTATCAGACGAATGTTTTAGAAAATTGTCGAATATTAGAATGGAATAAAAAAATTACTGTGTTTCACTGAGTATATCCTTTTCATAGAATTTTTAGATGGATGTTGATGGTTCACCCACAAACCTCTTTTCTCTCCCTATATAATTACTTTAGAACATATTTGTAAAGTCATGTTTATAAACACACCATCATTTCCCGAACCTCCATCAGACCAACAAGAATCTCTATCAATTTTCCATCCTTTTCGTAGACTCACTTCTCAAGGTGGCGTACGGCTCTAAGTGACACAAATCGAGGTGGCGTGTGGCTCGAGGAGGCACGTGGTTCGATTAATGTTAGAATTTGAATTTGATTCACTGTTTTGTGTATCCCGCATATGCTGGTTTGAAGCTGGAATGTTGTGAGGTTTCCGGTTTTCCCCAAACCGGGCTGCAAGGGAACCGGATACCCACAAACCGACTATTAGAAAATCAAAAAAATGATTTTAGGCTAGGTATGTTTATGGAAGCTGCATTAGAGGGTGACCTTCAAGAAACATATCTATTTCATGTTCTGTGTTTTACCACGTATAGGAGACTCTAGGACATCAGAACTCTCTGGAATGACATAGTTTTGGTAGCTCTATAAGGAATGAGTCCATGCCAAAATCTCGGAGTTTCATATCTTCCATGCCTCTCACTAGAACCCCAATATTTTCATGCATAGGTTTTACCCTAACTAGTATAAGTGTATTTGGCCTAGATAGATTGAGGAACTGAAAGCTACCATGGGAATCTACCTGAGGTCATCACCATATTATCCATGTTGGAGGACTTGATGAAGGTATAAATTAATTTTTTTATCAATAAAAGTTTGTTAATCGATAATAATTAAGAAATATCTTTTAGGTGCATCAGGGTTAATGTCATAATTTGGTGTTGTGAATGTCTGGGAGTACAATGGAATTGTGAGGATGTAATTCTTTTGAGGTTGGATAATTTAATGCCCCAAACATATTTATTTTTGTAATATTAATATCTTTTTAATTAATAGTATTTTAATTGTTATTTATTTTTTAAAAATAGTGCCATCTAAAATAAGTACTTACAGAATAAAAACAGGACATTTTTTATTTAACAGAAATGCTAAAACCATACATTTCCGTAAGGCTAGAGGACCATCACTAACATAGAATACCTAATATGAGACCTATAAAAATTACCGAGAGACCACCAAACACAACAAATAGACAATTAAAATAGTGAAATTCCTTCAGGTCTATCACAATAAAAAACGTAATGGAAAGAACAATGGAAACCATAATAATCATAAAGGGAATGTATAGGAACATCTTCACTGAATTTGTTTTTGATATTTGGAAAACTATAAATAAGTATTTATAAGGAATTGATGTTAAATTTGACCCTTGTTATCCATTGAGGTCATTAGATGATCGTTGGAATTTTAAACTGTAATAAACCTTAATAACTGTTGGGTAATTTATGTATATTGATTATTTTAATTAGATTATGAATTTCAAATATTTTTAAATTTTTTAAATTTATTACAATGTAATCATTGTTTAAATGAGAACATGGTTTCAAATTGAGGTTATATTTCATATTTGGATTTTAAATATATAACATTAATAGCATTATGTTTCTTTTAGAATTAGTTAAAATGTATTTATAAAATTTTTTAATCAAAGTTAAATTTTGTAGTTATATTTTGAAATTATAATGATTAAAAACCCAAAAAAGTATATCAATTATGGAAGAAATTTTGATTAGTTTTTTGATGAAAAATAAGAAATAAGATATATATATATATATATTCTATTTTTCAGAACCTTATTACATATTGTATTTATAAAACATTAACATATATATATTATATATGTTATTTTGTTTAGTGAAATAATAATATAGTATTGTTTTAACAAAAATTTGGGTGATTAACCACCCAACACAGAGCAACCATGATGGAAAAGCCCACCTGGTCTGTTGGGCATCTCACATAGAACCCCTAGATCAGAGAACACTCAGGTAGAACATGCATGGTTTATATTGAGTCATGCAGCAACTGTGCATAGGGTAAATTCATCACCACACATGGGGTGAGGTAGGTCATGCACCGGTGTGAGTGTGGGTGGGATGAGGCCCATGAGGGTGGGGGTCCTATGTGTAAGGAATCAACGGTGTGTGTTTGTGTCATTGTAGTGAATGTAGGGAGGTCGGTTTACATATAGAGGTCTGAGTTCTCTTCTTGTTTTGATGTGGGATGTATTTTTTAATGAAAATATATTCTGAGTCATCCAATCACTCCACGCAAAATCTAGACCCTTAGATCCATTATCACCTTCAAACTACACTGACCACTCCATTTATTAGTGTTTTTCATCATTCATCTAATTGGGACGAGACTGATCTCAACCACTCAACCTTTTTTAAACATTCAATTTCCTGCAACCGTCCACTCAAATCCACTATTGATCTTAAACATCCTTATGTTTTTGAAACCGCAGAACATTTCTCAGCCATCTGATCATCCTCAATTGATCGTGGTTGTCTGTTCTCTTCCACATCTTCTCCCTTCCTTATTATTCTTCCTTGTGCCACACAAGTATCCATCTTCATCTCCCCACTTCTCTTCCCTCTCCCATGAGTTATCCTATATATGGTCATGTTGTCCACATTCTCCTTTCCAAAATTCGTCAAGGGTGTTTTATTTTAATACATCCTAAAATATTAACAGGAATGTTTTTCCTCAAAAAAAAATATATATATATATATATATTATCAACAACTGAACCATTTTAGATTTGGGTTGATCACTGGATCTTATTTCTAAATAGTTGAATTCAAAGAGATTTCGGTCTCTAGGAATATATATTTATGATTGAACTTGGATATAAAAAAATTATATTTGTATATATAGTTGATATAAATTGATTATATAAACCTCTTGTTGTACCTTAACCATATGAGTTTTTCTCCTGTTGACTCCTCTCCAACCTTCTCTCGGTTCAACCCCACCATTGAGTTTAGCTAAGGGATTATTTTCTCTTTGTGTTTGATTAAGACATATATATACATATATATACCTATATATGTATATATGTTTATTTATAAAATAAAAATATTCAAGCTATTATTGAAATGGAAGGAAAATCTTTTATTTTTAAATAATTTTCTTCATGCATGTAAATAATTTAAGGGGTTTTACTTAGTTTTGGGTTTGGTTTGATTAACCCTTATATACATATATGTTTATATATGTTTATATATATAAAAACCCTTTTTTGTTTCATATTTCTTGAATGATGATTATTTCCTCTTATAATTCACTTAAGAGTTATTTTAGATCCATATTTTATATGTAAAACCGATGTATACACTTTGTGTATATATGGTTATATATGTATAAATATATATAATAATTCTAAACAGATTTATGTTTGCATAAAACTGATTTTTGTGATTAAATAATGTTTTTATGTTGATGAAACGTATTTAAAAAACATTCTTTTGGTTTTTCAAATCCCATGTATAAACATTCAATATATATATATGGTTCTATATAATATTCAATCCGAGTCTATTTTGGGTTTTTTATTGATAATTATCAGTAATTAACTATTGTTTTAAAGAATATAAAAGGGTTTACTAATATTTTTTGGGTTTCTTAACTAATAAATATATGTATAAGTATATGTATAATGTTTTCAATCTTAATTTTTCTAAGATTAATTTCTTTTTAAGATAAACAATTATTTTAAAAGGTGGCTCCAATCCTTATAAATATTATTTTAATTCTAATTTCAAAACTCACATAATTAAATAATTACCACAATTATATTTATTCATGTCTGATGGATCAAAAATTCAATTTGATATTGGAAAACAATAACAAATTTTTTTATTATTGGGTGCCTAAAATTTCAAAAAGAAGTCATCACTTTGATATTGATATTAAAATTACATGAATCTCAAATTATAATTTTAGGATAAATAGTTGGAAGTATCTTTTGATTAATATGTATTAATATACATTCATGGTGAGTTGTGTTCAATTTTTTAGGCATAAATCCCTCAAATGAAATAAATATTATACATTTTCAAATGTTATGTTTAAATTCATGATGAATTTAGAAAAATAAATACTACTAGTTTATTATTTTACCTATTTAACACATCCATATATCAGTGTATGGTGAACTTTAATCTTATGTATACAAAATGATTAGTCCCATTAAATAATGGTTTTGAATTTATGTGTTATTATTTTATGTGACAAACTAAAACAAACTATTATTTTATGTCCACCATTTATCATCACATGTACTAATGTATATATGTGTATATGCAGCCCTTATGTTAATGTTTATAGTTAACGCATGATTCATTAATATGGATATAATTGATAAATAAAATTTATATCTTGTGATAATATATGGATTAAGAGTTTAAATATTCAATGTGGAATAGGAACTTCGAATAAAAGACATAAAATAATTTCTCTAAGAGGTATGGGACCCTTCGAATAAAATACATAAAAAACTATTTGAAGTGGTATGGGAAATGTTGAATAAAAGACATAATATAATACATCTAAGTGTTATGGGAATATTTGATTTAAAAACATTTAAACATCTGAGGAATAAATTATACTTATTTTCAGACGGGTGATGCTTGATATATCCTATCGATGCATCATCAGGTCTCATGAGACAAATTTGGTTATGGGGAGAGGCCTTGACAGAATAATTTTGTATGATCTTGGAAAAAGGCCTCAACAAGTTGTTATGATAGTACAACATTATGCTCTTCCTTAATATTTGATTAATATTTAAACAACCAAGTGAAAATTCGGCTCGTATAATATCCTTGTTGAATAATATTTTTATTGTGATAATGTTAATAAATGCACATGGCATAATGAAGTATGTACTTGAAAAGTCATTTAAAAAAATTATAGCATCTACTTTTAGAACATTGATAACTAAGTAAGTATGACATCTATCATTTCATGAATTTAATATTATGTGATAGGTGAATCTTGATTTTTTTTACTTTTTTAGTTCTATGAAAGTACTATTTCATTTGCTAATTTTTACCTACAACCTTTCATATCACCCATAAATTAGTTGGATCATCTCTTGACTAATATGCAACATTCCAAGCATTTTTGTACACTTATGCATACTCTGATATGTGTTTTATCTATAGCATCTGAATAAATATATAAATTCTTATGTAATATATTTCCATAAAAAAAATCCAGTAACCTTTGAAAATTGTTGATGATGTGCTTAAATAAATGTTGTTTCCTCTTAATAAAATGTTTTCTAATTATTTAATAGGTGATATTAAAAATTAATTTCATTAATTTGTTTTAAAACCCCTTACTGGGAATTCCTGTGCTCATCCTATGTTTTAATTTATTTTTTTCAGTGTTAGTAGATATTTCAGCATTGCTTGTTCTATATGGTGGTTGCTTTATGAAGATTATCTTATACAGTTTTGAAGAAAAGTATCAGTTTTATCTAAATTTTCATAACCTCGATAAGAAATATTCTCTATAATAGATTGTTATGTGATATTTTATCAGCATTTTCTTATGAACAAAATGAACACCCTATATTTGGAACTGACTCTGGGATTTTGGGGTTGGGTCATAACAATGGACACCTTAGAGATTATGAGATAGCTAAAATGGATTACGACTAGAGAAAATGATAATGTGATTATGAAAAATTGTCTATCATAGTAAATTTGTAAAATAAATTATAGAATTAACCATCATACATAACCTTTTTCTATGTCATATATGTGGTTAACATAAAAATTATCAAAGTCATTTCCATAATCTAAGGGTTATCCCCTAGACAGCGGAAGGACTTATATTATAGAAAAATTATTGAACAAAAAATATTGTAGTTAATATTTATTTTGATTCAAGATTTATGTAGTTGAAGTTTTTTTTTCATTTTGATTATGGTTATGCGAATAACAGAACATCTAAGGATATTGTTTATTTTGATTGTATATCAGAATATTTATATCATTAACTTAAGAGTTAGGGATAACATCATGGTTTATTTGTTTATGGTTAATCATAATTTTGAAATAATAGACACCCATTTTTTATTTTACATAAATGGATTTCGATGTGACTAATGATATTTTAGTAGATGTTTAGTTGGGTTGAATCATATAAAACTTTTTTAATGTAATGTATTGGATGAGATGAATACTAATATGTGTTTTGAAATATAATCTGAATGGTATTAAGTAATGAAACTTATGTAATTGATTAATTTTAACTTTTGGTGTTACTATTTAGTTATAAGATTTTAATTAATAATATGGGAATACTTGTTGTGAAAATTATGATTTTAATAAAGACTGTATAAAAATATTATTTTTCTTTTACGGACTACATGATCAATTATAAATTTATTTCAGTGATTTGGGCATAGAAAATCATTTTTTAAAATAATTTCATAGAGTAAGAGATGATGTAAAAAATATCTAAGCACACCCAAAGGATGAAAGTGATTTTATGAAATAGTTAGATATCTATTAAGTATATATCCTTATATTTTTTTCCATTAAAAAATCCTCATCTTTAATAAAAGGATCTTGAAAAAAAATGTTTTCATATTATCTGATGATTAAAATGGTCTTTTAAATCACCATAGACTTATAGTTTGGAGTTTCTTAACATTCCATTCATTATTCACATTCTTTGGTAAGTAATCTCTATCTCTCCCAACAATTATTTATTGTTTTCTTAAATGTTTTTACCTTTACTTATCGACATCGTTATCCAATATAGAAGCCACATTATGTGATTAATATTATAATTCCCTTTAAAATTGTTTAATATAATGTCCTGCTAACCCTTCTTTAAATGTGGGTTTTCTATAAAAAGTTTTTAACCATTGATTTCTACGATCACAATTAAATTATGACGACGCAATTTATTTAATGTTGTAGAATTTAACACCCTAATATTTTAAAAAACTAATATATTATGCAATAGAATATATGAAACTGAAAAATAATTTTATAATATAAAGTAACACCCCAAGACATTATAATATATTTTTAAATAAATTCAGTATATTCAATAGTTTCTGATGTACACAACATTGAGTGAAAATGAAATGGGATACTTTATTAAAATATTATTATTTAAACATGGGCATTGTAACAAATTCGTTATGATGGTTGTCATGAATAAGAACAATTTAATAATGAAAATTTTATTTTTTACCCATGTATAAAATAAAATTAATATTTATCTATTTATTTTAAAAATAATTATAATTTAAAATAAAAGGATATATTTTTTGAAAACCCACATTTTACCAAAAGTCTATTTAGTCATTGATTCCACACATAATTAAAAATTAATTTTTACTCATCTATAAAATATATTTTCTGAAATGAAATTAATTTTTCAAATCAGTATATCAAATTTATCTTTGGGTTATTTTTTTGGATTTTTAAAAAATAATTCATTTTTTCGATGAATAACAAAATATATTGATTTTTATGAAATATTCCTTTTTCATATAATGAATCGACAAGACCCATTTTATTTTAATTTAGTTTTAAAAGTAAAATTAGTTCAAATATATATATTATTTTCCAAATTAGTTCATTGGAATAATTTTCATATTGAATTTTGACATAAAAACGTTTTAATCATTTGAACGTTTTTTTGAAAACCATTTTCTCAACATGAATGTGGGTTTAATTTTAAATTAAATTATACCACTAATGTGATTTGAATTTGATAATATTTATTATATATTTAGAATAGTAATAATTTATACTATCTAATATTGTCAAAATAATTTTTGACTATAATGAATACTGACAACAATAAAAAAAATTATTGAGGGAAAGGTAAACACAGGTTTACTCGGGGCTAAACATAAAAAATAATGGTTAGAATGACATAAAACATATATAATTACTAAATTCTTGTAATAATTAAACATACAAATTATAATCTAAAAAAAGGGGCCATCAGTTATTCTTGTTCCATGATAAAAATATGGGTGTAAATTATTTATTTTCAAAAATTTCATGGGGGCTATCTCTCCCATTTTTAATAGGCCACCTCATCTCACCTATTTTACAAACATAAAAAATACATTATTTTGTAAAATATATGATAAAATAACTCCATTAATTATCTTAAACCATACTATTATCCTTTTCTTTATCATAAATCCATCCTAGAATGGTCTTCGGTGCAAACCTAAAGTAGTTGTCCAAAGAAAGGGTGATATCCTTAACCAAGTTTTTTATTTTCATTGTTATTATAACTAATTATAATATTATTAACTCATTATTATATAATAAACTCAATATATTACAGATAATTATGTTGTTTAAGTTAATTACCTAAACCCATATGTTCCTCCCACAAATGGGAATCAAACTCGTCGATTGTCTGTATGGCCGACTACTGCCTTTTGAACCGGTGCCACTTGACTTCCGTCACCACTTCTCATGGATTTATAGAATGATTTATTTAATGTTTATATAATATATTTTTTTAAATATTATTATTTAATTATAATATCATATATAACATCTTTTTTTCCATTCCATTTATAAAATGATAATGTCATTTATGTGTACGATAGACCACTGCCTCCCGAAGAGACGCGGATCATTTTTCACATACATTTACATGGAAGTAAAAGGATTTAATTTATTTTATTGATACCATATTCATAAAATATTAAACATTGTAGAAAATAAATATATCTTATATTTTTTTACATTATCAATCAATGAATTAATGATAATTTCATTCTTGTGTAAGGGGGACTGTCACCTTGCGAAGTGATGTGATTCATTTTTACTACTGAATCATTGGGATAATATAAGTAATTGTATTTAAAGAAAGTATAATAATTTTATGATACAATTATTAATTTTTTAAAATTAAATAATACTTATATTCTTACAATCATGTTCTTCAAATAATGTAAATATTACTCATTTGTATATACAACATACACTCTCAATGATTTTAGTGATGTTTTTTTCATACCATGTTTCATTGTTGGTTAAAAAAATATAATTTTAAATAAAAATTATAATTATTTCATGATTAAAATTCTTGGGAAGATTAATAAATACATTTTTTACCTAATTCAACTGTCCAAATTTCTTTTATTCATTTTATAAATTTATCATTAAACAACTGACGTGGGATTAATTGGATTGTAATTGAATACAACATGGTAAAAATTAAATTAAAATGAATAAAATACTTGATAAATGTTATTAAGAATTAAATAATGAAATTATGTTTATTATTTTGGGATATAATGAACGTTTTTTAAAAATTGGCCTTGAGGTATTGGATCTGGAAAACCCAACTTTTTTATTAGTTTGGTATATTCATTCTCTAACATTAATTTACTCACTTCAGGTTATAGAATGACACTAAATTATAAATATATTTATCTCACGTATATAATTAAATTATTATACCAACCTTTAATGTGATAATATATTCCCTATGAACATTTTGAATATTTATTCTCTAATAAGTTTATTTTTATTATGTTATAAGAGAGGATTACGAAACCCATTTCTTTCAACAGGTAATTCTTATGTTTTTGATTTATTAATGACATCCCTATGTTTCACACATACAAATGAACAGTCAATGAATTTTACTTGTGGTCCTGAATTATATATCCCTATAATTCATTGGTTAATGTTTTAATCTCATTATATGTCATGTATGAGATTAGGGAGTGAACCTAAACCATTATGGGACACTTCCCACCATGTGATGTTGTCTTGGAAGTACATATCAAGGTTATAATAAAAGGATAAAAACCCACCCACACACAAAAATAGCCTTAATAAAACCCTAAAATGGATGGTAAAACCTTGTTTATACATATATATTATTTTACATTTTGGATGGATTTGATGTGATTATCAATAGGATCTCACCACAATGATTTTTGTGGTAAAATTATCTCCTTGTAACTTATGCACTATCTCCCATTTTTCTTATGCCTTCCCACAACATTTTTTCCACTATATGTCTCTCTCACCCACAATAAATGATCTCATGGGAAATTTGGTTTCCTAACACCTTCCTATGTCCTCGTGACAATGTTGATTTTCCTTGTGAATACTTCTCGGACAAACAAGAGAAGAAAATCATATGTCTCTGTATATAAATCCCTTACAAAAGGAATTATCCCTATTCAATGCAAAAAAAGATACAATAAAGTAAATAACTGCCCAGTATGAGCCAAAAATATAACCCCCAATGTAATAACAACAACAAGAAAAACAAAAGATTTATTAATAAAATTATTTTTATTATTATCATCATTGTAATTGTTATTATTATAATATTAAATATTATTATTTGTGGGGTTTACATGGAACCAAACAACACACATAGGAACCCCAATGAATAATGAATTTTCCCTCCCCAAAATTTATTAAATGAACACACTGGACCTATATTATTATAATTCAATTCATGAACGCACAAAGGTATAGTGGACATAGAACAGGAATAGCCAGAATTCCAAGTAGCTTGAAGGATGATTACATGGTTTCCCCTTAATGAGAAGATTATTTCTTGCTATGTCACCAGTCTTACACTTCACCTCCCCCTATCATAAAGCATTACACTAGGTTACTATTATAAATATTACATCACCCCTTCCAAAAAACCCATGAATCATGGTGGCCTTAAACACAATATAATAGGGAACTCCTTTACCGCACATAGATGAATTGTGTGGGAAGGGTGTTAGATGATTGGTTTCAGCACACTTATCTTTCATTCAATGTACTCAACCTATAATAACTACATGGAAACCCACTGTATCATCTTTATATTTTATATAACTATGTATCTAGTGACACTAAATTGAATTAATGTTCCAAGAAACCCATACGGTTCAAATAAAATATATGTTGCTGTATATGGCAGGTTGATAGGAACCAGCACACCCGTACTTGCTTTGAGGCTCCCTATCAGATAGTTCCAACATGTTACTAACTGGTGTTACCCACATATTTTTCAATGATATTCATCATACCCCACTATGTCACCAACTACCCAATAAGGATATATTGTTGGACTTCTTTCATGAAGGACATAATAATGATGTCCTAGTGGCCATGTGACCCGAAGACCTTTGATGGACTTTTGGCCTGTATGCCTAATTTCGTGTCGTGAAAACCCAATTCTAGAGAACAATACCTATAAAGACCGCAACTTCTCATACAAATATATTACATTTTTTAGATTAATATTAACTACATTAAACAAACACAATTATAAGGAACTTTATATTCGTGTTTCTTTGGAGAATAGGTACACAATTGAATAATCTATTTCATGAATATATATTAATGTGTTTTAATGTGTTTATATTTTAATTTATTTAATAAAGTTTCCATGTTTTCAAGGAATTGAGTTTTTTTATTATTTCAGGTAGGATATGTTGTATTTTTTAAAAAGGAATGGAATTGGGGGGAAATTTGAGCAGAAGGCCTCTTCTCACCCGAGCTTCCCTCGTAGCGCGACAGTGGATTTTGAAGATGAAATGGAGTTGTAATACTGAATAAAAGTTGACTGCACATCGTGTACCCCAAGTACACATCGTGTCCATTTTATTTGAAACATATATGAATTGGACATTTCATGATGAGAATACATAGCATGAAATCCATATACACATTTTGGGCCACAAGTACATGACCTGACAGTAGTCAAACCAAAATATGAAATTTTCGAGGAATCAATGCAATGGAAGAAAAAGTGGATATGAGGTACATGTAGTGTAACCCAAGTACAAATTTTGTAGATTTATATGCGCAGAAATACATAAAGAGACGCAAACCATGGGTTTTTATGATAAAATCTTATAAATACATTCTTGTACAGCCCTACCAAGAATATCGGAAGCAGTGGATTCCAAACAGCCCCAAGGGAAGGACTTAAGATGATAGAGTGACGATCCAAGGTCCTTATTCGCCACCATTCCGCCTCATGTTCCCAAAATTCTCACTTCCACCATGAGCGAGTAGTCCTATAGTTCTAGGTGATGTTATTTACATATGGATGTGTGCATATTGATTATTCTATTTTATTATTCATTTTTTTTATAGTTGAAACATGTTTTTTCAATTCCAAATCTCATTATTTATCTAAGGGCATGACCATTTATTATTATTTGAATATTATTATTTAATTACATTACTTAATGGTACTGTTTTGTGTATGACCATTATGCAACATAGGTCATTTATGTTTGAACATGTTTTTAGATCACCTATCTCTATGATTGAATCGAGTATATTGTCGTTCCAAATGTCCAACCATAGGAGTAGGGTTGGATACCAAGACCATGGATCTATACTAGCCCAATTTCAACAAAAAGTCTTAATAAACACACTCTCAATTAAATCTCTAGCACATGCCCTTGAAAATCATTTAACCTAGTATGTCCTCATCCATTGATTCACAACCCAATTTTTATTATTGATATTTAGTTTTTTTACAATAATTAAACAATTTCAATTTCAATTTCCTAATTAATTTAGAACATATTTATAATCGATATGGGTTTGAAACTAGTACTATCAAAATACTACACCTTGATTTCAGTTTGTCTGAGATTTATAAATTTAATTTTTGAATAGCACCATAGGGAACTAACGACACCCTGTGGGGATATCAACAATATTTATATTTATAACAACATCAGAAACACATCCCAATTATAAATTATCATATAGAAATCCTCTTTAACATATCATACCTAAACATTTCATCATAACATGTAGAATGAAACATAAGAAAGGGTGAGAACATATGCCCAGTAAGTGTTAAAAAAGAGATGTTAATCTATTATCACATGAAGCCATAAGATAATCCTAAGGGTATGTGATCTTGAACATAACATAAGTAATTCATACCCAACCATTAATAGACCATAAAAATGAGTCATGGAATAAAACATTATCTTTTCCCAAAATATATCCCATAGTGATGATAAGGCATCCTAAATAAATAATAAACTATAATATGATGTTATGAAAGCTTGTCAACATAATAAATGTTGAAAAAAATAATATTTCAATGTTAAATACCCAGACCATAAACATTGATGATTTGGAATAAATACCTGGTTCCCATTATGGATCAAGACAAACCTATTTCCAATTTTGGATCATGATACACCTATTTTTCATTATGGATCAAAACACAACAATTTCCCATAGTGGACTAGGATACTCTTATTTCCCATTATTATCTCTTGTGATATAATGATTTACCCAATTCGTTAGAGAATGATATAGGTCCCAACCATCAATGGTTAAAACTTAACCATCATCCTTGGTTATAATATAACTATGGTCACATAATAAAAATCCTACATATGTTTTCCAAAATATTATAGAAAAATCATTTTATCATAACATGTGAAAGGAAATGGGGTTTCTAAACATTTTATCATAACATTACCTATATAAAACCAATAAGTTTCATAAATATTAATTTGTTCCAGCAAATCATAACATGTGAAAAAATAATTGGATTCATAATAATTTTATAATAGCATAACCCAAGAAAGGGAAATCGGTTCCAAAAATACCATATAATAATAAACATATAACATTTAGATAAATAATAAGAATGGTATCTTGGGCTCAAGTCCAAATTAAATCATATGTAACCCAAATTATGTCATCTTATATAAAGAATGATTTGAAATATCACATGGAACATTTCTTGAGGTAAATAACCTTTCTTTGAAAATATTCTTTTAAAATTAAAAATTCGTAAATTATTTTGGAAATTATTTTCATTGAAAATAACCTTGAATGATTATGATGTATTATTTTGGTATCATTTAAAATATTTCTTGAGGAAAATATCCATTCCACGTTGATAAAAACAAGTTAAAACATAAAATATTTTAAAAATTATTTTCATTTTGAAATAATTTATTTAAAATATAATGTAATCCAATATTTTAATGTAAAATTTTATTTTAAATGAAAACATTTAAATCTCTTAAGGTAATATTTAAATGATAGATTGTTCATGATAGTAGAAAATATTTTGTATTCCATGCCTGTTAAAAACAATTATTCTTTTTACATTTTTTGTAAAATCCAATTTGACATTATTTAGAAAATGACATGAAGATTACATTAATTTTTTTTATAAAAATTAAACACATCAGTAAAAATGTATTTAAAAAATTATTAGAGTATTAAAAGAATTTCACAATAATTTTAGAAAACATAGTTTTGAAATAAAACGTATTTTAGACTAAAGATGGAAATAACATGGTATATTATTGAAAATAATATTTCAATTACATTATATTCTAATGAATAGAAAAAAAATACTATTAAATAAAATTTTATTTATAACCATATAATAAAACAATTATTTTTTATTGAGATAATATAATATGATTTCATAATTGGAAGAATAATCATAAGAAATCCAAGTAAATAATGATATTGTAACATAAAAACCATACAAATATAGTAACATTTAATCATAATCCCTTTAAAAGATAGATCGTAAAATAAAAATATAAACCCCTATAATTATGAGGATAATAATCATAAAATATATTCATGGTTAGTATATACACAACATATAAGAAATAAGTGGCAAATATAGAATGTATCTAACTGAAAAAGAAAACTGAGAGAGAAATCCCTTACCTTAAGTGTCAATATCCTTCATACAGATTCAAATATCCTATATAATAAATATAATATTATAATAAATATATTAAGGAATCATAATTATATATATTTCTTACTATACATGATATAATAGTTACTTTTTGTTACCCATTTATTATAATTTTCATGCTAAATTCATGTTTTGTGCAATAACCTCAATGTTTTTCATGTTTGTTTTAATTTGTTAGTTTTAGTTCTATTAATTTGATTGTGGTTTCAAAATATCATTATTCATAAACATGAAATGTTAATACTAATTATACATCAATTATAATTTTAATACCTATCACGAAATAATTATTTTCAAAATTATGTACGTTACAAACATGGAGATAGTAGGTCATATGTCAGCATGAGTAACATTTCAATTTTTCAATGATCATTATGGAAAGATGTTATGTAATATATTGTATTTAAAAAACTATAATAACATCATAAATACAATTTTATTTTATTAAATTAAGTAATACATATCGTCTATGTTGTTTGGTGATGAAAAGAGATTCATGTCGCTTCATGAAGGTGGTAATTTAAATGTACACGAATGACATTATCATCTTTTATTGAGTGAAAGTGTAAGAGATAAAATGATATATTATGATTTTCTAATTATTAATATTTAATTTATACATTAATTGTTTTCATTTATATCACATATATTCAATAAATTTATAATTTTTATCTTTTATGTGAACAAATTTTTAAAATGAATCACCTCTCTTCGTGAGGTAGTGGTCCGCCATATACATGAATGGCGTTATCACATCTCCTAATGTATGGAATTTGAAATTTTATATTCTATATAGTTAAATCGTAGGTGAAATAATTTAAAAATTAAATATATAATAATTTTATCCATCATCATACCCAACCTTGAGAGGTGGTAAAATAAAAATAAATGTCATCAGTTCACGAGGCAGTAGTTCACCGTACACACAAACACTTATTTCATAACCCATTTGATGGATGTGTAGATATTTTTAGCTAATACCCTTAAAAAACAAAATATAAATTTTTAAAGGAAACATAGGATAATATTTCTTCATTTTTTAATAAAAATTTAATGAGGTGGAAAAAGAAATAAAATAAAAATGCTCATTGAATAACATAGCCACTTATTTGGGCATCATCATAAGGTTTGCACTAAAAACCATTAAAATTTGGATTTATGCCCAAAATAATGACAATAAAATGAGATTATGGAATTCTATAAGGAATCATTTCCAATATTGGGTGAACTGGAAGGGTTTGAAATTTTGAAGAAGAGAGTAGAGGAGATGGCCTTTTATATTTGAGGTGAATTCCACAATTATAATTTTTTGAAAAGGAAGTGTTGTATCCTAGTTCATCACAGGAAAAAAGATAAAAAAAATGTAGTATTATCTATATTTATACAATATAGGGTCTAAAATGGCTATAAAATTTAATTATTAATGGTTTTTGGTCTTTTTTACCCTTATATATTTACTTTAATCACGGATAAACTAATTTTTACCTTAACCATGGTAATTAATTTTTTCTATTTTCACTATTCATTTTAGTCAAAAATAATTATTTAACCTTATCATATAATGTAAATTATTTTTATTACAAATATGGAATCAATTATTATAAATTCAATTATTTTTTGTGTAAAATTTGGATTTAAAATTAATACCGTAGACGTGACGAGAAAGCAGGTTTAAAAATATTCAAATGTTTACAATGTTTTTATAAACAATTTCAAAATGAAATAATTCTGAACGACCTAATTTGGATTAATAATTATATATTGAAACTAATTTTCTTCAATACCAAATAAAAATTTAATTTATCTTTTTAAATATTAAAATAGAAAAATATAGTTTTCAATTTAAATTTATTATTTTTCAACATTCATAAAAAATCCATCTTTTTAGAAAATTATAAAAAATTAACCCTATGATAATATTGATTTGATTATTTCATAAAATAATTTCAGTTTTTTAAAACAAATATTATAATTGTTTCAAAAATTAGTTTTAATATAATTATGAAAAAATGTTAATAAACAATTTTTTTAGAAAACAACAGTTTCTCATTTTAAAGTTATATATTTTTAATAAATATTATATTAAAAGCACATAATATGAATGTAAAAAATTATATTGAATATATAATATATAATTTTAGTTCATATACATCACTAAATGTTATTTTTTTAATTTATTTATGTAAAACAGACTTGTCTGTATAAAAATTGTTTCTTCAGAAAAATATTTCAGTTTATTTTAAAAAGTTTTTCTATACATTTATAATTAAGTTGTCAACAAAGAATTTATTATATATATATGTGACCATATTTCATTATTTTTATAATATTATTCACACCATAATTTCCAATGGGTTGGTGATACCATTCATATTAAATAATAATATTTTCATCATATGTATCTTTTTCTATAAACCTAATTTTATGTTGAATGAAATACTAAAATGGTGTTGCATATCATGAAAACTAAAATAAATGTTTCATGTATCTAATAATATATAAAATAAATAATTTATTTTATGAATCCCCAAAATCATTGGGTGTTATATTCTACACCCTTAAAAAAATTTACCCTTGAAATTCATGACCTCAGTACCAAAAATAACAGATAATTATGGATCATTACATCATAAGGTTCCCTTGTTTCTTCCTTAGGCTTGTGTTTTTTTCGATGAAAAAACATTTCCTAGGTGAGTGTTCTTGATTCATATAACATTTTATATTCAATCCAAAATATCCATTGGTTGTTCCTCCTAAGAAATATCAGGCTCTTGTGGTCGACCATGGATTTCAGTATTTGTAATGGTTTAGTTATGTAATTTCTCAATAAATATACCAAGAAAAAATTATGGACCTGATCTATGTTCATTATAATAATCAAGAAATAATATATGGTCCTTATGAGATCATGAATTTCAAAGACACAAATATAACTAGGGATTAGTTTTCCCTTCTTTCTTACACAGAGATATTAAATGAATGACCTTATACCCAATATTTAATTCTAAATCACCTAAATGATTATAAGGAAATAATTGATTACACTTTTTGATTGTCTTTATGTGTTGATGAATTAATTTAATATTCTCTTCCATCTCATCTGTTTCCTTAGGTGCCAATATATTTTTATATGAAACTCCATTCAAGTATTTTGGAGTTCTACACATAATTCCATAAAGGGATTCTTAAGGATCCATCTAAATGATCAAGTGGAAGTTAATATTTTTGTAATACTCAACAAGAGAAAAGTGTTGATCCTGACAACATTTTTAATCCAACGAAAAATGTCGTATCATATCCTCTAGATTTTGATTTTTTTTCTCGAGATGACCATCTAGATGAGGATGATACGTAGTGATGAAAATAAACCTTGTTTCAAGATACTGATGACTAATTTGACATAACATTAAGGTAAAATATGAATCCTCGTCAGATTCAATTAAATTTGGTTCCCCATGATTCATTAACAATCCCAGAATGTATATTCTCAGAAGAAGATCTAGAGAGATATTTTCTCTGATAGCAAAAAAGTTTGATAACATTTTAATGTAATAAACTATAACACATTATTACATTATCATCAAAGATAAGACAACCCTAAAGGATTACATTACCATTAATCATATGCAATAAAGATCAAGTGTGTTCCACAAATTATTTTTTCATAAAACATATATAAAAATTAAGCATTGTATTTTTATAAGTTCCCATTAAAATACCCTTAATAATTATAAACTACTATTATATTAAACCTAAAAATGGGTATCAAGGACTTTGAAATTACTATCATCCTTAAAATCATAAACACATGTTTTTATACATAAATCATTAGTTAACATTACCTAGAGACATACACACTTACAAAACATAATTCAGTCATCATTCCTTAAAAAAGTCCATATCATATACAAAAAATCCATTGGAAGCTTGGTTTGAACCTTGTAATGATATAACATAAAATGTGATTTCATTATTCCATAATCCATGTATAGGGGGACAATCATTTATTCAAAAAGGTAGAATAATAATACATTCATAGGACATATTCATACATAATCAGACATGATATTCCCATCTAGGGAGTGGTGGATAATTATTCCCTAGTTATCATAATTTAATTAAATCATTGTGATTTAATAATATTTTACTTTTTTTAATGTATTCAATTGGTATTTTTGGCTTATAATCCACAATAGTCCTTATATTTGTGGATTTATTATCATAATTTAGAAACATCATTAAATTGGAACATTAGAGTGTATGTGGTGAAATAGTTTTCATCCTTGTATATTCCATTGCATTAATCATCCCATTAATCACATTTATACATTCTTAGGATTTATGAAATTCCTTTACAAATTTAAAGAACCTCTCAGTTATATTCAATCAGTTCCCTTGATACTTCATCCCATATTTCTAGCATGTAGATGGCTTGAATTTCATTCTACCATTTCAGTTTTCATGATTCGCATACGTCCTTTTCTTATGGAACTATAAGAATTGTGGGAATATCCAATTTATATTTTTACCTTCTCTAAAAATTAAAATACTTCTTCAAATCTATTTAAGTCTCTTATATCCAAGGCCTTTTCAGGACATGTTTTAGGCCACCAAATAATCGGTCAAATTTTTTTCAAAGATGATGATTAAACCAGAAGTAAACCATGAAATTCATGTAAGATTAGATTAATATGTACCAATGGATACATCATAATTTTACTTAAGTACAAGTAATTCCTTCACCATCTTCACAAATAGAATATAAGGGAATTACATAGTGTGAAATATCCACAAAAACTCTTCTCATTCCATAGATTCAATTTATTCTAGTTTCCACATATTATTAATTAGAGCCTACCCCTGATATTTCACACCTTCCAAATGATAAATAGAAAAGATGAATTTTTTATTTTTCGAAAACTATTGAATGAAAATTATCATTTAACTGGTACTAATCCATTTCTCAAAAACTATTTGATCACTTGATCCTCTAAAAGAAGCTGTGAGTTTTATCATAGAGGACTCAACGAAACATTATTCCCTCTTTTGTTCTTATGAAAGTTCAATAAGATTTATATATCGAGAATGTTGTTTGAACATATCAATATGATTTTTCATTATATCTTCCTTAACATTTGGTTTCTCAAGAGTAAAATCATTGAATTATCTATTTTATTCAACATTTACAAGGATCCTTCAGGTTCTATCTATTGACTAAAACCATAAATTATAGTTTGAGAAATAGTAATCATAGTGGAAAACATCATAATCAAATGTCTAAATAGTTACAAATTATTCTTAATCAAAGAATCATATGGTCTGTCCAAGTAATTCATAGTAAATATTTATTTAAATCTGACTTAAGGGTTTGTATTGTGTTTTTAAATTTAAAAATAATATCCCCTAGGAGTGTCAAACTAGGTGGGAGGTAAGGCCCATTTCCATGCATCATGTGATGATCAAGTCCATCTCAATGCACCATTTTTCAAGTTATCATCTATAAGTAAATATGTTACGTATCCACATCCACTTGTAGGATTCAGATAGGGATGATATCACTAAGGGACCCCTCACATTAAGTATTAATAAAATTCCCAGCCATTTTCCAATATTCTGACAAATTTATAGACTTATCTTTAGAAATATCCATAGACATGTCAGTAGATATATCCCTATATATTACACTAAAGGTTTCTCATCATACTTTTAAATTTTATGTAAATATATCTCCTAATACCAACTATAACAACCTTTGATTTTAATATATAGATATTATTTCTTTCTAGATGAATATCCTATAAAAAATACATGCATGAGGAACATATGGGTTTACATTATTTGGACACTACGTACACAATATTCTCATTTTCCAAACACCTTCAACATCTCCCTCAAATATTTTCTCACATAGTGATCCTCTTAGGAATACCCTACCTAAACCATTCTTCATAATATAAGGATGGAAAACTAAGAAAGTTTTATCTCAGATGATCAGAAATGGTAAACATAATTGATATAAATCTATGATCATATGAAATAATAAGATAATAAAAAGGGTATGTGATAATTAAAATAAGTTCTGATGTATAAACCCAACCATTCATAGATCCAAAATATGATCTATCTCATAAAAAATTATCATTTCTTAAAACATGGTCTATAAGGGTGATAAGTCATTGTAAATCAATAATGAACCATAATAACATCTCATAAGGTGTGGAATAGTCATAAATATAGAAAATATTTTCATATGTAAAATTTAGCTATCATGACCACCAACATAGGAGATCAGGACACATCGCCTTTATTCCATTCTAGATCAGGACACACCTATTTCCTATAATGGATTAGGATACACATGTTTTCTATAGTTGATCGGAACTAACTTATTTCCCATAGTGGATCAAGTCACTCATATTTCACATTTTTATCTCATGTGATATTAAAGATATACCCAATTAATTGGTGGGAGATATATTTCACACCCATATTTGGTTCTTACGTGACAACCATCCTTAGTTATAACGTAACAACCAACACATAATTAAAATCATACATATTTGTGACTCAAAATCAGAAAACATTCATCATATGATAATAAATGAAATTAAATCAGATATTGAAAATTTTTTATCATAACAAAACCTGTGTAAAAGAAACATATTTTATAATCAATTCAACATTTAATCAAAGTATAACCCATGTAAAAAAATTGGATTTCCTAAGAATTATATATTGGTATTACATGTGTAAAAGAATTGGGATTCTAAAAAAATCAACATAAACATATACCATTCATCTAAATAATAAGAATTTTATGATTGGATGATATCCCAAATAAATAATAAGTAACATCAAATGATGTCATAATATATATATAATTAACATGAAATATTAAAAGGAACATTTATTAAGGAAAATAACATTTCTTTAAATATAAATATTTAAAACGTAAAATTAATAAAATATTTTAGAAATTGTTTCCTTTGAAAATAACCTTTAAAACAAAAATTGGATGCATCATAAATATTTTAAAATATTTCCACTTGAAAATATGATTTCTTCTTTAAAAGATAATTTTTAAATTTCAGTAGGGATTCATTTATTTAAAATTCTAAAATTTCCCAATATTATGTGAAAAAATTCGGTTCAAAATAAAATTAAAATATTTTAAGGTAATCTTGAAATAATTGATCGGTCATGATATTGAGAAATATTTTTCATGATAGACATGTTAAAAAGAATGATTATTTTCACATTTTCAATAAAATTAATATCAGTATTTTTTGGAAAAGAATGTTATGATAAATTTTATTTTTTACGAAAAAATCATATATGGGTAAAATTTCCTTTTAAAAAACATCGTATATGTGAAAATGATTTTTAAAAACATTTTTAGAAAACATGGTTTTGAACAAAAAGGATTTTTTACTGAAAATATAAATAAATTATGATTTATATAAATACATTTTCTTAATTATTTTAAGTTTCAATAATTGGAGAAATGGTACTATTTTAAAAAGATGATGAATTAGCATAGGAGAAAAAAATTATTTATTTTACTGAGAGATGGGTCAATATATTTCATCCAAAGAAGCATAATCATGAGAAAACCTAATAAACCATTAAATTGTAAAATAAAACCCTTACCAGATAGGTAATTTTGAATCATAAAAATCATGATAGAGATATTAGAAAAATGATATATAAATCACCATAATGATGAGGATATGGATTAGAAATTAAATTTATGGTGATTATATACAACACAAAAAATAAATATGTTGTGAACGTGGAATGTGTCTCACATAAAAATATAAGGGAGACATAAATCTCTTACGTTGTCTCCGCTTCCTTTTTACATGTTTGAAAATATTATATAATAAATATAAGTATATTATAAATATATTTAATATTCATACTTATATATATCATACTATATATGATATATTTATGACTTATTATTACATTTTTATTATCAATTCCTCATTGAAGTCATGTTTTGGGTAATAACCACTTTGTTTTTCATATATTTTTTGATTCTTTATTTTTCATCCTCTTACTTTGATAATGGTGTCATCATATATAGAATAATAATAATTAAATAATAATCATATTTATATATTAATCATACTTTTAAGACTAATCCTAGGTGATGTTTTCGATAAATGAATTATGTTATGGTCATTGGGATGGTAGGTCATATGTACACATGAGTATTGTATCCATTTTTTCAACTATAATTATGGAAATAATGTAAGTAATATTTTATCATTAAAAAATTTCACAGTATCATAAATACCATAGTATTTCATTAAATATAGTTATACAAATCTTGGGGGTGTAGACGACTTTGATTACTCATGCATTACTCAGGATCGACTTTACATAACTCAATCTAGACTCGGTTATTTTTCAGTTGAGATCAAGCACGATCTACTCGACTACTAAATCGAGTCATGTTTTAGTATAATAAAAAACATAATATTGTAGTTATTAAGGCTAATTGATCATATAAAATTTTAATGTATTATAATTATTCAATATTTATGTATTTAATTTCAAGCTCCCGATTTCCATCTCAAGTACAAATTCGAGTCCGAGATCAAATTCAAGTTATATTTTGTTATTAAAATTCTGAAAAAGTATCCTCATCTAACTGAGTCAAGACTAAAACAGTTGTTTATTGATCCTGACTCAAGATCAATCATGATATAAATCTAGTAAATCAAGACTCGGTCGATTATCTAGATGAGCTCGAGTACTGAGTTCAATTGCTGATCTCAAGCACTGAGTTTAAGTACTGAACTCAAGATCAAGTACTGAGGTACTCATATTAGTTCACTTCAATTACAACGAAATTCATATAATCTATTTAGTGTGGTCATGAAAAGACTTTTTCATAACTTCATTAATGTGGTTTTCCACCCAAACATTAAGAATGTTATCATCTTCCGTGGTTGAAAATATCTGAAATAAATTAATATATTAACATTCAAAAATGATAAACGTGTATTTTATTTGATAATTATTTTATTTATATCACATATATTCATTAAATATATCTTTATTATCTTCTATGTAATGTGTTAGCTAAATTTAATCACATCACTTCACGAGCAAGTAGTCCCCATACACACAAGCAACGTTATCCTATCCCCAACAGAATGGAAATTAAAATATTTTATAAATGTTACAATGAATCTATATGTATAATTTTTTTAAATATAATATTCAAGAATTATATCAACCATTATACCCAACTCCTATAGGTGGTAATTGAGAAATTAATGACATCAGTTCGCAAGGTGGTAGTATGTTGTACACAAAAACACGGATTTCTTAACCCATTTAATGGACGTATATATGTTTTTAGGTAATTCCATTATCAGAAAAAAAACGTATTACTATATGAATGATACAAATTTTACTATATCATAATGTTTTAATAAGATTTTAAGGATTTGGAAGAATAAATAAAATAAAAATGCTCATTTAAGGTTGTTAGATATTAATTTGGGATCTACCTTAGGTTTGCACAAAAAGTCATCCAAGTTTAATTTTCTTGTATAGAATAAAGATTATTGGTTGAGATGAGGGAACTCTGGAATATATTTTGGTATTTTTAGTCCTAAATAAGAGTAAACTTTGGTGTTAATAAGAGAGGATATGGGTGTACTTTTATAAGTTAGGTGTGTGGAACACATGATATGTTTGAAAAGATAATGGTATACCCATGTTTTTAAGATGCCACAAGGATCAAAAATGGATTAATATCAAACCTCAGACAATATAGGATCCAAATATTCCGATAAAATATATTTTAGACAATATTTTACGTCTTTTTAACCCTTATCTTTATATTTTCACCCCTGGTAAAAAATGGTTTCCTTAATCGTGGAAATTATTTTTTCCCTCTTCACTATTTATTTTACTAAAAAATTAATTTGAACTTATTAAATAATATAAATATTTATTATTAAAAAAATAGAATCCATTTTTTCTAAATTCAATTTATATAATGGGAAATTTTTTAATTAAAATTAATCCCACATAGGCGATGAGAAAATAGATTTTCAATGAGAAAATGTTCAAATGTTTACAAAGTTTTTATATTTAATTTCAATATAAAATTAATTAAAATGATCTAAATTGTCTTAATATATTAATAATTGAACTAATTTCACATTATAACAAAATTTTAATATAATTTAACTAAATAAATAATTTAAATGAAAAGGAATTTTTCAATTAAAATTTTGTATTTTTTATTATTCATTAAAAAAATTATTTTAAAGAGATTCTAAAAACCTCAACCACAAATAATTTTTATATGATTTTTTAAAAAATATTATTTTATTTCATAAAATAAATATTTTTAAATTTAAAAAAAATATATATGTGTATAAAATGGAGGGAAAACTAATTTCTAGAAAAAAAAATTTATTTTAAGAACAAGACTAGATTTAATATTATACATTATCTAGAAAAAACCTAATATAAATGTTGAAAATTATATATAATTTAATATAATAATAAATATATATGAATATATGTATTCTTAATATATTTTCCTAAAAGTTATTTTTTAAATTTATTTAATCAAAATACCCTTTTGCACATAAAAAGTATTTTTCAGAATAATAATTCCATTTCTTTTCTGAATGTTTTTATTTTAATTTATAATTATTTAGTGAGAAAAAAACATTCATTACTTATATCTTTTTAAACCAAATTTTCTTTATTTAAGTAATCCTATTCAAACCCTTCATGCCAACAATTATGTGATATCTAACAAATTAAATAATAATATTTTAATAATTAGTCATGTTTCTTTTAAACTCAATGTTGCCAGAAACCCAAGATAAACTCGATTTTATGTGTCACACATGATAAAATCAGTGTTTTGTGTAATGAAAAATATTTTAAATACTGAATTTATTTGAAAAAATATATTCAAAATATCTCAGGTGATACAATACCAATACTATAATACCTCTTATAGTACTACATAAGTAGCTCTAGAAATAACCCCTACCCTAATTTAATCATTTGTTTATATTGCATTATTAAAATGCGTTTATAACTCATGAACCACCTTAACAAAAATAATTATAAAATAAATATTATGAAAAATAATAATAATATTAAAATTACGAAAACAGTAATATAAAAAATAATATTAATTATAATTACAATAATGATAATGATGAATAAAAACACAACAAAAAGAAGAAGAAATTTTTTTTTGTAAGAGGTGGAGAAGAATTAATCACTATTAGATAAAAGAGATACAATGAAAACAAAAAAACACCCACACACCCTCAATGGAAAAATTTTACTAGACCGCACACATAAAAGTTTCATGTTCAGCTAGGCCGTTATCCGATATTTAATATTGTTTTACCCCAAATAGCACATTTATTTATATATATATTTACATTTGAAAGGCACCACATCAAATACCCTATTATTCCTAAAGGATGGATAATAATAACAATACGATTTGGTTTTTATGGTGTTATAATTAATCTTCAGTGATCCACCTCTCAGAGTACTCACCCTCTAATCCATAGATATCCCTTTCCCCTCTTATTTACTCAGTTTTAATCTACGGTTAGGTAGAAAAAACTATATTTAAACATAATTAGACCCATCTGTGCCTTAGTAATGTCATATAAAAAAGTAATTAGTTATTATATTTTATGTCACACTCTCCTTAATAATCCAATATCATGGAACATTGCTGATGGTTAGTTTAATAAACTCAAAACATAGATAATAATCAATTTTAAGCTAATAAAAATATAAATAAACTAAGTGAACTAACACTATTTAAAATATATTTTTATTAAATTTTTATCGCAAAATTCTAGTCATGAAGGGGTAAAAGAATTAAAAATAACATACTTCAATAATAACACATCATTGTAAGAACATTGTCCAACTTTAGTATCCCTGATTCACGTGCAGTTCTGAGGACCGATGAGCCCAGAAAAAATGTTTGAATTTAATTAAATAATTAAATTATGTGTGCATATAGTTTTTCTGGAAAAGTGGAATAACTCTTGAATGGGTGCTCGGATCAGAAATATCTGGGCACTGTTGCATTAAGAGCAGCGATTTTACGTTAGGAGAGACCTAACATCGTTTGGCGCAGGTCGGTGGTGAAATCTACATTTTGGACGTAACCTTAATAAAATATTTAATAAATATATTTTATTAATGTCTTTCTACAGTGAAATATTTTTCTATTAAATTAAATATTTCACATGGGATCAGGGTTACAGATCTGATAACCCTGAATATCCCCTGGAGGCTCTAGAAAGCTCTGGAGGAAACCTCCCAACGCGGTGAGAACATTCATGACAAGTTTCGCCGAAGATGACGATGCGGTGACCGGATCTTCGCCAACAAACCCTGTGGATCTAGGTAGGGCGGTTGATCTCTTTGTGATTTCATTCTCATTATTGATTTCCAGGATGGTCGCAGACCAATCAACAAACAGATTGGCATGCGGATTGATCGTTATGCGGGATGGGTTATCTGCGGGATCTTTTGGGGATTACTTCTTAAAGGTTATTTAAGTTTCATCTAGCCTTCTAATGGTGATGAACTAATATCGACACGAACATCGATCAAGGATTGTTTGTCTTGATTTTATGTGACTTTCATCCCTGATTTCTCATGTTCTTCATATGCATTCAATGTGTTCTTCATGAAGGTACGAGCGATGGATCGTTTTTCATTCATTGTGCGACACAATGATCCCAAACTGCAGATATGGCATCGGGAAAATCCCAAAGAGGTGCAACGGTGGTGGAAATGGATGGATCGATGTGGATCGGAAGATATCCTTCTTCAAATGATTTTCGCACGGGTGACCAGAATTGGATTTTGGAGCAGATCGAAGGACCAGAACCCACGGATTCGGAATCACGAAGGCGAGGCGACGTGCGATCTCGAGTTTCACGGCAAACCGGTGACAGATTACGAATCCGGAGGTTCAGCTGAGGCACGAGAAAAATGGGGGCACTTCTGGAAATTTCCCCACTACACGGCGTGTTGTATGGGCTACACACTGTGTGTTCATCGGCGGACCACCTGGCTTGTACTTCGAGAGTACACGAATACGGGTTGGGTACATGTCCAAGTAAATGGACTGTATACCCTTCCCCTACGAATCCCAGGCAGATACATGGGATACCCCATGTACCGGTACACGGGCAAGGTGACCCGGGTTCAGGACGTGTATGGGCACATGGCCAGTGTAAACGGAACGAACCCCGGACACTCGGACATGGCGTGAAATCCTTCTACACACTATGTAGTTACTTTTCTACACAACATAGACTTAATACATGGGACATTTTACACGGGCAGTACTCGGAGTCAAGGAACGCGACGTGTGACCCTACTACACATCGTGTAACCTGTTTTACATGGCTTGGGACATTTGTCTTCTCTTACATGGACAAGTTTCCTTAGGGTTCATCCCCTTGGTCTTTCCCCGGAAGGTTTTCGGTGTCATTTCTTACATACAGAATTATGATCCCTTCAACATGACTTCCTGAATAGAGTTGTTGGAATCCCCTCTATGAGACATAGAGTCGGATCCTCTATTCCTTCATGGTATCCTGGGTAGAGTTTCTTGGTATCGACGTGACATAATTTACCCGGGCGCCAATCCTCTACATAGCAGGTTACTTCAGACTGAGTTGTTAGAATCACCCCATAGATACTTGTTGTTATCCTCATCCAATGCATCAGGTATCCTTCTTCAGTACTCGTGGAGTGATTTCTCCCTGAACGAGTACTTCGTATCACACTCTTCAGACTTCGGAGTGTGTTCTCCCTGTTACTTTCTTAGTGGAATCTTTGAGCTGGATCTTAGTGGCGGTTTCGTGATAGTCAAATTCATATGTGTATATCTTGATTTTTGTGCTATATGTTCTATAAACATATACTCTGTAGAGTTGACTGTAACATTACTTTGTGTTATTTTCCTTTTTTGTATTCCTTTGTGGTTTTCAGGGTGTCCTACTGGGTATTATTATACTCACCCCTTCACGGGCTTTTCCCGCACGTGTCGTGTCTTGTGCAGATGAGCAAGCCTTTGACATGATTCCAGGTGGACCAGGACAAGATAGTGCTCAGTTAGATCAGGAAGGCCCAAGTTTGTTCCTATGTCTATGGATTTCAGTTCCAGTACCTTTCCTTACAGGTTGGACTTCGTTTCAGACATTATTTTGGTGGTCTTGTACTTTTGGCCTAGGGTTTTACGTTATTGTACTTTACTTTCCTGCCGTACTCTGTTGGTTGGGATTTTAGTGTATGCAAGAATTTCCATTTTTAGTAGTTTTTACTTTTAAGCTTTTTGGGCTTGGATATGTGTGTCTGTATATAGGTTTATAGGTAAGGCCTCCCATGTTAGGGACATTCCTACTAGGTTCTAGTCACCAACCCCTGACATATTGTAGGTGGGCTTGGGGAGTTGTGTCACCGGCCCCACTGGGACAGGTTTTGATAGAGTGGTATCAGATGTGGTCGGTTCTATCTTAAGGATGAGAGTCTGTGAGTTGGTTTGGGGTAATAGTGTTATGTGTTTCGAGTTCAGCTTTCAGGACAGAGACACCAGTGATGGTACGGGCAGTCGACATATACATACACCAGGACCCTGATAAGATGATTTTTGACTCAGAAAATGAGAACACTAGATGAAGGGGAAAATAAGGGTACATGCATCATATAGGAATGTTTTTAGGTTTCCATGTCCTTATTGAGTTAGCTCTCCAGATATACTCACTGACTGTGATACATCTTATTTCATTACAAGATGCCTCTACGACGTGCACCTGCTAAGATCTAGCAGCTCAGTCATGAGGATGAACCCCTCAGTGATGAAGCTTCAATATAGGGACTAGATCCCCTAATTTTACCTTTGGGTGGTGTTCCAGTTATTGCACCACCTACGAACAGTGTTTAGTGCCTGATGTACCAGTAGAGGAGGAGCGCAGGATGAGCGCACTATATGGGTTTCAGAGATAGAGACCCCTCTGGTTTCGAGGTTAGCCTGACCTCAGGAAGTAGAGGACTGGATTGAGGTATTGGCTAGAGTCATCCGTCTGGTCAGGACACGATCAGACCAGATGGTGATCCTAGCAGTGGGCCTTCTGCAGGGCTCAGTAGGGTGATGGTGGAGTTTGGTTATATAGACTCATGACAAGGTGACTCTTGCATGGTCAGATCATGAGCATCTCTTCAGAGATGAGTTTTCACTGGTTACCTTGAGAGCAGTACGTATATAGGAGCATCTTTTGCATCATTAGAGGACCATGACAGTGGATTAATATTCATCGATGTTTACTGACCTTTCATGGTAGTCGATGGATATGGTCAGGGATCAGTACTTCAGAGCTCAGACTTTTGAGCAGGGATTGCGCAGAGATATCTGAGCTTGCATCACCCCTATGAGCATTCCTACTTATAATGGGGTGCTTGAGTGGGATTTGGTGGTCTAGAGCTTCTTGGTAGAGTAGAGATAGCTAGTAGTTGTCAGTAGTGAGCGAGTTGGAGTAGAGTCCTCGAAAACAGGGAGCCAACATCCGGGACCGAGTCAAGGGAGACGTTTTCAGAGGAGATCCCAGGATAGAGGATCGTTTGTGCAGTGTTCACAGGGTTCATACATCCAACCTCGAGAGAGGAGATGCTACTCATTTGATGGAAGGGGACATCTTGCTCAAGATTGTCTGACCCACCAAACTACTGACATGGGAACGGTGGATGGACCACCGAGGCAGAGGCAACGTGTGGAGCAGAGAGATCCTTGGGGCGGCAGATGTGGTAGAGGAGATGGGAGAGCAGCTGGAGGTGGTCGGCGTTTTGACCCTTTACCACCAACAACCATGGGAGATCCACCCCAGGTTCAGGGAGCTGGTGGACATAGGCAGGGAGAGCTACAGGCAGTAGAGGCTTATAACCCAGGTATTCCCAGAATGATTAGAGGTACAATTTGGGTCTTTTCTACTTTAGATTCCATATTGATAGACACATTTTCTAGTAATTATTTGCTTGATGTTTATCTTGTTGGAGACCTTGAGATTCCAGTTGAGCTGTTAACACGAACCTTATGCTTAGAAACACTGACTGGAGAAGGTTCAGTGATCCCACACCATTGCAGAAAGTGTGACCTGACCCTTGGAGGTGAGAGTTTTAGATGGAACATCTTGGTTGTAGCATTGAGGCCTTACGATGTCATTCTTGGTATGGATTGTCTATCCACAATTCATTCCCAGATTGATTGTTTTTGGAGAAGCGTGCAGTGTGTCTGCAGTGATGGAATGAGGTTCTCCTTCATCGGTGAAAAGGAGACCCAAGCAACGCAAGATGGACTTGTGCATAGGAAGGTACATATGATTCCACATTTGTTGACTATAATATCCCTTGCCGTAACATAAGTTATGAGTTTCCAGTTTCCATTAGTATTGGCTGAGTACGAGGACGTCTTTCAAGAGGATGTCCCCAAACTACCTCCCCATCAGGAAATTGATTTCTGCATTGAGCGGAAACCCGGGATGACACCGATATCATCATGAGCATATCAAATGGCTCCTTCAAATCTTCATTAGCTGAGATTGAAGCTGGAAGACTTGTAGTGTAAGGGCTTTGTGAGACCCAGTGTTTCACCCTGGGCAGCCCCAGTGTTGTTTCCCAAGAAGGCAGATAGGATCTTCAGGCTGTGTGTGGATTACCAGTGCTTGAATCAGGTGACAGTGAAGAACTGGTATCCACTATCGAGGATCGATGACCTCTTCGACCAGTTAATTGGAGAATGATGGTTCTCGAAGGATGATCTACGATCAGGCTATCACCAGTTTCTTGTACGGGATGAGGATATACCGAAGATGGCTTTCAGATGTCGCTACGGTCACAATGAGTACTTGGTGATGCCCTTCAATGTGACAAATGCCCAAGCAGTGTTTATGGGACTAAGGAAACGGATCTTTTAGCCCAATCTAGATCACTTCGTGGTGATCTTCATCGATGATATACTTTTGTACTCTATGTCCGAGGAGGAGCACTCGAGGCACCTAAAGATGGTTTTGGACACACTTCGAGAGCACCAGTTGTACGGGAAACTCTCGAAGTGTCAATTATGGATATAGTCGGTCCACTTTTTCAGACACATTATCTCAGAAGATGGTGTAGCAGTGGACCTAGCCAAGGTAGCGACAGTGTTATCATGGGATCCACCTTGGAGCATGATGGATGTGTGATGTTTCCTTGTCTTGGCTGGCTACTATCGAATATTCATTCCTAATTTCTCCAGGATTTCAGCACCCATGACCACTTTGACCCGAAAGGAGTAGCCTTTCATGTGGACCAAGAGATGCTAGCAGGCTTTTCAACAGTTGATATAGAGTCTGATGAGTGTCCCGATCTTGAGTTTACCAGAGGAGGGTGTCAAGTACGTAGTGTTCTGTGCCTCCTCGGGAACCGGTCTTGGTTGTGTCCTAATGCAGTGGCAAGTTGTGGTTGCCTATGGCTCACATCAGTTGAGGCCACATGAGTATAACTATATGACCCATGATCTTGAGTTACTAGTGGTAGTGTTCGCATTGAAGATGTGGTGGCACTACCTTATGGGTTAGTGGTTTATTGTCTACTATAATCACAAGAGTCTCAGATATATCTTTTCTCAGAAGGATCATAATTTTAGACAGAGGCGGTGTCTTGAGTTCCTCCAAGATTAAGACTATGCGATTTTCTATACTCTTAAGAAGAGGAACATTGTGGCAGATGCCCTCAGTAGGTAATTCATATCGTAGTTTCTGGGTGAGGCAATGAGATAGCTGGACTCTTTACAGTTATCATTCTTGGATAGAGATGAAGATATTACCTTTAGTTGATGGTTATTACCCCTCCACTCTTACAGCAAGTCAGGGAACCACTGCTCAAGGATACTAGTTGTGAGATTGTACATGCTCAGATATCCATTGTTGATGCTGCTGATGGATATTCAAAAGGTGGGGAGCATGTTTTTCTTTTCAAAGGGAATACAATAGTACTAGTGATGTTGTGGGTGGAGGATCGATGGGAGCTCCATAAATATTATTTTGCGGTGCATCCAAGCATGGAAAAGATGTACCAAGACATCCGACGTCAGTTATGGTGGCCAAGAATGAAGAAGAGTGTGGTAGAGTTTATTTCTCAATACCTTAATTTTCAACAAGTAATGGATGAGCACCAGGTTCCAGTAGGTTTGACTCAGCCCCTCGAGGTGCTAGAGTGTAAGGGGGATGGAATATCCATGGACTTTGTGACGTATTTACCACGTACGACTAGGGGACGTATTTCCATCTATGTGATCATTGACTGACTCACCAAGTCTTCCCACTTCCTAGCAATACAGGAGAAGAGTTCAGTAGAGAACATGGGACACCTCTACGTGCAGAAGATAGTTCAACTTCATGAAGTTCCATCAATAGTCGTCTCAGATCGTGATGCTTGTTTCACATCTTGATTTTGGAAGGGATTGCAGGAGGATTTTGGGACTCAGTTACGCTTGAGCATACTGTTTCAACCTCAGACAGATGAATAGACAAAGCGGACCATCTATGTTCTGGGGGATATGCTACGACATTGAATTCTTGAATTCGGTCATATCTGGGAGGATAACCTAAAACTGGTGTAATTTTCTTATAAAACAGTTATTATTCCACTATTGGTATGGCACCATTCGAGGCTCTGTATGGGTGACCTTTCAGGTCCCCAATCTCGAGGACTGACCCAGGAGAGTGAGCACTCATGGGCCCAAAGTTGGTGTGAGCTACTACAGAGAAGTTTCAGGTCATCAAGGAGTGGATGAAGACTGCCCAGAGTCAGCAAAAGTCGTATACTGACAAGAGATGGAGGCCCTTGGTGTTCGAGGAGGGAGACCAAGTATTCCTTCGGGTCTCACCTCGACTAAGATTGCGGAGATTTCATAGAGGAGACAAGAAATCTCTGAGGTTCATCGGACCTTTTCAGATTCTTAGTAAAGTTGGTGAGGTGGTGTACCGCTTGGCTCTACATCCTCAGATGGACTGGGTACACAACGTCTTCCATGTGTCGTAGCTACAGAAGTACGTGCCTGATCCATAGCACATTATCGACTGGGGTGAGCTGGACATCGATGATGGAGAAACCATTTCTGAGTACCTAGTGGAGATCAAGGATCGGCAAGATAAGATCCTTTATGAGAGAGCTATTTCCTTGGTGTGTGTCTGGTGGCAGCACGAGAACCTCTAGGAGAGCACGTGGGAGCGGGAGACTCAGATCTTTGTGCAGTACCAGTATCTTTTTGACTAGCAATTGTTTTGAGTTTTGGGGGACGCAAATCCCTAAGGTGGGGAGGATGTAATGTCCATGATTTTTCAAGGAATTATTTTAATATTATATGGGAATTAATTCGAGACCAGGCTTTGATATGGCGTGCAGTTCCGAGGCACTGTGATCCCGGAACAAATGATTGAATTTAATTAAATAATTAAATTATGCGCGCATATGGTTTTCTTGAAAAAGTGGAATAACTCCTGAATGGTTTCTCGGATTAAAAATATGAGGGCACCGTTGTTTTCAGAGTACTAATATTACCTTAGGGGAGGCCTAACATTGGTTGGATTAGGTCGGTGGTGAAATCTAGTTTTTGGACGTAACCGTAATACAATATTTAATAAAAATATTTTATTAAAGTATTTCTGTAGTGAAATATTTTTCATTTAAATTAATGGCTTCACAGGGGATCAGGGTTACAAATCTCATAACCCTGAATTTCCCATAGAGGCTCTAGAAGGCTATAGAGGAACCCTCCCAATGCGGCGATGACGTTCTAGATGATCTTCGCCGGCAACAATAACGCAACGACTAGATCTTTTCCAACGAATGTTGTGGATCCAGGTAGAGAATTTGATCTCTTTGTGATTTATTTCCCATTCATGACTTCCACGATGGATGCAGACCAATCAACAAATATATTGTCTTGTGGATTGATTTTTATGTGCGATGGGTTATCTGTGGAATCATTGTGGGATTTATTCTTGAAGGTTAGTTTAGTTTCATCTAGCCTTGTAACGGTGATGAACTAAGATCAACACAAACATCGATCAATGTTCGTTCCTCTAGATTTGATGATCCTTTATTCCCTGATTTCTCACATTCAACGTATGTGTTCTACGCGTTCTTCCTGGAGGTATGAATGATGGAATGTTGTGCATTCATTGTGCGATGCAACGACACCAAACTAATGATCTGGCATTGGGACAATCCAACGGAGGTGTGATGGCGGTGGTGATGGATGGATCGAAGCGAATTGGAATATATCATTCTTTGAAAAATTTATACATGGGTGATTGGTATCATATTTCGGACCGATCGAAGGACTGAAACCGATGGATTCGTCATCACGACGTCGATGTGATAAGAGATCTCGAGTTTCATGGCCAATGAATTATAGATCGCGAATCCAGTGGTTCGGATGAGGCACAAGGAAGAAGGTGGCACTTCTGGAAAGTTTTCTGACTATACGTGGTGTAGTATGGTCTTCACGGTGTGTGTTTGTCAGCGGACCACCTGGCTTGTACTCCGTGAGTACATGGACATGGGTTGGGTAAACGGCCAAGGACACAGAATGTATACCATTCCCTGGCTAGGCTCGGCCAGATACACGGGATACCCTGTGTACTGGTATATGGGCAGGGCGACACGGGTTGAAGCCATTTATGGGCACATGGATAGCATACATGGAGCAAACCACGAACACCTAGACACAGCGTGTAATCCTTATACACACAGTGTAGTTACTATTCTACATGACTTCTACTTAAGACACGGGCCGTTTTACACGGGTAGTTCCCAGATTCAAGGAACACAGCGTGTGACCCTACTAAACATTTTGTAACCAGGTTTACGTGGCATGGTCCATTTTTCTTCTATTACATAGAGTAGTTTCATTAGAATTCATCCCCTTGGTCCTTCCCCTGAAGGTTTCAGGTATCATTTCCTACGTACAAGAGTATGAGCACTTCAACAGGACTTCCTGAATTAAGTTGTTGGAATCCCCTCTTTGAGACTTAGATTTGTATCGTCTATTCCTTCATGTTACAAAAGGTATAGTTTCTCATTATCGATGTGACCTACTTTACTCGGGCACCGATCCTCTACTGGGGAGGTTAGTTCAGACTATGTTGTTTGAATCACCCCATGGATACTGGTTGAGATCCTCATATGACGCATCGGGTATCTTTCTTCAGTATTCGTGCAGTGAGTTCTCCTAGAACGAGTACTTTGTATCTCTCTCTTCAGACCTAGGAGTGTGTTCTATGTATCGCATGCATAGTGGAATCTTCGAGCGGGGTCTTAGTGGTGGTTCCACGTTATTCAATCGCATATGTGTATATCTGTATGTTGATTTTATATGTTCTGTAAACTTATATTGTGTAGCGATGACTGTATCATGTCTTTGTGGTATTATCCTCTTTTGTATTCATTTGTGGTTTTCGAGGTGTCCTACTGCGTATTGTTATACTCACCCCTGCATGGGCTTGGCATGAAGGTGTTGTGTCTTGTGCTGATGAGCGATCCTTTGATAGGATTCTAGGTGGACCTGGACTGGACGGTGCTCAGTGAGATCAGGCAGGCTGAGGTGTGTTCTTATGGCCACAGATTGCAGTCCCAGTACCATTCCTTATGGGTTCTACTTCATTGCAAGCTTTTATTTGGTGGGCTTTAACTTTTGGCCTAGGGTTTTATATTACTGTACTTTACTTTCCTGTCGTACTCTGTTGGTTGGGATTTTACTGAATGGATGCATTTCCATTTTCAGTAGTTTTTACTTTTCATCATTTTGGGCTTGGAGATGTGTGTGTGTGTGTACAGGTTTATAAGCAATGCCTCCCATGTTTGTGACATTCCTACTCAGTACTAGTCATTAGCCCCAGGCCTATTGGAGGCGGGCTAGGGGAGTTGCAGCACAGGCCCCACTAGGATGGGTCCTGAAATTTTAACCAACAAAGCACACATAAAAAACAAAAAAATATATATATAAAAATTGAATATAATTATATGTAATTATTTATAAAAAAAATTAATTTATGATAATATTTACCAATAAATGATGTTTAACCATTGAAAATGGGTGGAAACACAAAAAACTAATTTAAGCATTACTTTTTTTCAAATGTAAACCCATCAAATCCAATATAGTTAAACCATTTTTTCATCAAGAATAAATCTTCACTAATAATTAATTTGGACACACACATTATACAAATATTCAAAATTCACAATTAAGAAAGAAAACAATTTTAAATAGGGGAGACATCATTTTCAACAGTCACATATGGAATGGTATTTGAACTCCACACTATACATAATGTATTTTATTTTTCCCTTGAAAAATAATGAAACCCCACTACTATTTCATTAAATATTTATAACGTATCTTTATTTAACATTACAGTCATGATTTACCACACCAATGTTATTATTCTATCATCACTCAGGGTAAAATAAAATTGTAAATTCTTCCTCATTTCATGCGTGCATAGAAGAAACATTTGAAATACAATGAGATCTATATTCTCAACTAAGTAAAGAGATAAATAATAATCAAGAGGTACTTTAAATTGGGATCAAAGTATATTATAGTTTAATAATGGTTCGAAAATGAAGAATAAAACATTTAAATCTCAAAAGGCAGGTTTATCTCAATTTATTAATCATGATATTAAAAGTAAAGTCAAGGAAATTGTCCTCTTGGAAATTGAATCATTACCACATCACCAATATCAATGTGAAGATCATGAATAATTAAATCAAAATAAATTAGTTACCCCCCATTTTTTATTTGTTTAAAACAATGATATAGTAAATGTTCCCCATCATCCACCCAAACAAACATGATAAATATAATTAGTCAAATTATAGTGATTTTTTACCTTCCACATCTCAACACATTGTTTTTTCTCCTTATATTATTTCTTATTATTATTCTATGTGGGTAAAATAATAATTCAAATAATCTACGATTTTACAAAACAAAATTCAATACCCCGATAATCTGCATCAATAAAACTTGTCCCTTTTCCATAAACTCTCTTCCACCACACTTGAACATTGAAAATCATGAAAAATATTAGAATAAGGGTAGTAATGGAAAATTTGAATTTAAATATGCCTTATTTCAATCTAGGATCGTTCATAGTCCTTAAGAGATAAAATAATGATTAATGATATATGGGATGAAATGATAGTGGATAAATCCATCAAAATCCCTCAATCATTTTTAAAGATAATTTTTCATAATCATCACTTGGAAAATTATATATCGAATTATTATTAGGTAATAGGACCCATGTTTCTTCAAAAAAATTACAATGAAATTTATTAAATATTATTCACGAAACCTCTTGGGAATAACAACATGTAATTTAATTTAATCACTCATGGAATGGGTTATAAAAAAATTAATATATTTGTACTTAAAAATTGAAAACATGAAATAAGTAAGAAAGTTTCATATGCACGAGTCTAAAAATAACAAATCATGATTTGTTGAATTTTAGTTCTTATCTTCAAATTTAGTTATCCAATCATCCAATAGTACTTTTTAAATTCAATCAAATTGAAAAATAAATCCCACAATCATGGGTTACTTAAAAAATCAATGTATCATTGATCAAAATTAAAGAACTAATCTAAGTGTGGGTATTCATTTCTTTTCATTGAAGCTCAAAAAAATTCAAAAAATATGTGATTATTGGTTATTACTAAAATATAAATATGAATCCCCTTTCTCATAATGCTTTTATTTTATTTCCATTTTCATGTTGCCTTATTTTATTGTACCAAAAATCTATATGGATATGAAAATATAATACATGAAGATAAATTACAAACCCATTATCATGAATGTTCAATAAAATATAAATTTACAACTAAACAAGTTCCTAATTAGAGTTGATAAAAAATTAAAATAATAATGAATATAAAATGTGTGATTCCTCTTAAAATAACAATTGTTATTATTATTGATCCCAACCTTTCTTTTTGTATTCATGTGATTGAGGGTAGGAAAGATTTTACAGATTCTGAATCTATAAATAGTTGATGCTATTATTCCTCCATGTGGGTGTGACCTATCTATTTTTAGAAAAAAAATTCACTCCACCTATTAGAAAAACATTCTTACCACCATTGTCCTAATCTTTTTTTGTTTGGATCATCTTGAAAAATCAAATGGTATTTTACTAACTTCTTAAATGTATTTTCATTCTTTTAATTGATTAGGGACTACAATCCCTCCACAATATCTAAAACAAATTTCATCAAATTTCAATATTATTTGAACTTGTACTTAAATTATTCATTATATTATATAGAATGTACATCCTTTATTTTTCTATGGAGTTTATTTTACACATGTTACATCATGTTTTCATCTCTCAACTCATAACCCTTTCTGTGAAGGTTCTTTATCACTCTGTGTATATTGAACTTTGCTTATTCTCTACCAAATCATTGGCTTATATCCCCAAATTGGGCATCGTTCAGTGTTATTCTTGTATCATGGAAGAGACTTACTATGATTATTTGGGTTGTTCCCTCGTCCTTGTTAATCATAATAAATGTTGCTGGAATATCGATCATTTCAATCTAGAATATGTTGTATATTGTTGGACTCGTCATGTATTAATCATGTTTTAATGATCACAATTCTCATTAATGTTTACAAATATCACTAATGTTTACAAATCTCATTAATGTATAATTTTTTTAATGATCACTAATCTCACAAATCATATCAATCATGTGTATTTATGATTCAAGATATCTCATACTCGATAATGGAGATGCTCAATTCATTTTATGCATATTACGGTTTTTAAGTCTCAATACAGTTATTTACCCAAGTACAAGACACCGTGAAGCTTGACACAGTAAGTCCGACATTGTGAGCATGACATAGGCACCGTGAACAAGAACATTGTGACGAAGCACACACCGTGAAGCCTAAGTCTCAGACACTGTGACTAATAAGACATAGTGACCATGAGACATCATGACATAGTAATCCAAGCACCATGAAGCAAGACAATAAGAACAGACACCGTAAGCCAGACACTCTGTTTTCCTAAGTGCCAGACACAGTTAGCTAAACACAGTCATCACGGCACCATGAATCCAAAAACTATGGGTAAGGCACCGGAAGCCAGAAACAATAAGTCAGACATCGTGCCTCAGACACCGTGATTGAGACACCGTGGCAAGGACACACCGTGAATGAGACACAGAAAAGGAGACATCGTGACAAAGATATATTGTAAGTCAGACACCGTGCCTCAGACACCGTGAGTGAAAAACCATGACAAGTAGACACCATGAATGAGACACAGTAAAGGAGACATCGTGACAAGGAGATACTGTGAAGAAGACACAATTTTCATAACATACTGTGACATCGTTTCATAAACTATTTGTTCATTTTTTGTTTTAACTTTTTAATGGTGATATTTGACGTGTTTAATGCACTGAAATATTTAATTTTTATTTGTAGACATTGTATGAGTTACAAGGAACGAAATACATGGAACATGATGGCTAAACCTCATACATTCAAAGATAAAGATAAGAGTGCCCAAGAGTATGATATACGCAATACAACACGTGATAAGAAAAACACGCGAGTGCTCTATACTGAATATAACACCAATCTTGGGCATGAACATGAAGAAGAGATTGTAAGATCTTAAAAGAAGAAATTTTCTCATGCATGAAATACAACTCTACTGAATAACACATGAAGTACACTGTAATTCAGAGAACATCATTACTCGTGAAGAACAAATGCTGAATCGCGACACTCTGTTTTTCAACACAAAAACTAAAGAAGTACTCAAGAGAATTTTTGTGTTATCCAATGAGTCTAGAGCTGCACTGCTAATCACTAGAAAATTATAAACTAAAATCTATTGTCAATTAGTGATACTTTTATTTACTTTCGAGCTGTGTGTGTACTCTATATATTTTAAACACAGACTTGCTCCTGTGCTGTATTGGAGATTTAAAAATTCTTTCACCAAACTCTTTACTCTTGTTTACCCACAACAACTATGGAAGAGGTCCCTGTGTGGCATGGTTATTATTTTTTTTACCCACGAAAACTATGGAAGAGCTCCCTGTGTGGCCCGGACAGTTTATGTACCATTGTTACCCTGATCCAGGGTGTGGATCAGAGTTTATTTATATAAACTGCTTGGTGGTAGGTGATCACCAAGTGGAGTGAATTAGGTCTTGGCTTGAGACCGATCCACTTGTTTTATATCTGTTGTGCATCTTAGACTAAGTCTAAAGTACATATATATTTTATATTCCACAGCTATTTACTTTGAAATACAACTCTATTTTAAAGTCACTTTGATAGTTAAACTAGCATGTGATTGTATGTACTATAAACCATTAGGTTAGCTTCCGAATATAATTAATCATTAGATTGAATTAACTAAGAACTAACCAATCTCTTGAGAAAATAACTGATTGTTTTCTATAATACAAATTCACTAATGTTTAACTTAGAATTATAATTGGGAGCTTTTAAAATAAATATTTTTAACAGAAAATTTAAATGGAACTCAATTCACCCCCCTCTTGAGTAAACCACTCTAACCAACATTTTCTATCAGAGGTTGTTTATTATTACTTTGTGTAATATTTTTCAACTGTGATTTTATTTTCATCCGTAAAGATCAAAAATTTCTGTTAGTTTTAAATTTTATCTCGTTAAATAAATTTTCTAAAATCTAATTATCAACAATATATTGGAAGGTACTACTACCAACATGCCACCCTTCTTTGTTGGTACAAATTATGCCCAATGGAATCTTAAGATGAAAATTCAAATAGAGAGTATGGGATTTGATATCTAAACTGCTATAGACACTCAATATAAGATTCTAGAAAATTAAAGAAAAACATGGGATGAACCTACTGAAATATCATACAACAATAATTATAATGGTATGAATGCCATGTATTGTGATTTAAGAGATGAAAATTTTATTATAATTTATTCTTGTAAAACTGCTTAAGAAATATGGGATACATTGGGTGTTTCTCATGAAGGAACAACCAATGTTAATTAAATGATATTGAAAACTTATACGATTAAATATGATATTTTTTAAATGAACCCTGATGAACCTATCTCTGACATGTATCTCAGGTTCAATGTGATTGCCAACACTATGAGCTCAATTGGAAAGGCTGTTCCAGCTAAGGATCAAATCATGAGAATACTGAGATGTCTACCAGACCGATGGAGAGGTACATCTGTTTCGATTAGAGAATCATGTGATATTGGTACTCTGCCTGTCAAAGAGCATATTAGTAAGCTGATGATGTATGAATAAGAACTTAAGATGAATATGGAGGAATATGATGAACCAAAAAGGATTTCATTGGTTTTTAAATCTTCTTCCTCAAAGAGAAAGGACAAGGGGAAAGTTCACATACAAACTAAATGCTCAACAAGTGAAAGTTCATATTCTGATAGTGATGCTAACATGCCTCAAATAGACTGGATATTTAAAAAGTTCTATAGGAAGAAGAAATTTGTCAGAAAACCAAACTACAATGGTAAATATGACAACAAAGGACACTGGAAGAAAGATTGTAAGAAAGCTGAAAAGAGTGATGAAGTTGTCTACTATGAATGCAAAAGAAAAGTTCACATTAATGTTGACGATCCAAAATTGAAGTTTAAAAAGAAATATGACTACAAGGATAATAAATACAAGAAATATATGAAAGAAACCTGGAGTGATTTAGAAGACAACACAGAGGAGTCTGATGTTTTTTATTCTGAAAAGAATTGTGCTAACATGTGCTTCGTGACCAATACTTATGAGGTACCTATTTCCCCTATAATGAATTATAATTATTCTAGAATTTATTCTGATTCTGAATATGAAAACATGTATAGTGAGGAACTATTTTAATATTGTAACATGCTGGAAGAAACCTCTAATAAGATTACAGAAAAATATTTGACCTTAAAGAAACAACATGCTTTGACCAGTTCTGTTAAATATGACATTAATGTAGAAAAATAAAAGAATTTCCCATTACAAAATGAAAATATTCAACTGAAATGTCCATTGATCAACTGAGAAAGGACATAAAAATTCACAAATTGAAAAGACACACTAACTCAAATAGTAGGTAAACAAATGGCACCAAAATATACCACTAGAATAGGCTATCAGCCTGGAATGATAAAGATCACTAAAACTAAATTTCTTCCTAAATCTTGAAAGAATATTGCTAGTTCTAGTTCAGGAAATTCATATGCTTGAACTAGTTATTCACATTGTTATAGATCAAATAGAGTTAATCATTCAAAATCCACTGATTCTGTAAATTATACAAGACCCATAAGAAAAATATGGTTATCTAAAGCTTTGCTTACTAACCTTTCTCGACCCAAGACAATCTGGGTACCAAAATCATTTTCCATCTAAAACTATTTTGTTGGAAAATTGCTTAAAGAGTTCCTATAGGAAGACAATGTACTTGGAAAATTGATGTTCAAGACACATGACAGGAGACTTCTCATACTTGAAAAGCATAATCAATGTTGATGGAATCTATGTCACCTTTGTTGGTAATTCTAATGGAAAGATCATCGTCCTAGCCAAGATTGGTAACACTGATTCAGTTTTAATTTCCAAAGTATTATTTTATGATGGACTAAAATACAACTTGTGTTGTATTTTTTAGTTATGTGATGATGGATTTAATGTTAAGATTGAAAATTATTATTGTAATGTTTTTAATTCTGAAAATATTTTAGTATTTTCTACTTTAATAAATGAAAATGTTTATGCATTTGATTTTAATTCTTTAGCTAAACAAAATATTACATGATTCAATTATTTTCATAAAGAATCATGGATTTGGAATAGGAGACTATGACATTGTAATGTTTACACCCTTAGAAAGCTAACTAGAAAGAGGACTAGTTAAAGACTTACCCAAACTTGTGTTTCTAAATGAAAAAGTGTTTAATCCTTGTCGAAAGGGAAAAGAACACAAAATCTCTTTCAAACCAAAGAAACAAGTTTCTACTTCCCAACCACTTGAATTGGTTCACATGGATTTGTTTGGGCCATCTAGAGTTTCTAATTTAAATGGGATGAACTATGTTTATGTTCTAGTATATGATTTTTGTAGATATACCTTGACCTTTTTCATGGCTCAGAAAAGTGAAGCCTGCTCAAATTTTACTAAGTATGCCAAGTCTTTAGAAAACCTTAGTGGCCTTAAAATAAAATCATTAAGAAGTGATCATGGCCAGGAGTTTGAAAATGAATAGTTTAAATCCGTTTTCTCACAAAATGGTTATAGTTACAATTTATCTACCCATAGAACACCTCAGTAGAATGGTATTTTCGAAAGATGAAATAGAACCTTGTATTAAATTGATAGAACTGTGCTTAATGAGTTTGACCTGCCAAATTTTTGGGCTAAATCAGTAAATACAGTTTGTTATATTATAAATAGAGTCTTAATTAGACCTATTCTCAAGAAGAACCCAAATTAACTCTAGAACAATATAAAGTCTAACGTTAGTTACTTCAGAGACTTTGGTTGCAAAGTCTTTATTCTCAATACAAAATATTATCTTGACAAATATGCATCCAATAGTGATGAAGGAATATTTTTAGGATATTCTATAACTATAAAAGCCTATTGAGTTTGTAATAAAAGAACCAAGTGTGTCGAAAAATATGTTCACATAAAATTTGATGAAAGTGAACCACATGAACCTAATTCATCTCTTGAAAATCTTGAAGATGATTTGTCTATTCTGAACCTTAATGATAAAATCTATGAACCTATTGTAAAATTCTGTTGAACCCGAACCTATATAGGAACCTAAAATTTCTAGTCCTACCTTTACTATATCAAATAGGATTCAAAATAATCATCCTTTAGATACTATTTTTAAAGAACTAGAAATTTCAAGGAAATATTTTTTTCTTAATTTCTTTGGAATTTTACGAGTGTGTGGATTCTGATGGAACTTGATTCTGAGGCCCGGTGTGCCCAAAATAAATTCCTAATGTGTAGCTCAGGTATGTTTATTAAAGGAACGAGAGGGTTTTTCTATCTTTTGAACCGGTGCTCAGAATTGAAATCTAAGGGCACCATTGAACTCACACCATGGGTTTTCTCTTAAGAAGACAATCACCTCGACGACAGATGATCGGGTATGAAAGTTAGTTTTAGGGGTATTACGTGGGTTAATAAAATAAAATAAGTGAACAATTTATTTTATTTTGTTAAACACATGTCATGCGGATAAAGTGGTTAGAAGATCCACATGGGAGTTGGTGGTGGGACCACATCACCCTAACCCCCCATGACAGGTTATAGTGGTGGGGCCCCCTGAGATCCAACCTCCCATGTCAGGTTAATTGTGGTGGAAACCACACGAGGCCTCCCATTAATGGGATGGGAATCATAACTCTTTGACTCCCGCTCATTTGTGAGGGATATCCTATAAGGGTTAAATTCCCTTCTTAATTGAGGAGGATGAAATCTCCATTTTTTAATGAGGCGACAACCCATGCCTTAACCCCCCCCCCCCTTTTGACTTTCTCCCCATTTTAATTTTCCACCGTATTGAATTAATTGGGTGGAGTCCTCTGTCATAAATACTCCATTTATGACCTATGTTCCAACGACAAACCCTCCCACTCCTATATAAAGGAGATTAGGGGAAGGAGTTCTAGATGGATTCTTCAAGCGGTGTAATGATAGCAGTGAAGCATGGCACCCAGCACTTGGAGAGTTTTCCTCTTCCTCCAATAAAAAATGAAGAACGAAGAACGCCGACGCCACCCTCGGCTCCTTCATTCCCAAAGTTGAGGGAACGAAACCCCTCTTCTGTGACTCGCCATCGTTTAACACTGTTTTATAGGGTAGGGGTTTTGTTTTAAATTTCTCATTTCCTTTTTGAGGAAAGAACGAAGAGCACGGACCAACCTCTACCCGGTTGATCCGCAGATCGCTCGTTCATGCGGGTTGGAATTGGGGTTATTTTTAGGATTGGATTTGAATTTGAATTCCTAAATCATGATTGAGCCTCTAACATGGAGGGTACGGGCTAACAAACAAGCTCGGACCCTCTGCATATTGTTTGTTTGTTTGTGCGCATTTTGATGGGCGATGATAAAAAGCGACCGCAATGGCGTATGGAAGCTGTCGCAGTGAAGAACGGGTCTCGGGAGAGTCGTAGGTGCAAACGTCGGGAAAATCGGACCACCAGAGCACGTCTGGTGGTCCGTGAAAGACGTTACCGGAGCACCTCTCCAGCGCGGCGGCGCCTGCGACTGGAGATGGCGGCCGGCAGCTTGCGGGCCGCCTGGAGGCGGCGGCGCCCCAACGCGTCGCCGGAGGAAACCCGTGGCGGCAACAGGTGAGGCGGCGGTGAGACGATCCCCATGGTTGCGCGGGATCCAGCATGCCTGGGGGCGGCACCAGCCGGCGCTGCTGGTGTCAAACAGCAGCGCGGCCGCACCTCCCCCACTCAGCGCAACGCGCTCGGCCAATGAGCCGAGACGCAACCAGCCACTGGGCCAGGCGGCCAGCGCTGGGCCAGGCCACCAGCACCGGGCCGGGCCATGCTGACCGGGTTGGGCCGTGCCAGCCGATCCCGGACCCAGGTCGGGTCGACCCACTTCGGGCCGACCCAGGGGGTGCTAGGATGGGTCGGACCCGGCCCAGACCCCCTATTTTTGGACCGTTTTCAGTTAAAGAGAAATATCTTGAGTTGTGGACCTTTGATCAATGATCTGTTAGTTTCATGGGATTCCTAAGATTGAGGCGGTCCTTTTTGTATATTACACTCACGGTTTCAGTGAATTTTGGGTATGTCCAGGTTAGTTTGAACCTGAAACCAACCGGGCCCTCGGAGCGAAAACGCTTATAACTTGAGCATCGGACGTCCGATTGAAGTTTCGTCAACTATGTTGGATTTTTCTTCATTAGATGGTTCTTTGGGAATACTCTAGTTAAGTTTTGGACGTAGTTGGAGTATGGATTGGTTGGTTTTATCTTAAAAACCATCTGTACCCCTGGAATAGAAGAGCCAATAACTCTCAGACCAGATGTCTGTTTGAAGGATCGTCAGTGGCGTTGGTAATCTTATTGAGAAAATTTTCCTTTTAGTATACCCCATTGGAATTTGGGTTACAATTGAGATACGGCTGGGTTGGTTCGTACACGAATCCAATTGGGCCCGCGGTACTAAAAGGCTAACAACTCACAGACCGGGCGTCTGATAGACATGCCGTCTATTGTGTTGAGACCCCTTTGATGAGGCGGTACTTTGAGATACTTCCATGTGAGATTACATGACACCTGGAAGTATTATCCAGTAGATCATGGAGAAAACCATCCAGGATACGAGCGTACGGAGTACGTTGACCTTGTAGCAGGCTGAGACATAATGACTACTTGTCCGATTCGATTTGGAGTTACTTGTATAGCCCAGTGGGGAGCAGTACTTTGTGAGGTGGCAGACCCATAGCAGAGGAGCACTACTTTGTGAGGATGCAGACCCGTGGTACTCGACAGGAGGAGTACCTCTGTAGGCTATGAGAGGGAGCACTACTGTGTGAGGTGGCAGACCCATAGTGGGGAGCACTACTTTGTGAGGTGGCAAACTCGCAGTAATCGACAGGAGGAGTACCTCAGCAGTCTAAGGTTAGTGAGTGGTACCTCAGAGTCGTGATAGGACTACTATGCTCGACTGAGGTGGAGTTCTCTAGTAGCTGTGTTTTCTTCATCGTGAATGAAAATCCTGGTTTGACCTGAGTCATTGACCCTTGTGTTTTCCTCATGATTGATATGGGTTACTTGATAACATAGGTATATGAATGAGAATATAACCAAGTAAGGTTTGTCTGTTGAGATCATTCTTTGTGGATTATCTATGATGGATTTAGTGAGACCATGAGGGTCTCGAGATCCTTACTGAGTATCGTTATACTCACACCTGCAAGGGCTATGCCCGCACCTCATTATGTTGGATGCAGACGACGGAAAACACTAATCATGGTTGAGGCTTGTAGAGCTAGAGGGTACCCTGAGGTGGACTTCACAAAGAGATGGTACCCGGAGGTGGATATTACGATGAGAAGGTACCAGGATGTGACAGACGGACGTGGAGAGCTGAGGTGGCCATCTGTACCTCCCCTTCAGGTAGGACCTCCAGAGGACGATCCAGGAGCATCTTGAAACCTTCTTGCTATTTTTTCTTTTCCTTGCACATTACTGATGGGAATGTATTTCTGGACCCCTTTGTAACTTCATCACACCTGTTATTTCTTTACATAGTGTTTTCTTCTGCTTGTACTATAGTTGTGTGTGTGTTTTTTTATGTTTTATAAAGGCAATGTCTTCCCAGTTATAGGGATTTACGCCTTTGGTTCTAGTCTCCATCCCCTTTCCTATGGAAGGTGGTCTTGGGGTAGTTACGACACGGGCCTTGGGGGACGGGTCATGACAAATTGGTATCAAAGGACATCGGTTCTGCTGCAGAACATATGAATCTGATATTTCTTTTTTGTGATGCAATGGTGTTAAGCATACTGAGTGTGGTTTTATGTTCAGGGAGTCCACTGTTGGTGTGGCGGCCAACGTATCCATACACAAGGACCCTGACATCTGATTTCCAACTCAGTGCATGAAAACACTGATTGTGTGTGTGTTTTTAGATGTTTTCCTTTAAATCATCTCAAATCAGGTCATCTCACTAGGTATAGTCTTTTAACCATGTCGCATCTGTTTCTTTCAGGATGTCTTCACCCAGTCAGTCAATGTGGGTACAGAGTGGGGAGCACGTTCATAGCACACTAAGCAGCGAGGCTTCAGTACAGGGCCCTCCACTAGTTGAGACACCAGCATAGAGTACATACCGCTTGAGCGCGTTGTATGAGTCCTAGTGACAGAGGCCTCCAACATTTCGAGGTGAGTCGGATTTTCAGACGGCTGGGCACTGGCTGGAGTTTGTAGCATGATCTTTCCATACAGTTGGGACACCCACAGACTTGTTGGTGTACCCAGATGTTAGTCTCTTCATAGAGTAGCTAAGAGGTGGTGGAGCCACAAGTTCCAGTGTTGCAAAGAAATGAACTTCACCAGGGAAGACTTCGAGACTTTCTTTAGGGTGGAGTTTATACTAGTGACTCAACACTCTGATCATGCTCAGGAGCTTCTTCCTTTTCCGCAGGGTTTTCCGTCAGTAGACGGGTCATCTGTAGGTAGTATACGGATGATGCATGGGTCCAAGAGGACCAGGACAATAGGTAGGCGAACTCGAGTTATAGGTTCACTAGTGCGGGGCACTCGGGTTGGAGTCAGAGCCAGGCATGCCAGAAACGGACTGTGATTCTCCTGCGATGGGCTTGGTCGCATGGCACATGACTATCCGACCCACCGTGCAGATGATCAGCAGATAGATGAAGGACCTCCCAGGAAGAGGCAGAGGTCCACCCCCGACTGCAGGGAATGGGTGGATATGGTAGAGCACATCTTGAGGTAGCTGAAGCATACGAGAATGGAGCTTTGAAAGAAGGTCGACATGATTGGGAAAAGTTCCAGGCATGGAGGCCTTTTTCTTTGTTTCTTCTAGTTTCCATATTTTCATTGTTGAATTTTCATTATGTCTTTGTATATCGAGCTGCAGTAATAAAAGACACTTATCTTTGTGACATGTTTTATATGGTTCTTTTTGTGTGGTTGATACTAAGAGGTTCCGGTTAAAACTATAGACATGACCCTCACTTGAGAGATTCATATTGGAGGAGACCCGGTAACCACACACTGATGCAGATAGTGTGACTTGACCCTTAGAGGTGATAGTAACAGTTGGATCTCTTAGTAGTAGCTTCGAGGCCTTACGACGTCATTCAAGACATGAATTGTACCGTTCATGACAGGATTGACTATATTAGGCAAAGAACATGGTTCATCCAAGGGATGACACCAGATTTATCATTTCAGCAGAGGAGGAATCTCAACATCTCTTTGGTAGAATGTAGACAAAAAAGGGTGGAGATGAGTTCTTACAATTTTCTAGTCTCACCAATTTTTTGTTAAGCTGATGGTTTACGGTTCTCTCCAAATCCATAATCTCAGGTGTATCTTCACTCAGAAGGACATGAACCTGAGACATTGGTGATAGCTTGAATTCTTCCAGGATAGTGACTTCGAGATAGTTTATACTCCCGGGGGGAGGAAAGTTGTAGCAGATGCTCTTAGTTAGAGATCGCGCATTCAGCTGTTAGAGTGTCTAGATAGTAGCTGGCTGCTTTTCAGATATCCTTTGTAGATAATGATGGAGTTATTATGTGTATAACTAGAGATGGTTCAGGATATGAAAGAGAAGGTGCAGATCATCTAAGAGTGGATGGAGACTACACAGAGCATACATAAGTCCTTTGCTGATAGGAGAGGAGACCACTGGTGTTTGAGGGTGACGACCATGTCTTCTTATGGGTCTCACCTCGATGGGGTCTATGGAGACTTGGCCGGGGTGACAAGTTATCTCTAAATTTAATATGGCCTTTCCACCTCAGATGCACCGAGTGCATGATGTCATCAACATATCTCAGCTGAGGAGATGTGTTCACGACCTATCTGTCATCATCGACCACGGAGAATTGGACATCGATGAAGGGGAAAATTTCACGAGGTTCCAGTAGAGGTTGAGGATCGATAAGAGAATGTTTTAAGAGGAAGGTTGATTCCTCTTGTGCACTTTCTCTAGCAACACAGGGACATCTAGTAGAGCACATGGGCGCTGTAGGATCAGATATGTGCTCAGTACCCTATTTTTTCCCCTAGTTTGTATTTTATCTTTACAGGGGTGTAAATCCCAGAGGTGGAAGTAATTTAAATTCCTTGAATTTTCAAGGAATTTTTTTTATTAGTTTCGTTTGAATTTTAAGTGTCTGTAGCTTCTGATAGAACTTGATTCTGAGGCCCAGTGTACCTGGAATCAATTTACAAAGTTTTTCTCAGGTACGTTCAGCAAACGAATGTGTGAGTTTTTCATTCATTTAAACCGTTGCTCAGAAATGAATTCTGAGGGCACCGTTGAACTCGCAGTGCACGTTTTCGCTTAAGAATACTTTCACCTTGATGGCAGATGATCGGTTATGAATGATAGTTTTTGGGGATTTACGTGGGTTAATAAAATATAATAAGTGAACAAATTATTTAATTTTGTTAAACACATGTCGTGCGGATAAAGTGGTTAGAAGCTCCACTCGGGAGTTGGTGGTCGGACTGCCACACCATAACCCCACACGAGAGGTTATAGTGGTGGGGCCCACCAAGATCCAACCTCCCATGTGAGGTTGATTGTGGTGGAAACCACATGAGGCCTCCCATTAATGGGAGGGGAATTATAACTCCTTGACTCCCCCTCATTTATGATGGAGAGCCTCTAAGGTTTATATTCCCCTCTTAATTGGGGAGGATGAAACCTCCCTTTTTTAATGAGGGGACCACCGAAGCCTTAACCCCCCCCCCCCTTTTGACTTCCTCCCCATTTTAATTCCCCACCGTAGTGAATCAATTTTTTGGATCCCTCTGTCTTAAATACCCCATTTATTACTTGTGTGCCAAGAAAGAACCCTCCCACTCCTATATAAAGGAGGCTAGGGGAAGGAGTTCTGGACAGCTTCTTCACGTAGAGGAACGCTAGCAGAAAAGCATGGCGCCCAACACTTGGAGAGTTTTCCTCTTCCTCCAATGAAGAATGAATAACGAAGAATTTCAATGCCGCCCTCAGCTCCTTCCTTCCTGACATTAATGGAACGAATCCCGTCTTTCACAACTCACCATCGTTTAATGTCATTTTATGTGGTAGGGGTTTTGTTTTCAATTTATCCTATCCTTTTTGAGTAATGAACGACGAGCGCAACCAACCTCTGTCCGGTTGATCCGCGGAACGCTCGTTCATACAGGTTGGAAGTGGGGTAATTTTCAGGATTGGATTTGAGTTTGAATTCTTAAATCATGATTGAGCCTCTAATGCAGAGGGTATGGGATAACGAACAAGCCCACAGCCTCCGCAGATTGTTTGATTTTTTGTTCGTGTTTTGACGGGCGATGATGAAATGGGACTGAAACGGTGTATAGAACCTGTCACAGTGAATAATGGATCCCAGGATAGCCGCAGGCACAGACTTCGGGCAAATTGGACCACCAGAGCGCGTTAGGTGGTCCGCCGAAGATGTTGTCGGTGCGCCTCGCCAGCGCGGCGGAGCTGGCGACTGGAGGCGGCGGTGCCCAAGCGCACCGCCAGAAGAAACCCATCACAGAAATATCCACAGCGGCGGTGCAACAAATCCCTAGGCCACGCGGGATCCTGGACACTGGGGGGAGGGGTGGCGCCAACTGGCGCCGTTGGCGTCAATCAGCGGGGAGGTCGTGCCTCCCCCGCTCGGTGCAACGGGCTTGTCCAATGGGCCGACCAGCAACCGGTCACTGGGTCAGGCTGCCAGTGCCAGGACGAGCTACACCGACCGGGTCAAGTCATGCCCTATCGGGTCGAACCCGAACCCGGGTTAGGTCGAACCGGTTCAGGCCGACCCAGGGGGTGTTGGGCTGGGTCAACTCGGCCCAGACCCCCTATTTTCAGACCGTTTTCGGTTAAATGGACATATCTTGAGTTTTGGACCTCTGAGAGACACACCATAAATTCCATGAGATTCCTCGGACCGAGATCGTTGTTTCGGTATATTACACTCAAGGTGTCGGTGATGTTTGGGTGCGACCAGGTTGGTTCGAACCCGAAACCAATAGGGCCCTCGAAGCGGAAACACTTATAACTTGATCTCGGGACCTCCGATTGACGTGGCATCGACTATATTGGATTTCACTTGATGAGGCGGTTCTTTTGGCATACTCCACTTGAGGATTGGATGCAGATGGAGTACGGCCGGGTTGGTTTTAGCTTAAAAACTAACCAGGCCCCTTGAACGGAGAAGCCAATAACTCTCAGACCGGACGTCTGTTTGTCGGATCATCAGCGGCGTTGGTAATCTCATTGAGAAAAGTTTCCTTTTAGTATACCCCCTGGGAATTCAGGGTAGAGGTGAGACACGGCTAGGATGGATCATACACGAAACCAACCGGGTGCCTGGGACTAAAGACTAATAACTCACAGACTGGGCATCTGATAGACGTGTCGTCTGTTGTGTTGAGACCCCTTTGATGATGCGGTCCATTGAGATACATCCACATGAGATTATGTGACACTTGTAAGTATCGGCTAGTATCTCATGGAGTGGACCCTCCTAGAGACGAGTGTACAGAGTACGATGACCTTGTAGCTGGCTGAGGCCTGATGGCTACTTGTCAGGTTTGATTCGGAATGACTTGTATAGCCCAGTGGGGAGCACTACTTTGTGAGGTGGCAGACCCATGGTACTTGACAGGAGGAGTACCTCTGTAGGTTATGAGGGGGAGCTCTACTGTGTGAGGTGGCAGACCCATGGCGGGGAGCACTACTTTGTGAGGTGGCAGACCCACGGTACTTGATATGAGGAGTCCCTTTGTAGTCTAAGGTTAGTGAGTGGAACCTCAAATTCATGATAGGACTACTGTGATCGATAGAGGAGGAGTTCTCCAGCAGCCGTGTTTTCGTCATCGGGAATGAAAATCCTGGTTTGAGCTGAGTCATTGACCCTTGTGTTTTCTCATGATTGAGATGGGTTACTTGATAACTTAGGTATATGTATGGGCATATACCCATGTAAAGGTATCTTTTGAGATCATTCTTTGGGGATTATACCTATTGGATTTCGTGAGACCTTGAGGGTCTCGGAGTACCTACTAAGTGTGGTTATACTTAACCCTGCACAGGCTATGCCCGCACCTTGTTGTGTTGGATGCAGATTATGGACATCACTGATTATGGTTGAGGCTTGTAGAGTTGGAAGGTACCCAGAGGTGGACTTCACGACGAGATGGTACCCGGAGGTGGAATTTGTGACGAGATTGTAACTGGAGGTGACAGACGGATGTGCAGAGCAGAGGTGGCCATCTGTACCTACCCTTCAAGTAGGAACTCTATAGGACGATCTAGGAGCACCTTGACACCTTCATGCTATTTTTTATTTTCCTTGTACTTTACTATTGGTCTTGTATTTCCAGCCCCATTTGTACTTTCATCACACCATTTATTTCTATACTTAGTGTTTTCTTTCGCTTGTACTCTGGTTGTGTGTGTGTGTTTACATTTTATAACGGGAATTCCTTCCAAGTTATAGGTATTTACGCCTTTGGTGCTAGTCACCCGCCCCTGGTCTTTGGAAGGTGAGCTTGGGGTAGTTACGACATGGGCCCTGGGGGATGGGTTGTGAAACTTCTGTTAGTAATCGTGATAGAGGTACACAGACTAGAGCTTCTCTGAGAAATCAGGTTGAACATCAATCCTTTTTGTCACAGCTTGAACCTAAAAACATTGATGATGCTATCAATGATGAATTTTGGGTAATGGCTATGCATGAAGAACTCAATTAGTTTGAATGAAATAAATGTTGGAAACTTGTTGAATGCCCCAAAGACACATTCACCATAGGAACTCAATGGGTGTTTAGAAATAAGGTAGATGAAGATGGAAATATAGTTAGGAAAAAGGCGAGATTAGTTGCACAAGGCAATAGTCAAGAAGAAGGAATTGACTATGAGGAGACCTTTGCTCCTGTAGCCAGACTTGAAGCCATCAGAATCCTACTTTCTTATGTTGAACATATGAATTTCAAAGTATATCAAATGGATGTTAAGAGTGCATTCTTAAATGGGTTTATAGCTAAGGATTTTTTTGTTGAACAACCCCCTGGATTTACAAACCCTCACTTTACAAATCATATTTTTAAACTATCAAAAGCTTTATATGGTTTAAAGCATGCTCCAAGAGCTTGGTATGACAGATTAAGTACATTTCTAATTTCTAATGGTTTTACAAAAGTAATTGCTGATCCTACTCTCTTTACAAAAAAATATCTAATGATGTTTTAGTTGTTCAGATTTATGTAGATGATATTATCATTGGATCTTCGAAAAATTCATTATGTATTGAGTTTTCTAAAATGATGTAAAACGAATTTGAAATGAACTTAATGGGTGACCTAAAATTCATTCTTGGATTTCAAATCTTTCAAAAAAATAATGGAATTATTTTGACTCAGAGTAAGTACACTAGAGATCATATAAAACGTTTTGGATTGGATAGCACTAAATGTAGTGACACTCCCTTGAGTACCACATGTATGTTGGATCTTGATAAAGATGGAAAATCTGTTGATAAAACCACTTATTGAGGAATGATTGGATGTTTACTCTACTTATCTGCTAGCTTTCCTAACATTATGTTTATTGTGTGTTTGTGTGCTCCTTTTCAAGAAAAACCTAAAGAATCACATTTAAATGTTGTAAAGGGAATTTTTAAATACCTCAAGAATACACCCAATCTTGGACGATTCTATCCTAAAGGACAATCATTTGAACTAGTTAGTTATTCTGATGCTGTCTTCAGTGGCTGTAAGTTAGATAGAAAAAGCACCACTGGAACATGTCACCTTTTAGAAAAGTCAGAAATATCATGGTGTAGTATGAAACAAAATGTTGTTGCGTTATCTACTTCAGATGCTGAATATATAGCTCATGGCAGTTGTTGTGCACAAATATTGTGGATGAAAAACACATTACAAGATTATGGATATCAATAAAGACATGTACCAATAAATTGTGACAACACAAGTGCTGTTATCATTTCAAAAAATCTTCTTTCACATTCTAGGACAAAACATATTGATTTAAGACATCACTTTTTGAGAGATCATTATCAAAAAGGTGATATCACCTTGGAATTCATTTGTACTGAATATCAACATGCTGATATATTCACTAAACCATTAAAATTTGCGAGATTAGATTACATCATACATTTTCATGGAATGATCAATCACAAATAGATATCTTACTGGTCTTACTGTTTAATATTTTACTATATTTTACATTACTATTTCATGTTCAATATTTCTCGGTTATTATCTCCCATATTTATGGTCTCAAAATTTGAACTTTCCAGTCATGTTCTGTCATTTACTGTCTCACCGTGACCGAATAGTTTACTTACTGTCTCATCGTGACATAACAGACCATTCACTATCTCACCGTGATGACCACTGATTGTCTCACCGTGATGACCATTTACCATCGCACCATAACAATTATTCACAGTCTCTCCTTGAAAATTATTTATGCTTTTCTTTTAACTCGTATTGCAGTAATTATTTTTTCCGCACTTTTACTTTCCTGTGTTTTTATTTTTGTGACGTATGACATTCCTAAATGATAATCTAATAGGGTTTCACTCTATTCTTCACATGAACTCTCTCCTACTCACTCTTTCTGATCCGCTTCAACCTAGAAACCCTTTCTCTCTCTCTCTCTCTTGACCTTCAGTGGATTCCTTGGATGAAGCGTCCATCTTCATCTACTCCTGGGAAGAGTAGCTCAAATAAGAAGAACATAGCACCAAAGCTATCACCCAAAGGACCCCTAAATCCAAACATGGTAAACCATAGTGTTGTACCTGAAAAGGAAATTTTCCCAAAGAGGTTGTTGTCTAGCAAATCTTGGGTTTTAAAAGTTTTAAGAGAACAAGGCTGGCTCGAATGGTTCTCAAGGAATGATAGACCCTTTTAGCTGAGGTTGGTAGCTCGGTTCAATCAGTATGTATAGTTTTCTTTTGGTGTTGGTGAATGTTTTGTTGTGAGAATTTGGATAAATGGACAAAGATGCTCCTTCTCTTCGAGGTTATGGGCTAGATTCCTTAGGATTTTTCACGGAGGGATCTGTGATGATTATCAGTGTGATCCCCCAGCTACAACTGATTTATTTGACCGAGAAAATGCACTACAAATCCTAATAGGAAATAGCACCAAGAGAAGGGCCATAGCTGCTGAACATGATGGGGAGACAAGGCAGTTGTTTATGTTTGTTCAAAATATGATCAGTCCAATGAAAGGAGACTTTTCTGTATTAAATTATCATGATGTATTTATGACTCGTCTTATAAAGAATGCCCAGAAGATAAATCTATGCAAATATATCATTCACCATATGTGTGAATTGATTATGGTCACATCCAAATCCACATCTCTATTTTATCCTAGGATGATTTCATCACTGCTTATTGCAAAAGGATTAGTTGGACCCAATGAAGAAGTACTTATGGATTCTGAATATTATTTATCTAAACCTACCATCAATAGGATGAAGATCAATTGGAACCCATGGAAGAAGGAGTGGGTTGAATATAATGATAAGATATATGAGAAGTTTAATCCTGTTGATTACCCAACAAGGCCAAATTTAATTACTGGTCCTGGTTTAGAACCAGATGAAGGTGTTGAGTATTCAGAAGATGAAGAAGAAGAGGAAGAGGTAGCTGAAGTACCTCATAGGGAAGATGTTTTTATTGAGAACCAAAGGACTGTTGTTCGTCCTGTTGTTCTTAGAAAAGAACCTCCTACCCCTAGAGCTGTTTTTAATATGGAAATCCAATATAAGGCTACAACAGAATTCGTTGGCATAGAATAAGAGTAAAAAGCTATGGGAGAGGTTGTAGTAGAAGAACTCCCTACTATGCAAGAAGCAACTCAAAAAGAACTCACTACAATCCAAGAAGCTAATCTAGAAGACCTTCTAATGGAACAATCTGTTCATGAGATCATACCCTCTACTGAAGAGAGGATGGAGATAGCCTTTAGGTTTTCTAGGAAAGAAATGGATGAGGAAATTAGAGCTGATCCTGTGGATCTAGAACAAGTACCTGAGCATCAAGGTCCCAAAAAGGAAGAACTTTTTGAGGGGGAGGAACCTATAAATTTTGAGACTGATGAAGCTGAGTCTGTTGAAGCATCTCAACCAACTAGGTTATATTCGGTAAACACTCAATATAAATTCCCAAGCTTTTATTATGTAAGTGAATCTCAACAAGTTACTACCACTGGGATTGATCTTTCTTCTTTGTTTAAACTGAAATCTACGACATACTTTGCACTGAAACCTGAACCTCAACCTGAGCCTGCACCTGTACAACTTCTTACAGCAGCACCATTACCTAAACAGTAATATGTTTCAGTAAAGATGATTTCAAAGTATTTGGTGACACTATCTCAGATGGAGTTGAGAAAATTATGTCCTCTCAACCTCGTATTTTGACCAAACTAAGTCAGGAAGATGCCTCACTACTTTTAGAAAATATTATCTAGCACATTTAACCAAATATGATCAATGAAATTAAAGATGCAAGAGTAGATAATAAGTTTCTCAGTACTGATGTTTCACTTTGAAAATCATGGTTGAAAACTTACAGAAAGAACTGCATTCAAGATCAGAGCATGCTACTGCACCTGTTCCTACTTCTCCGGAACCTACTATTTCTCATATTACTATAGATATTGTGTCCCAAATTCATCCATACCTCTTATCCTTTGATGAAATTATTGGAGAAAGGCACAAACACATGTTGTAAGACATGAGAGATCTTGTATAGAACCTTAAAAATCTCACAGATGAATGTACTGGATGTCTTCAAAAGGTCCTGAAACCGCTCAAGTCTCTGACCATAACTGTCAAAGCTTCTACATCCTTTGGTCAAACCTCTACTCCATCATTAGATAGTTCTCTGCTCAGATCTATATTCATGGATGAGATTCAGAATGCCTTCAGTGGATTTGATATGGATCCTTTATGTGATGTTGTTATGAACATAGATAGAGTGCTTGACGTGCTTCAAATCCACTCCATGATTTCCAATGATGCCCAACAGGAGATTGCTAAGAAAGTAGATTTCTATTTCAACCAGAGTTTCTCCAAGACTGATATGACCAATCACTTCAAATACCTTGTAGAGAATCTAATAATTTATCCTGTAACTAAGTCCTTCAAAACCAAGTCCATAAACTCACTGAATTTACCAGATTCTTGGAAAAGTTCATGGAAAATAAATAAGACATTGAAAAGGAAATGTAGTTTGGTGGAGAAATTATTGAAGACCTCATTAAACTTATGAGACTGTATCTCCATGTTCAATGCACAACAATTGTTTCTCCAGCGACTGCTCCTCTTAGAACTGGATTACATACTTTCACCTCTGCCTTACCCTCAACAACCATCTTCATTGGCCAGGCTCTTAGTCAGATCAGGCCAGTCATTCTTGACCAGCAACAACATAGATCTTCTACAACTCCTACTTTGTCTCCCTCAGTCTTCAAATGTCTCCATTTAACTTCTTTATCTACCACTTCTATGCCTTCTTCTACATCAGAAACTGCCCCTATGGATTCCTCTTCTACTACTGATAATGGCAAAGAGAAGGCCAATCCCTGAAGAAGACCATGGCTTACTACGTTTTGATGGGGATGTTATTTATTTTTTGTATTTCTACAGTATGTTGTATCCTGAACACTTTTAATGGCAAATGAATTGTTTTCCCTCTATTATTTCAACTTTTTGATAATCCCAAAAGGGGGAGAAATATGATATATATGTTAACATATGTTATTTTTCTCTATAGTTGCATTTAATCTACCCATTACCTGTATATAATTTTTGATCATTAAAAGGGGGATATTGTTAGACACCTCATGTATTAATCATGTTTTAATGATCACAAATCTCAGTAATGGTTACAAATATTATTAATGTTTACAAATCTCATTATTGTTTAAAAATTTTATTAATGATGACTAATCTCACAAATCTTATCAATCGTGTGTATTTATCTTTCATGTTATCTCCTACATGATAATGAGTAAGCTCAATTCATTTTATGTATATTACTGTTTAGTTCTGAATACAGTTAGTATCCTTAGTACAAGACACCGTGAAGCTTGACACAGTAAGTCAGACACTGTGATCAAGAAATAGACACCGTGAACAAGAACAATGTGATAAAGCAGACACTATGATGCCTAAGTCTCACACACCGTGACCAATGAGACAGTGTGAACACGAGACACCGTGACACAGTAATCCTGACACCGTGAAGCAAGATACTAAGAAAAGACAGCGTAAGCCAGAAACTTTGTTTTCCTAAGTTCAAGGCATAGTTAGCCAAACACATTCATTAGGGAACCAAGAATCCAGAAACTATGGGCAAGGCACCAGAAGCCAGAAACTGTAAGTTAGACACCGTGCCTCAGACCCCATGAGCGACACACCGTGACAAGAAGACACCGTGACAAGGAGACACCATGAAGGAGACATAATTAAGGAGACACCATGATAAGGATATACTGTGAAGTAGACACCATTTTCATAACATACTGTGACACTTTTTCTTAAAATATTTTTTCATTTTTCTATTTAACTTTTTAACGGTCATATTTGATGTCTTTAATACACTGTCATATTTAATGTTTATTTGTAGACATAGTATGAGGTACGAGCCATGGAATACATGGAACATGTCAGCTAAACCTCATACATTCAAAGATAAAGAAAAGAGTGCCCAATAGTAAGATATACACAATACAACACGTAACAAAAAAAACACGCGAGTGCACTGTACTAAACAAAATACAAATCTTGAGCAAGACCACGAAGAAGAGATTACAAGATCGTCAAAGAAGAAATTGTCTCATGCATGAAATCTGACTCTACTGAATAACACACGATGTAGACTAGAATTTTGAGAACATATTTACTCATGAAGAACAAAAGGTGAATCACGACACACTATTTTTCAACACAAAAAACAGAGGACTCAGAAGCATTTCTGTGTTATCCATTGAGTCCAGTTCTGCACTGCTAATCACTAGATCATTCTAAACTCACATATACCCTATATTACTAATTATTTTATTTAATTTTGAGCAGTGTGTGTAATATGTATATTTTACACACACACTGACTCATGCACTGAGTGGAGGATTTCAAAATCCTTGCACCAAACTCTTTACTCTTGTTTACCCACGAAAACTATGCAAGGGGTCCCTGTGTGGCATGGCTACTATTTTATTTACCGACGAAAACTGTGGAAGAGGTCCCTATGTTGCCTAGACAGTCTATGTACTATTTTTAACCCAATCCAGGGTGTGGATCAGGGTTTATTTATATAAATTTCTTAGTGGTAGGTGATCACCAAGTGGACCGGATTAGGTCTCAGATTGAGACTAAACCACTTGTTTTATATCTACTGTGGATCTTAGATTAACTCTAAATTACACTATATATTTTATATTCTGCTGCAATTTACTTCGAAATACAAATCTAATTTAAAGTCACATTAATTGTTAAACTATCAAGTGTTTGTATGTACTATAAAGCATTTGGTTTGGTTCCAAAGATAATTAAACTTCAGATTGGCTTAACTGAGAATTAATATATCTCTTGAGTATCTATCTGCCCCTTTAATATAATAAAAATTCACTATAGTTAAACATAGTATTATAATTGGGGGTTATTAAAAGAAATATTTTTAACAGAAATTTTAATTGAAACTCAATTCCCCCCCCCCTCTTGAGTAAACAACTCCGACCAACATTTATAATTAGTCCCCAAGGATGTTTCACTATTTTATCCATATGTTGAATCATAAATCGAGTTGGCTCCATCCCTCTCAATCCTTGGATCATGAATATTAATATTGAAATTATATTCTCTCTATAACCTAACTCATATAAACCAATGATAAACTCATTAGAACCAATGGCAGTCAAAATATAAAATAAAATAAATCCCTTTGCTTCTTTGGTAGGCTTCCAAATACAATAATAAAACATTCCCCGATCTATTGTATGGTTTTGAAATACTGAAGATTTATTTTTTTAACAACAAATCATTCATGAACTTTGTTTAGGTGTGAATGTCTGAAATATCCTCAGTAAAAGTTATGATGATATGTATCTTTTTAAACATTTCCATTCACATTTCTCTTTTTCCATCAAACTATACCTCCTTTATTTTCTCTAAAAATGGTAGTTGTAGTTTATATAGCTGTTGTTATTTCCCTCCATAATATTTATCTATTTTTTTTCTTTTTCTCCTTTCTTAAAATCACTATTTTTGGTATTTATATTTGATTTTATTCATAAAATTTTTTATCAATCATGTCAACTTCTTATTTTGTCTTTCCACTTCTTAAGCTAATTGATTTCATCATTCCATGTCCTCTAACATTGGTTTCTATAGTTAGAAATCTCCATTGCCATGAATTTTGTTGGTTATCAAGACGATCCATTAAAATTTCTTGGTTTCTCATTACTTCTCATTTATTTTTTTAATCCCTATTTCAATTACTGATTATAAGTATATTGGTCCTTGGAGTATGTTTAAAACATTTAATGTCTTGATCCTATTATTTTTATAAAACATCCAGCATCTCCTATACTAACCATACATCACATCTTATTTTTTGTACTTGGAGCTATTGTTGAAATCCTTGTACTCTTGGATAAAATAATTTCCCTTAATTCTGATTTGCATGTTGCATTTATTGTGTCCCCATCACTGTACACAATATTCATGATTATATTATAGGTAAATAATGTCTTAATAATAGAACCATTGGGTATGTTTTTGGGCCATCGTCACATCTAGATTCATTGAAATTGAAAAAACCTATTTTTTTCCACTATGTAAACTCTGTGAACTTTCACTCTCTCAGGATACCTTTGAAATCTTTTGTAGGATATTTCTTTCAAAAACTCATATCTCTATTATGGTGACTTTCTCATGATCAAAAATCCCTAATTTTCATCAACTATATAATGATTTCCCTAGGTTAAACCTTTATGAAACATTAGAATTAGTAACTATGTTTGAATTCCATTAAGATGAAATTATATAATAATATTATTAATACTTTCTCAAGAACTATAATGTGATTTTCCCATTAGTTTCTACAAATTTTAAATACCTAGAAATAGAGCCATGGATTTTTAGGGAATGAAAAAAATTAATGAGATTTTTTGTTAAATCCTCCCACGTTGTGATGTAGTGTGGGGTTATATTTGAATCCTCCATTTGGATTTATCTTTTGAGATAAAAATAGAGGAGATATAATCTTTTAATTTCAACTATTACATTTTTGAGTTTGAATGTGTCACATAATTCCAGGATTCTCACAATTTATGAATTGGTGTCTTAATGAGGTAGCCTGTTGAATTGGATGGAATGATTGATCACATTTATTATCCGTGTCTTCAATTAAAATTGATGATATGGGATGGGGTGTATGAGGATATTTGGATTAACACCACACATTCATGGTTTTTTTATATTTGATAAATGCATTCACACCCCAATTCCTTCCTTGGAGCTCTTTTCCTGCTCCGTGTATAACTTCACATGAAAATCCATTGTATAATTACCTTTTAACCATGATTTCTTCTTACTTCTTGTTTTTCTTTAAAAAAAATTTCTTTATATCTTGATCTCAAAATGTTGATCTCAATAATTCTTCTTTCCCCTAGTGGAGTATTTGTGCACTAAATAGGATCTCATAACTATAGAACAATATGATCAAGTTAATATTGGTAAAAATTGATGAATCAAAAAAGGAAAATTATGAAAAACTATAAACATATATACACATTGTTCCCGGGTAACAACATCTATTTTGAAATAACCAATAATTGTCATTACATTTCTCAAGGAAAACTAAGTAAAAATTTTATACTCATTTATAAACTAATTAATTTAAAACTATAATTTTTGGTGTGTTATAGGTTAACCCACATTGAGTGGTGTATAATGAATTAATATGTTTTTAGGATGTTCATAAAATTTTAAAATTATATATTGTTTCATTTTTTGAGAAATATGAGACGGATTAAAAAATAATAGTAAAATCGCATTCATGAACATAGATATGAATAATAATAAATAAAAATTTATTGATGGTATTATAATTGAATTCTAGTAATCCTCATGTCTGTGTTCCAACCCTTTAATCTATAGACCCCCATTTCCCCTCTAACTTACATAGTTTTAATCTATAGTCAGGTGTTTAAAACTATATTTAATCATAATTACTCCCATATCTTTATTGGTTGTACCATATAAGGGAGTAATTAGTAGTTACCAAAAAATTCACAACATCCTTAATCAATAATTGTCACACATGGTCAGGGAGTGATAGATTTTAGAAACTAAAATGAAAGACTACATCCCATTTAAGACCAATCAAAAAAATCAATACCACTCAATGAACACACTCTATATTACATATCTTGGTGTTTAATTTTTACACCCAAATTCAAGTAAAGATATGATTGAAAGTAGAAAATAACCTAATCCAGTAGAAACATTTTAGAGCAATAGAACTATCCACATTTAGTCTACATGAGTCAATTTTCCAACCCCCTTTTCATAACAACCTCTTACCTTAATACAATTTAATTCCCTTCTTATAAATTTTTTATTTTTCCTTTCCATACAATATTTCTCTCCACATTACCATATCAAAAACAATTCTCCCATAAAAATTTTAATTTATCTCATTATTAGTTAATTTGGTAGTTTGTTCAAGTCGATTCATCTTCATTTGTTAAATTGTTAAGACTGGGCCTAATTCTTTTTTTTTTGTATAGTGTTTTAAAATATTTCCTATATGGATTGGCCCAGTAGATGTGTTTCTTAATCATTTCCCTAAAGGATCATCTTTTAACATGTCTAATACATAAAAATATTATGTATCCGAATATTATGAATCCATAATGCTAAAATTTGGGAGATATACATTGTGAAAGATCCTTTTCCTGGACTTCATGACTATGGGATATCACTCATCCTAATACCATAAGAAAACTAATTTTAATGACACTTCATATTTTTCAACCTCCACATCATAGTTCCAAAATAATGTAATAATGGATCCATCCTCATAAAACATTATTTCTTCAACTGATCCATCGACTTTATCATTTTCATTTACCCCTTCATGCATGCTCTTCATCACGAAAACCATGGTTCATCTATGGTGGACTAAATAATTGGATTTTTTCTTCCTATGTTATCATATAGTGGTTATAGTTTAGTAGTGAGGCCATGGTGAAATGAATCTTCATTATTTTAGATTCCTCAACTCTATATTTTGCAGAGCCATGGTTGTAGCATTGCGGTATTTGATTTTTCATTGGAAACTATGATGCACTAAATTATCCATTGATTTTATAATGTGCAATGTGGTGGTTCAAATACATAAATAATTGAATATGATTTCAATGATTTGTTTGGGAACGGGGATGTATAGCTTAGTTTGGATGACACAATTTTTGAAATTTTGGAATAGTACCTATTATTTTGATATCCCACATCAGAGATGCACAGAGTCAGTCACTCAAATGTAAATAATGTTCTGGCTCCCTAGGCTTAGAAGCCTACTATGGGTTCTGTTTTCTACATAAAAACTCACACCCACAATTGGTACCATTCTGACACACACAAGCCTGGAGGGATTTGGCTCAACGACTCTATGAATTCTTGTTCATGAACATGGCTTCCTCTTCTATGGGGGTTGGGCACAACATTTTCTTTCCCTTTTGACCCATACAGGCTCTCCTTATTAGGATTCATTGTTCAAATATTGCTTACTGTTATTCTTAAATGGATTTTATTCATTTTGGATGAGGGATAGTAGGGTTTTCTATAATTTCCACCAACTCTCGACTTTTCCATTTCTTGATCAACCTATGAAACCCGTATAAAAAATTTATAAAAATAGAAAATTTAAAAACATTTATTTTAATTCTATCTATTTATTTGTCCAAAAAATTCATTCCTAATAAAACATACCTATAAATTATGATTAAAAAATAAATAGGTGTTAATACATAAACTAAATTTTTAAAAATTCATTAAAATTTTAAAATCGTTTTAATAAATGTAAACTCATAAATTACTTACACATAAACTATATTTATCTTCAAGAATAAATATCCCCTAAAAATTTAAAAGAACACCCATAATTTATCAATATTAAATATTAAAAATTAAGGAAACATATAATTTTCAATTAGGAGGAGAGAATATTCAAGGTCCACTTTGGAAAAAGGATTTCATCTACTCACTAGACACAATGCATTAGATTTTCGCATGAAAAAAATGATTCAGCATCCCCCCTCTTTCATTCAATCAAATTAAAATATAATTATTTAAAATGGAAACCATTCTTTACCTAACCAATTATTTTATTATATCATCACTATATTAGAAATAACAACACAAAAAAGTGATATTTTAAAAAGTAGAACATTATTTTTGATAGAGTATATGAAACACAACGACAAACATAAACAACCCATGAAATATATTTTTTAATGTGATTGTTATAATATAGATGTTGAATTAGTGGGTATGAATAGGATTAAATAAATGATAATTTATATGTATATACATATATATTAATTTTTTAATCAATACCAATTTATTGTTAAATCATTAGAACATAATTACTCAATTTTTTTAAAGTCATTTTATTCTTCAAAAATACATTTTCATTAAAAAATGGTTTATTTATTTTTCTGAGAATATATTATCATTATTTTCTAGAAATTTTAATAATTTTATTTGATAATAATGATATAATTTTTTTCACAGCATAACAATATTACCTTATTAACAAATTTTAATATTACTATGAAAATATATAGTTTTCAATGAATGGTGAGAAATAAATATTTTTCAAATACTAATATTTCAATGAATTAAATAATTAAATTTAAAGGTATTATTTTATTTTATATTTTAAATAAATTTAAATATGAACTATATAATTTTTATAGTCAAATTAATTTCATTTGAATAATCCATTTTTAAGATTGTGGTATAAGTCTATTATTTGGCTCAAAAACAATGTTTTATGACATCTATTTTCTTATGTATAATGTATATCAATTTTAATTAATTAAAATAAAACTAATGAGTAATTGATTAAAATTATATATATATATATATATATATCTAATATATCTAATTTTATGAATTTTATTTAATATGATTATTTTTATAATTTGTAAAATTAATACATGATCATCAATTTCTTAAAAAATGTGTATTCCAAAAATAATGTTGTTCATTTCCATTTGTGGGATACATATAAATTTAATTTTTCCACAAAATATATTTCAAATTTGGTAAAAATGGATTCAATATTTTTAATTGTAAAAATTAATATAAATTAGTAACTTATATTTAATTTTGTTTATAATGAGTTGTAAAAATAGAAATAAAATTCACCATGGTAAAATGGTAAGTCAGGTTAACCTCTGTTAAATCTATGTAATTAGAAAAAAAATTGTATTATTTATTATTATTATATTGAGGAATTTATACCCTTATTACCTTAGGTTTGATATTTATTTGGTTATGGGAAACTTGTCTGTGAAATTTATGAATATAAATATTTAATAAATAAAAACGACAAAATGTCACACTATTACATTTGAATTTTTTTATGTGTTCACATAGGGAAAGAAGAATATTTTTTTGAATATTAATGGTAATTTTATGAATAATTAAATAATTTTATTAATTTTAATTAATTTATAATTTTTATTTATTATATAACTACCTTAAATTATTGTACAATGTTGACGCATTATTTATTTAATTAAATTGAAAATAATATAAATGATAATAAAAATATATCATGAAATATAATTTGAATTAATTATTATGTTCCATAAATTCTTTATATAATTATAACATATTTTCGGTCTATGAATGGTTTATATTTTAATTCCATTTTTTCATGATGTCTTAAAATTCAAATTAAATAAATAGTGTAAAAAATAACATTACTGAAATTTTGTAATAAATATTGATATATTAGTTGATTTAAAATTCTTAAAACTATTTTATTTGACCAAATAAAGGTTATATAGTCAATAATATCAATCAAGGTATATTTATGGTATGTTTTTCCATTTATTTTAAAATTATTTTGACCAAAATAGTATAAAATTTTAATACTAATTTAATTGTAAAAAATGGTTAACAAGAGTTTAAACAAAGTGATAAGGGTAAAAACCTAATATTAACATGTATAAATTTTATTAGATTATTTTAATTCATCCCAGAAACATTTTTTCATCAATATATATCATTTAAAATCCATTTGTCTGATTAAAATAATTTAAATTAAATTAATAATATAGCGAATTCCAAAAGTGTCTCTCCCCTCACTTATAAAAGTGAACATCCTCTCCTCTTTTATTCACATAAAAAAATTCTGGTTTTACCAACTCCAATCCAAATTCATTCATTAATTCACTCAATAGGTCTTAGAGAATTGGTTTGGATTATAGAACTTTATTAGGAATGATTTTGGTGTAAACTTAAAGAGATTGTCCAAAGAAGAGATATCACTCTTAACCTAGAATATTTATTTTATTTCTTAATTCACATCCTTTAAATAATATTCAAACATTATGATATAAAAATACCATTATCTCTCATATATTAATATTTTTTTATGTTAGTGTACTACCCTATATAAATCTCTTTATCCAATATACAATAAATGAAACAGTCGATCGTTTGAATGACAGATTACCAGCTCACGAACTGATGTAATTAATTTTCAATCCCTAATGCTAACAACTAGTTTTAATGAATGATTTAGCATATATATATGTGTGTGTGTGTGTGGGTGGGTGGGTGGGTGTGTGTTTTTGGTAACAAATACATATTTATCATTCTTTAACAATAATATATCTCATAATTTCTTACCATTCCATTCTTTTAAAAATGATAATGTCATTATTGTTTAGATGTGGATTACCATTTACATGAAGAAATGTGATTCATTTTTCATAACCACATAACATGATATCTACATATTTTTGTATTTAAACATATAATATTATATTTATATTATAATTCTCAATATTTAATGTAAAAATAATTTTTATGTTCATTTTATCATGATCATTGGAAAATGTAAATTTTTCACATGTGTACATACAACTTACCATTTCCCTGATTGTAATGCTGTTCATTTTTCATAAATATAATTTATGTTTGTTTCAAAAATTATAATTTGTGTATGTATATTATAATTATTTCTTTATTATTATTCTATAGATGATGGAATAATGAACTCGTTTACCATAATCAAACTACCAAAGTCATTTTGGACATATGAATTGAATATCATCATGATTTTCAAAGTGCACTTAACTTATTAAATAATTAAACATAAAATTATAATAAAAAATAGAAATATTAAAAATGTAAATTATTCATATAGAAATTCAATAATGAAAATAATTATATTATTTAAGATGATAAATAATTTATGTGATTAGTCAGTGATGAGGTAAGGGATTTAATCTCAATTTACTTTTATTGAAGAATATTCTGATATTATGCTCTTAATTTATTTTTCATTGTGTATATATTGACCCTTTTATGTGTTATATCTTTAATAATTCATAATTCCTAGAATTTTATGTTTTAATAAATATTGATTCAACCATGGAGGTTTGACTTGAAAATTTCCATGTGGTAAAGATTTCATAAATTAGGTTATTTTAATTGAGTTATATTAAATTTAAATTATCCATGATATTCTAAGATTATTTTTATAATTAATTATGAATAATTTATGTTTAAAAAAAATTTGTGGACATAAATTTGATAACCATAATCAGTTCATCGATAAATTTTAATCTCTATAGTATAATGTTTTCAAGATATTTCTTCTTAATTTCCACTCAATTAAAACATATTTTGTATTATGGACCTATTTATTTATATTAGGTGCATATAATTCCCATTATAAATTTTATATTTGGAGTTAATTGATATTAATTATATTTACTATTTTATTTGAAGTTATTTATTTCGTAGGGATTTTGATTCAAAATTTACCAATGTCATAGGGGTTTATTTCATAATCTTGTTGTTATTCAGGATTATTTATGATTAAGTATTTTTTGGGGGAATTTTTTGACCTTTATATATTAAACCCAATTTTTTCCTTATCATATTGTTATTTTTAGATATATTGTGTTTTATTTCTTTGCAAACTCTTTTAGATACTTTAGAGACCAAAAATGGATTTATGAAAAAGTGACCCATTTTTCTATTCACTAGGCACTTTTTTATTCTTTATCTATATTTAAAATAAGATTTCTTAAATAATATTCATAATATATGTTGATTATTTATTAAATAATATTTTACCCATGTTTTTATTTTAACAAAATGCTTTCAAATGAATCTTCTTATTTTCCAAAAACTGTTCATTTTGAATTTTTATTAAATATGTGAAAGAATATTTGTTTTAACATACTCAGAAATAATGACAATTTCCCATCATGATGACTTCTCATAACTTTGAATATTAATTTACATTTCTAAAAGTTTATTTTGAAAAAATATCCATATATTCTATAAATTCATATTTTTTAAAAGTCATTATCAAAGTGGAATAGAAATTTTCTTCCTCAATTTTCTAATAATATTTTTATAGTGTTTCTATTCCTAAATGAAAAAACCATTTATTTTTCTTGTAATCCACTAAGTATATATTTAACAGTACCATCATTATTCTTAATTTGGATGGTTTATGACAGGTTTGACAGAGTAGTGTATTGATATTCACATTCTTGATTAGTTTTTTAGCCATTATCACTCCCTTGAATCAATCACTATTGAGTGATCATGGGAAATAAAATTTCCCTTAAGTATACATGTTTTTTATCATGGGTATTATTATTTCATAAACTGTATACACTTTTTATATATGGTGATTAACAATGAATGTAAATTGTTTTACTATAAAAAATCATAATAATATATATACTCTATTTTATACAAATAATTATTGATAAAGAATATTGTTTATTAATTAAATTTATCATTAAATAGAATATGATTTAATTTTACATGTAGTGAGATGTGATTCATGGGTATAGATATCCTATTGATGCATTTATATTATCAAGAGAAAAATCAATAAGCTAGCATTAAATGGGATTCTAGTGTATTCCTACCGATCAACTAAACTTCCCTAGCATAAGTTTTTGAATCTATAGATATCCTAATTTCAGATATCATAATTTCCAATATTAATCAATTATTTCATTTTGACTTAGTTTATATTATCCATGAAATTACCACATTTTTATTTTCCATAGATGCATTTTGATATCATGTTATTGTTTAAATGGTATGTATTTTTAGTTATTTACCATGCTTTTTTTATTATATCTTATAAATTAATAATAGGTTCCACTATATGTAAACCTTACTAATAATCTGGGTTCACCATTATTTTGTTTCAGTACGACAGGATATGAAGAATGAATCTTTGTTTGATTTCAAGGATGGTGGGTATTTACTTTTACTATGTTTTAAATTTTTAATTTTCTAATTTAATATGAAATTAAATAATATATCTAGGTTAACATGACTATTAAACATTTTGATGCTTTTAGATATGATCCATTACATCTAGTTCCAATATAATTAATTATCCTCATGCTTTGGAATTCTAGTTCTGGGGTTTTACTTTTGGTATCAGAGTATATTTAGTATATATCTCGATAGATGGATTTGGAAAAACATATGTTAGGGAACATAACTGTAATACTACCTTATATGATAATTCTATGTATTGGATAAAATCCTAAAATTAGGTTATGGTGGAGATTATGTGGTTTTCCAAGAAATTCATCCCTATTTGGATACTACAAGTTGATGTCTTTTGGAATTGATGCATTATGTGGTAATAATCATGAAAAGAGTTTTTTGAGTATATCTCATACATAATTCTAGTGCACTATGATTGTGAACTTACTACTCACCCTTTCTGACACTCCCCTGGGATATAGTCCAGAGAATTCAAATTTTCTCTTTGAATAAATAAGATGAATTAGAAAATAGAACCTATGGAAAGCTAAGATAATCCATATTGAGTTAAGATAAATATAACGTTTATTGGGTTGATAAGTCTATGGTTGATCATAAATTAAATGTAATTGATACCCCTTTGTTCTTTCATGCACTAGAGGAAAACTAACCTATACCAACGGTTTGGAACCGTTGGTATAGGCCTCTAAACCATTGGTATAGCCTATACCAATGGTTTGAAGAACTGTAGGAAAGTAAGCCATTGGGATAGTTCTATACCAACAGTTTTTGGAAATCCATTGGTATATACCTATACCAATGGTTTTGAAAACCGTTGGTATAAGTAATATGAAAATCTATACCAATGGTTCCTTAAAACCATTGGTATATGTATTTCCAAAAAACAACATTCGCTGGAATTTGATCCCACGACCTCCGGTTTATCATTGAACGACCTAACCACTAACCTAACAAGACTTTTGTGAACATAATTTCATAAATATATATATTTATTATCATATTTATTTTAAATTTTGTTTTATAGAATGTTTTGGTTAAGAGGATCTGATAAAAAATCAAAGGACCTCTACCAACGGTTTTGACAACCATTGGTACAGGGCCTTGGAATCTTGGAAGGGATGTTGAAATATTGGGGACCTTTCCCAATGGTTTGGCCAAACCGTTGGGAAAAGTGGCCACAAATTAGACCTTTCCCAATTGTTCGGCCAAACCGTTGGGAAAGCCAAACCATTAGGAATAGTGGCCACAAAGTGGACTTTTCCCAATGGTTTTTCCAAACCGTTGGGAAATCCTACCCTTTCCCAAATGTTTTGGAAAACCGTTGGGTAAAGTGGCAAAAATGTGGGATTTCCCAACGGTTTGGCCAAACTGTTGGGAAAAAGGGTATAGAAGTGTTGGGAAAGGTCACATTTCTAGTAGTGATGTACTAATATTTTATAATTTTTAAGGATATGTTGGTATATGTTCCATTTTATTGAGGTATATTTAACCATTAGTTTGAACAAGTTACTTAATGCGAATGGTTTTTTGGGAAGTACACAATTGAATTTTATAATTTTGAGGTTATTTGGGATGTATGTTAATTTATAATCTCTGTTGAAACTATTGTGTTATTTTGTAACTTTTTATATAAAAGTTATTAATTATTTATATGAAGGATTTATCATTTTGGTATTTATCTGACCCTATGGTAACTAGTTTTTTGTCAAAATCTATGATTGGAGGAATAAATTGTTATCATTTTTACGGATTATGTGCTATATTATATGTTAATTATAGTGTATCAATATATAAATATATTTTATAATACTAGTCATTTTGAGAAAAATATGAGATCTTGGTAGAAATTTATTAATGGAAAAAAATCAACTTATCATGTATGTATTTTTCTTATGTTCTATTCTAAATTTTAAAGAAATAACTCAATCTTAGGAAAAATATTTTGAAATAATAAATTTATACATTTAACTTTAATATTTAAAAATAAATGGACTTTCCACCGATCCATGATTTATTAGTTTGTGTTCATTAACTTACTCCTGATCATGCTCTCTATCACTCTCTATTATTCTTTGCGTGTTATATTTCTCTTCCATGTCTATATTTTCACTTCCCATTAATGTTGTCCAATTTGGAAGAATATTTATCAACTATTATATATGGACATTATATTTCTCTTTTCATATTTTAAGAGAAAAAATCTTTTACCCTTTTATAATGTGGGTTTTCCACAAAAGATAATTTCAAATGTCAGAACCTTAATTTCAATGTAAAAGAAAAAATTTCAAGGATTAAATTTATTAAATGTGGGGAGAACATAACACCCTGATATTTTTAAAGATGAAAAATTTATTTATAGATTAAATGACACAAAAGACATAGCTAAAATTATTTTTAAAATATTCTATTAAAATATGTTTGTTATTACATAAAATTTGAATTTGTAGGTATAAATCGGATTAGAAAAAGAATAAAATAAAATTACAGTTGTCTTAGTCAATAAATATTTATTGATAAAATATTAGTGTATAATCCCACGGAAATTTAGTAAATTCATTTTATTTCTCAAATATTTTTCGTCATAAAAAATAGTTTTAATTCTTTGTTCATAAAATTTTAAAACTAATTGCTGAGACTTTTATAAATTATATTTGACAAAATTGATATAATTTTTTGTAATGAATTTATCATAATTATCATAGGGTAATATTTTGATATTTTTTAGGAAATTTTTTTTTAAAATGTTTACGTATGGTAAAAGACCTAACATATTTACTGAAAAAAGTATGCATATAAAAGGAAGGAATCATTATATATGACATGATTTATCCAAATACAAAATTTGGAACCAACTTGAGAAAGAGTACACATGCTATCAAGCAAGGTTCATCTTCCCATACTGCAGAGGTGGTGTCCCCTTCTCGAGATATGAACCCTATTCCATGATCCATAGTCACTATCTTGGGGTTTATCATTAATTTTAGCACATATAGTGGCTTATTATATAAAAATAACACCAATTTAACCATCTGAATCACTGGTGTTAAAGGTAAGAAACTAAAATTTGTTTTTTATACTAACACTCCAAATCCTTTATAAAGATGATTCTCTTACTTCTTTAATGTCAAAAACCACTGAATACACTGCACTTGGAGAGTACCTAAAATATGAATCATAGAAGGGTCCACCAAATAATTTCCCATTGAATTATCGACCTCCTAATTAGATACATCTACCATTATATTGAATTCCACAACTGAGGCAACATTAGATAACTCATTATTAGACTATTCAAGCACTATAGAATTTTGATTAATATCCCCTACAAGGAATTTGTTATTTAATTTTTCCTACATTAAAGACAAATATTATCTAATAAAATTAATAGGGGTAGAAATATCATGTATTAGTTCTAGAATATTATTAACATTAGTTAAAAAAGTATTAAGATCACTCTTCATAGTGAGTGAAGACGAAGAACTAATCATACTATTCTTTATCAATGATGAAACCTGTTTGGACATCCCATTAAATTTGTTGCTACTCAGTCGTTTCAATTTCAATGAATATGAATCTTTATAAAATTTAGCATCAAACTAATTATTAGTCTGACAGTGAGTAGATTCACTATATTACTTTTTATCCTCAAGATAGAGTGTGTCCTTAGAAGATGTCCCTACATGATTCATACCCAATTGGATATAATTTATTAATTCATGAAAATTTTATAATCCTTCAATATTGGAAATTTTTCAATCCTTACTTTTTAGTTTTCTTTTTCAAAATTATTTTTTTCTTGAATATCAGAAGAAATATTGTGTAGACCTTTTGGATATCCCAAAATCCAATTGAGACCATGAAACCTTAACCATAACTATTTAATGTAATTATTGACCTGAAACAAATTGAAATACATATACTATTCATGGTTATAGATTATTCCACTCTTTACAAAATAGTGAACCAGTATTCTTGTTATAGATCTTGGATTTTCCCAAATGAGAAATATAGTGAGAGAAACCTATACCTAGTGAGATTCATTTTCATCAAAAATTGTTTTTCACAACCCTTTTTGAATATATATAAACTGAATTTAAACTTCTTGTTGAGATTTAATTTGGTAAACTAGATTCCATATTTTTTATCATCATAATTAATATTATTTAATAAGTTCAACATTATTTATTCTTACTAAGTAATATTAAAAATATTAAAAATTTGTCTCCATAGTAACATGGTATATCAGGTTATCGTAGGTTAAAAATAAGGACTAATAAAAAAAATTAATTTTCATTATTATTGGATTATTTTATTTAAACCTGATCATATTAGATTTTATATTAATTTTTTATGTCCCACTTAACCCTGAGAGTGACCTATATAAAAATTTAAACAATGAAATATAAAAAATTACACTATCATACTTTTAAAAATATCATACATCTTCACATAAAGAAAAATGAAATTTTTTAAAGAATATTAATGTTTATTTTGAGGAAAATGATATTATTTTCATGATTGTAATTAATTAATATTTTTTAGCGATTATTTAATTACATTAAATTGATACGTAATTCCGAAAAAATATTTATTTAATTAAAAGTAAAATAAAATAATTGATTTTCAAAAATATTAAAAGTAGAATAATTTTAATGACTTATTGTATTCCAATTTTCTTTAAATATTTATAAAATATTTTGGGTTTGTGAAAGGGTTATATTTTAATTCCGTCTTTTTCTTGATGTTTTTATTTGTCAAATTAATTGAATAGTGTCAAAATTGACATTAATGGTGTTTTAAAATTAATAATGATCTGTTAAATGATTTAAATTTTTTAAAAATATTATTTTTAGATATTTAAATAATATCATATTTATAATACCAACCATGGTCAACTAATTGGTTGTTTAAAAATTTATAGTAACTTTTTAAACCCCAAATGAATAAAATCGTTAAAATTTTTGTAATTGTAAAAAAGGGTTAACATCGGTTAAGACATAAATATAAGGGTAAAAACAAAAATAATCTTGTAAAACATTATTGAAAGATATTATTTCAGCCCATCATCATCATATATTCTATATGTATCAATTTGGAGTGATTTCTACCATATAAATAATTTGTGTTAATTTAATACTTTATGAAATTCCTAAAGTGCCCCTCCCCCCACATATAAATCGACCCTACTCTCTTCATTTAGTCACATATAGAAACTAATTTAGTGAATCCAATTCCTCTAAAAATATATTTTTTACATCCCTTATCACTTTCTATATGCCTTCTTTTTATTATAAAACTATCCTAGAAAGGTTTTTGTGTACACATAAAGAGATTGTCTATAGAATATGTATTGTTCTTAACCCAAATAAAATTCCCTCTACCTCCATCACGTTTTAATAAACCATGATGATATAATAACAAAATTACATAAAATATATTTAGAATTTTTTATGTTATTTTATTATTGTATATCAATCACCTCTTCAAACAAATGGGAAGTGAAACCATCATTCATGTGTACGATGGACTACAACTTTGAGAAAAAATGTAATTTTTTTTCCATCACCACTACTAACATATGGTTTTAATGTTAGACTTAATATATATATGTGATATTCGTGAAATATCTATAATTATGGAACTATAATATATTTGAAAATTTCTTACTTTTCCATTCATTGAAAACAATAACGTCTTATCTCCATGAAGCGATGGGATTCATTTTTCATAACCACACAAAATTAGGGCTATATATAAGTTTATTTAATGAAATAATATGATATTTTAGTCATATTAATCATTAATAAATGTTAAAATATTAATTATGTTTTTTCTATCATGATTTTTGAAGAATGGAAATGTTGCACATGTATATGTACGATTTACTGTATCCATGATTGTAAAATAATTCATTTCTCATAACCATATATCTTAGATGGTTCAGAAAGTATAATACATATAAAAAAATGAAAATAATTTCATTATTATTATTTTATTTGTGATTCAACAATTACCTCTATTACTATAATCAAACTACCATAGTCATTTTTGACATATGAAATGAATATCATCAAAGCATCTGATGTGACATTAATTGATTATATAATTAAATAAAAATTGGTATTATATAATTAAAAGGTGTAATAAACATGAACATGGTTATTAATAAATTAAATAACATAAATATTTTCATTATTATGAATGATGAATAATTTATTTGATGATTCAGATTTGGGGTAAGGGGTTCAGGCTGAATTTACTTTCATTGTGGCATTTTTTAATGATATGCACCAAATTTGTTTTATATGGTTCATTTGTTTCCAATTTTACATTTTATATCACAAATACATTATATGTTATTGTATTTTACGTCTAAATTCAAATTATTTCATCCATGGGGTTTCAACATCAATGATACAACGCTGTAAGGGGTTTCCTAACTCAAATTATTTTGATTGGGTTACATTACTTCTCCATTGTATTTGATACTATATGGTTATGTGTGTAATGAATATTTATTATTTTATGTATAATTTTCACTTTTTATGGTATTTTTATTTTATAAACTCAAAAAATTCATTGATTAATTCTATCACCAATGGTATGATATTTATCCAATATTTCATATTGATTTCCTCTCTTTTGAGACATATTTGGTATTACACACCCATATATTTATATGATATGTATCTAGTTGAAATTTTATATGTTTAATCATGAATATATTAAAATTAATGGTATTTAATGTTTCATGTTATGTTATTTCTTTCAAGGTGGTTATGATTATGAGCTTACCAAATTGGTAAACAGTTATTTCTCAATATCAATATTATTTGAGATTATTTATGTTTAAGACATAGATGGAGGAATTAATTGTTAAATATATCAAAAATATATATATATTTCTTTATACTATGGATATTTCAATAAATAATTATTTATTAATTATTTTTATACTCTTTTAAATACTCAACATACTAGAAGAATGTTTTTTTGTAAAATGATTTTTTTCTAATCTCTTAGGGTTCCTTTTCATTGATATCCATATTTTACATAAAATATTTTAACTAATTGTTTTGATATTATGTGATAATTCATTAGAGTAATTTTTACCCATTTTTATATTTTCATAAATTGGTTTAAAATGATTCTTCATATCATTTCCCGAACAAGTTAATTTTTGAATTTTTATCAAAAATGTGTATGTTATGTTTTTTAGATTAATTTTAATTAATATAATTTTCCAACCTACATGAAATATGATTGACTTGAAGGTTCCTTAAAAGTATACATGTTTATTTTCAAATAAATATTTTAACTTTTATTCTTGAAATATTTATTTTTAAAATGTCATTTTAAAAGTGAAAAGTTTACTTTATTCAAGAACTTTTTAAAGATATATTATGATGATCCATTCATCAATGATAAAAAAATTATTTTACTTATACTCCACTGGGTATATTATGTTATTATATCATAATTAATATTTATTTGGATTATTTATTACTATTTTTACAAGGTAATGTTTTGGATTTTACTTTCATTATTAATTTTTATTCATTAACATTCATTTGAAATCGAAAATATTTTATGATCATTGGAGATTACATTTACTTTAAATATCTATATTATTTATCATGGATATGATTATTTCTTAAACTATATATCATTTATATATATAATGTTTTTCTAGGAAAATTATTTGGTCAATTTGTAAAAAAAATGAAAAAATTATATTCATAAATAAATACAATTGTTTATTGCTAAGAATATTATTTATGAATTAAATTTATCATTAAATATATAATGAATTCCTTTTATATGTAGTGATGTGTGGGACTTGGTTATAGATATCCCGTAAATTCATTGATATTACCATGATAACAATTATAAAGCTATCAATAAACGGTTTTCGAGTATATACCTACCCATAGATTAAATGTGCTTTCTGTCAGGTATTCACAGTATAGATATCTGGTTGTTTGAGATCATGAAATAAAATATTAATAATTTACTTTTTTAAATATTTAGTTATTATTTCCCATGATGGTTCTATATTTAAATTATACATGGATGAATTTATTTATCAATATATTTATTAAATAGAATGGGTTTTTTGTAATTTACCTATTAATATTGATTATTACATATTGATTCAAGATATAGTCTATTACATGAAACCCTTACAGAGTATCTGAGCTCACCCTATTTTGTTTTCATTTTATAGAATATGATGAAGGAATATTTGGAAGATTTCATATATGTGTAATATATACCATCACTAAGTATTTTATTTTTATTTTTTATATAAAATCTAAGATTCATGTTTGTGTCAATTTTACCAAGAAAAATTAACTATTCAAACCTTCTAGAAATGATTATTTTTATCTAGTTCTAATATTCTAAAGTAACCACTAGATTTAGGCTAATAGATTCAGGTTAATTATGAAAAATTTCTTATTTTCCTCATACCATGAGTACAATCACTAAACATATGATCTTGAATGAGATCTAATTTCTCCACAAATTAAAGAAAAACAAGCTAAATGTCAGGAGTTATTTGAAATTGGGATCAAATTATTCTAAGGATTTAGGATGGTGGGAAATTTATGAATAAAACGTTGAAGGATAACAAATAAGTTTTAGCTGTAATAATATAGAATGATGAGACAATTAAAGATAATAAAATTACCCAGCAAAAAATTAAATAATTCCCACATACCAAATCTTAAAGTGTAGGTCATGAATAATGAAATAAAAATTAATAATTTATCCCTATATTTTTTAAAAATTTTTTGAATATTTTTAAATTATGTAAAATTATCACTTCCACAACCCAGCCTAAAATAAAAAAACCAATGGTCAAATTATATTAATTTTGCATAATCCATAACTCAATCCATGGTTTTTTCTTCTTATCATATTGTTTTTTATTTTTTTAATGGTTAAAAAATATATATAATGAATGAAATTTTTCCAAAACCAAAAAAATACTCCAATAATTTTACTCGATACAACACATCCCTTTTCCTATGAACTGCATCCCCCCACACATGAAATTTAAAAATCATAAAAAATAGTTGATTATGGATTGGGATATAAAAATTGTCTTCAAATGTGGCTTATTTTTATCAAAGGACATTCAACTTCTCTAATTTATGAAATTATGATGAATATTAGGTGAGTATCAAGGATACTAGATAATTAAAGAAAAATGAATCAAGAATTTTTTAAGTGAATTTTTTTAAATAATTTCACTAAATGTTACACTTGAGGCCAATGGAAATTTAGTCTATGTTAATGTTGGTCATAGTGCTCATGGTTTTATCTCAGATTTCCCTAACTGGGTGAGAGATCATAAAGAACATAGTTTGCCTCATGAAGCCTCTCAAGAGGTGAAAGAAGGTGTCCATTCTTAATCCAGTGAGTCTTTACATGATGAATATGATCAATCTTGTCAAATTCGGGAGGAAAATTTAAATTAAATATTTAAGAAATGTTAAAAATTTATTGACTTATATGGTGATATCACATCGAATCCAAGGAATACTGTAAAGAACAAATATTCTTCTAGCATTGAAAGAACATTTTTCACTGAATATTTTGATCCCACTAGGACATAAAGATTACCCCCAGCCTATAGATGTTGAACCTTCCCCCATACCTGTTACTAATGACGCCTCAAATGGTTTCATATTTTATGAAGACTTTGATACATAATTGAATGATATATACGGGATTTTTGAGTGGAAAGTGTTTCTTCAATGGAGGAACAAGATGTAATTTATTATAAAAAAATTAAAATATGAGCAAATCACTATTAATATGTAACTTTCAATAAGAAAGTAAATTATTTACAAATGAGGAAATAGTATTTAATAAATCTTGACATTATATATGGGGAAATTTTATGGAAATGAATCTCCTTTTTGTCTTTTTGTTTCTCTTTTTTCATGATTAATGTGGAATATCATATATATCATTGTTTGGATGGATGTTCCCTCTAGGATGTTTCAACTAGAAAAAATTGGAATTTTGGTTTCAATTATTGTTGTGTGATTCAAAATCTAAATTCAACTTTTAATAAGGTTTTAAGATAACTCTTTATTTTGTTTTTTAAAATGTTATGTTGTCTTGATGTATCTATGATTCTCTCACCGATTGGTGCTTTTTTCAATTTTAATAATCCAAAGTATCTAATCTCCAGGTGTTTATTTTTCTTTTGATACACTATCTAGCATATTTTTATGTTCTATTATAATAAAAATGAGATCAATTTATGATGTAGATTGATATATAGAGCCTTAAGTTTATAAATTCCAATGTTTTTTCTTTCTGGTTGGCAGATATTCACTGGTTTTTTTTCACCTAACCATGTGTTACTAATATTTTTGTGTTGATGGACTATTTAGTACATGAGAAATACTCATAATGGAATCTATGTGATACATGACATTTCATGGAATTGATGATACCTCTATTGATGAAATTATATATTTATTAAAGGCTTCATTTAAGATTTAATTCATGTCTCTCGGTATATCAGCCTCTTGTGATTAGGTAAAGACTCAAGAGTTTTTCAATTGGTTGTTTCATCCATATAGTTTTATGAATATAGGTGTTCTACTTTATGTTCCTCTTATAGGATACAAATTCTTTATATTAAGGTGTATGTGTTCTTATAGTGAAGATATACTTTTTTTGAGTTGGTGAGTTCATGGCGGATGGAAGGATTTTTGGATAGGTTGTTTTCTATCAAGTAATTCTTGTATTTATTCCTCAATTTAATGTTTTTGGACTTTGATTTGATTTGAGAATGAAAACCAATGGAACTCATGAGTTTGGTATTTATTAATGATTATTCATGGGGAATATTGGCATATAATTTTTTGATCTTAATTTTTTTAAGATTATCTTTTTATAAAGTGATTAGAATAGTATAGTGATGTATGAACATTTAAGATTATGGAATTAATATGATGATAATACAAAATTGGTTTCTTCTGATAAATTTTAAGAAATAGGGTAAAGTTTCTACATATTTTTTATAATAACGTTGTTTTAATTTCATTCATCACAATGTTTTGGAAAAATGTTCTGCACATGATGGGTGGTGGATTTTTGTTGCACATAATCTTGCACAACGTTATCTAGCCAGTACTACCACTTTTACTACACTCTCTCCATTTTAACTAGTATTGAAAATGTATTTAGTTTAATATTTACTTTTAATGTTATTTTTTACTTCTATTTTTTATCCTTGATGATGTTTATTAACTCTCAGTACATATTTATTTTTATTTCGGGGGATGTCACCACTTTTTTTCATTTGGTACCTTCATTCAAATAGATTAATTCATTCCACTACTCCTATTAATGTTTCTCCATGAGGATTCTCATTTTTTCTTCTGAGGTGTAGGTATTTTAATGGATTTTTCCCTTATAGGATGAAGTGATTTTTAGGTAGAATTCAGGATGTTTGTTATAGTTATTATGTAATGTGTGGTTTAATATGAGTTTTTTGTAACCTCAATATACATCTCCCACAATTTCCTAATGGTGAAATCTCATTACACCTCATTCATGTATTGTCACATATTGTTCTTTAATAATTTTTTTGGGCATGAATTGATTGACCATTTACTGTCATAGTTTGTTTTAAAAAAAGGAAAATAAGCCTAACATGATATGGATTTTGTGCTTAATGTCTAAGGGTTTTCTTATTTTTTCTTATAGATTTTTTAGTATTCTTACATGAGATTATTTTAGGCCATTCACTGCTCTAATCATGTCAATTCCTCAACTATGATATGTTTCACTACCCACATTCATTCACCCATGTATTTTTATGATATCCCACGCTTTATCCCCTATGAAACTAACTACATACAACATCACCAAGAATTACAAGAATCTCCTCATTCATAATCCTTATTAATAATCAGGGAGAAATTTCCAAAACCACCCTCAGGTTTTGATGACCAATGTTCCCACCCTCCACCCCCACAATTATGACTCATACCTCATCTACTACTCTCACACCAACCAAAGAAGAATTGGTTCATGTGGTGGTGGCAGCGGGGGTTGGGGTGCAAAAAGAAATAGGAGGAGGTGGAGGAGAATTATCAGTAGTAGTATGAGTAGTCATGGTGGTAGTGGTGATGGTGGGGTGGTGGAAATAGTAGGATCATATAATCAACAATAAAAACAACAACAACCAAAGTATTTTTTAGAGTCGTGGTAATTATTGTTGTAGTAGAATGAGTATGAGGATTAGGAGGAGGACTTGTATTAGAGGTGGTGGTTTAGGTGGATGTAGTAGTGGTGGTGGTAGTGGTAGTGGCTATGGTTTTGGTGGTTGTTTTTTTTGGACTAATGATAGTTATATTGGTAGTGGTATTAGTGTTGGTGGTTGTGGTAATAACAGTAGTAATTGTAAGAGTAGATGTTCTCATATTCGTTGTTTTAGTAGGATTAGGAGGAGGAATAGTAGTAGAAGTAGTACCATTAGTACATGTAGTAAGAGTATGAGATGTAGTAATATTTACAAGAGTGGTGGTGGTAGGGGTAGTAGCAGTAGAAGTAGTAGGAGTGGCTATAGTAATTGTAACATTAGTTAATTTATGAGAAGTAATATTGGTTTTAGAATTAGTATCAATAGAATAATTATTAGTAAGAGGAGGGGTGGATATAGAGGAGTAGGTGGGGGTGGAGGAGTATTAGTAGTAATAGGAGGAAGAATATGAGGAGGAAGAGGAGGTGGCTTTGGTGGTGCATAAAGAAGAAAATAATTAGTAGGATCACAAGTAGTAATATCATTTGTTATATTAGTAGGAGTTGTAATAGAGAAAATAATAGCATGAGTAGCATTTGTTGGGGGGAGGTTTATGAGTAGACATAGTTGAATTATTATTACTAGTAGTTGGAGGAGTAAGAGTATGAGTAGTGGTATGATGAAGGGAATGAGTAATAGGAGTTTTGGTGGTTGTATTGGTCATCTTCATTAGATGATGAATAAGAGTTAGAGGAGGAGGTGTTGGTGGTGTAGCAGGATGGTAAGGAATAGGAGTGGTAGTTGGAGGAAGAGGTGTAGTAGTAGAAGTAATAGTCTTAGGGGAAGAAGTGGCAGCAGTAGTCTGAGTAGGGGTAGAAGTATGATGGTTAGTATTACTAGTAGAAGTTATTGTGGTATCAGTAATCTAGGTAGGAGAAGGTTGAGGAGGTGTAGTAGTAGGATTGGGAGGTGGAGTATAAGTAGGATTTGTGGAACTCTATTAAGAAGGGTATTGTTGTATCTATATTATCTTCAATAACGGGCATTCATTACACTTTTTTTGGCATATCAGATATATGAGGCATTGGATACAATGTAGATCAGGATTTTATTAAACTCAATAACATCAGGGGATATGTGAAAATAAAATTGTAATGATGGGATTGTAAGGGTTGGTCCATCACTTTGGGGGAGATACATGTTCTAACTCAGTTATCCCTTGGGTTCAAATGATTTTTTTACCATCTAATCTCACATACTGAATAATAAATAATTAAAATTATAAAAACAAAAATAAAAAATATAATATAATAATAATAAAACATGGTAATTATGGTGGTGGTGATGCTGGTAGCACTAATAATACAAAAAAATACTAATAATAATAATAATAATTTATTAATAATCATTATATTTTATGAAACAGGATATCCCAAACAAATCAATTTAACAGGAAAAAAGTATTTTATTGAAATTATAGAGCTGTTTTACAAATTTTGAAATAAAATTCACTCCAGAAATCTGAATCCATGAAGGGAACACATTAGTCAATAATTTCAAAAGACCATATTGAACTACACTCCACAATGAACATCTTTTCAAATGAATCAACCACTAGAACAACTTCTATAAACACATGTGAGGCAAGAATTCACATACCATCCACAACATGAAGAAAATTAATCCACCATTAAATAATTATATATAGAACATCATGAGATATGTTCATCAATTTATCCACAAAAATGAAAATTCAGAGTCAATATAATGGAAATTCAATGAAAATTATAGAAAATATTTGATTATTGAAATCATCTATCATTACTCAACATAAAATTAAAGTGAATTCACAATATATCAATAATATCATCCTTTTATAAAGCCTCAAAAATATAAATAAAATAGTTACATCATTAGTAATACAAATATTGTTATTATTTTTATTATTATTGGTAGTAGTAATAATAATAATATGAAAATGAAATCAATAAACATGGAGAATTGAGACTTTATCTATTTATTGAAAAGGAAGGAAAAATTATACAATTGGGAGAGGGATTATTAATAACCAATTGAAGGAAATACCAGAACATTTTAAATATTATTTTCATTATTAGCTAGTGCGGTTATAAGAAAACAAATATTCATGCAATCACTAAACATGCATGGATCATACCTAATAATCACTCAAGGGTATGCCCACAGAAAAGTTAGGATATTCTAATTCGATGTCCAAAAGTAATTATAATATAAAATCCATTATATTAAACTGTTGGAAAAATATTTTAATCAAAAGGACCATTTGATGAATAATATTATTACGTTTCTATTTATTCTATAATACCAGCTACATTAACCATGTTGTTTTACAACCTACTATTATGCATTCATTTTCTACAATCCCTGATATAATACTAATAACTATTCTATTACTTATGATACTACAAAACCTACTATATTTCCCATTCTATAATTTTATTCTTCCTTCAAAAAAAATCCCCATAATAGGGTCATTATTGGTTTACTCTATCCTCCATGATCTAGATCAGTAGTTAATACCACTCAAATATGAGTTAGACCATGTAATTATAATAATAATAATAATAACATTACTAATGAAGATAACAGAAATTATAGTAATAGTTGGAAAAGTAGTATTAGTTGTTGTGGTAGTAGTTATATTAGTAGAGATCATGAAAACATATCCCTATATTATCTATGAATATCGGCAATTGATAAGGTTTTCATAATCCCATGATTACTAGATTCTGATAAATGGGAATTATACCCCATATCTTGTTATTATACATAATCCATAATGATTTTGTGCTGTAATCCCCCGTTTCAAGACAATATAATTGAGTGTATTGCCAAAAACATTGGTCCCCACCATGAAAAGATATGTTTCTTCAACTATGATAATTTTTTGGCTTCTTGTGTCATGTTTATTTTAAACCTCATCACTTTCCATCATTCCTTACCTATGGATATAATAATTATATTTTTAATGAATTCACCATTCATTATTACTAATTTCATATTCTATTTGATTATTTTCATTTATTTATTAAATAATTAGATCATTAACTTTCTTGTATTAGAATTGATAATAATTTTTCAATTATTTTTTGGATTTCCACAATGAGATTGAACAATATATTATAATTCTATCAATTATATTTAATACCTTTTTCAAAATTCAGTTATACCTTTTTTTTAAATTAATGTCAGTAAAAATTCTTTTTTGGTCAAAATTAGTATTATAAATGTTATGATTTTAACATATCCTTATGAAATTAATTTTTATTATATTGTCATCTAAAATAATATTTGAATGATTGATAAGGGGTGATTTAATAAATAATAAATATATCAATAATCTCTATGAAGTAAAATAATATTTATATATATTTATTATAGTTATACATCCCCATAATCTATATTCTCGGTGTCAAATACTATATATTTGAGAGAGATAGTAAAATCGTGTTATTTCCATTTATAATAATTCCCATGTAGAAACGTCAAATAAAATTTAGTTGATAAAATTTGATTATACATTTTTCATGATCAATAAAAAATTATACGAAAATATTATGAATTTTAAAAATCATAATTTTTTTGACATGTATGTTTTTTATTAAAAAATGTATGAAAATAATTTGAAGATAATTTTCCATTAATAATCATAATTAATTCATATAATAGGGATAATTGGATTGAAAAATATTATTGTTTATTCATCATGATAAATTATTTTTCCCTATATTGATTAGAAGTGTCTAATTTTGTTTATTACAACCTTGATGAATATTTCTTTGTATAAAAACATTGAATTTGATTTATTATCATTTTACAGATTCAATTTGAAATGAAATATGGATAAAACTTTTTTTAGCCATGAAAAACTAATTTTGAAATCAAATATTTTACATTTTTTTCAAATAAATTTATTTAGTATATTGTAAAAACTATTAATAAAAATTCATTATTATATGAATCACATAAAAAATTAAATTGATAAAACAACTGATAAAATTTACTTTTTTATTGTTGATTATTATTATCTTTTGTATTCCATAATTGTGAATGGAAACTAACTATTTATTTTCATCAATTAATAATTATTCTAGAATACCTCCAAAACCAAACTCTAGAGATTAAGTTTTTATAATTAAAAATTAATTTGGATGAGGGATGATAAAAAATAAAAGTGTTTTTATGTGAGTTTTTATTTGTTTCATAATTTTGGTTTCTGTGTTTTTTCCTACTGAAGAATTTTTTATTAACATTTAATATAATGGTTTCATTATGATTTTTTAGCTAGTATTAAAATAAATTATATAATTATAAAATAATAAATCCTATTTTAAAATGATTTTATAAAAAAATTCATCTATAAATTCATTTAACAAAATATATGGCTCCATTAAATTGGTGTTATTATATATAGATAAATATCATGTCCTAACACCCATTTTTCTTTAATATAATTTTATTTTTCATTTTTTAAACCTAAAGAACCTTATTAATTTATAAAATTTTAAAATAAATTTAAGTGTTTTAAATGTACATCTATATATTGAGATAATATTAAAACAACATCTATAGTTTTATAGAATTTTTAAAAAAAAAATGAAAAATATAATTCATTGTATTTTCATATTTAGAAATAGAATTATTTAGTCCAAACATCATGAAATTAAATTCATAATGATTAAATAAACAAAAATATCAGTTATTGAGAAGTATAATAAAACATTATGAATAATGTATTCTGAAAAATTAACCATTGAAAAAGTGGAATTACCCCCCTAAAGTGTGTATCATGTGAACTTCCCAGAAATATATGAACCACTGAGAGGGAGGTGAATCAGGGGTAATATTTTAAAATATAATTTCACCAAAAATAATACTTTGTAACATATTATTTTTTTCATCCTCTCATACATATTTCTCTTACTTACCTAGTAGTAATGTAAATAAATTTATTTGACATTGGATTTATAAGGTTCAGACCCATTGAGGGTACTCAGACCATGTTTTTTAGAGTCATATATATTAAATATAATATGAAAGTAAATTCTAATGGGATATATTCTAAAAATCCCTTGAAATATATCAACCCAATCACTATATTGGTTCCCACCAGAAATAATGTTTTCTCCAACACAAGAATGAAAGACCAATTTTTCATCTAGTTACTTCTACAAAAATAGTAATATTCCTATAATTCTTTTGAATAAAAGAAAAATTCTCATTTTGAATATAACCATCTTGAAAATAGACAATTGTAACATTCACTATATACTTATTTATCTTTCATCCTTCTCGACGAAGTTTCATTTTCCTTCAACCTATGTTATCTTCTAGAATTTTCAAATCATTGTCATTATAATTTCCTTCCCTCAAACTCTTAGCAGATATAGATAAATGTTATAAAATTGATCACCATGTTATATAAAATCAACAATCTTATTAAAATAGTCTCCAAGTTCTATATATTTTTCCTTCTTGAGATCAAAACCATCCACCATTGAATTGATCTAAATATATCCTCTCAGTATTCATCAAGTCTTCAATAATCTTAGCATCAATGATCAGAATGGATCCCACAGATCATAGAAATAATAATGAACATTCCATTATGAATTATTATCTTGAGCATCCAATATAGTATAGTCTTATTTATATCCTCCAATTATTTTGATTCAATGTATGTTTTCTTCTCTAGATTACGAACACAACTTCTGGCTCGACATCCCTAAATCAAAGACAACCTTTGAATTTTCAAACGAACCTTATGGGTTTCATTTTCATCTAGAGTTATTATTATATTACTATAATAAACAATTCAAATACAATATTCTAATATCTTATTATCTCATATTGTAATCATCATAACTTCTATACGTCTGAGATCTACAATTTTCACCCTTCATGACTTAGTGGGATTTTTTTACCTTCACACAATTTCTTGGTTTCTATCAGAAGATATTGATTATAACTATAAAACATTAAAGTTATTATTTCATTACATACTATACTAGTAATTAAGTAAAATATTATATCATATTATCAACAACAATCATATAATATAATTTATTAAACTATCCTTCTTGTAATTAATTGAATAATATTTGAGATATATCATTCATTCATCATTAGGGAAGGCTGTGAAAATCCCAATTGGATTCATTGATTTAACTCGGTTTAAATAACAAATTTTTCATAAAGAATTATGATATATATCCCATTTATTAACATTTATATATTCTTATGATTATGTATTTTTATAATATTCATATTCTAGTCATCATAATTTATATATGTTCCCCATCTTCTGATTATATTGAATCTTATTAACTACATTGAGTCTACTAGTATCATAGACTCTACAGTTTTCATTTCCTCATTTTTTTTTAAATTTAAAGACTATTATTTTTGGTCAAGAGTCATAAAAAACGTCCCAGGACTATCACGAAATGTATTAGTTGAATCTCACATGCCTTATCAGAGATCTCAATACATTCCCATTTTTTTAAAACTCTACATAGATCAATTATTTTCCAAAAAAAACATAATTCATGTTTATCATCACCCATCTTCTTCCGATCATCAATGAAAAATTCACAACAATATTCCATCCTATGAACCTAACCTCTATATGAGATTCATTATAAATTATATGAATCATGATAACATCTGATCAGGAAACACTATAAACATATTAATGACTGAATTGTTTCTATTATTTATTTTAAATATCATCTAATAGATTGAATCTGTACAGATTTTCAAAGCAAGATTATATCACATAATATTACAACATCCCATTCAAAGTATGGGAACATACCAAATTATCTTTACATGTAACCCTAAAATATTCTAAATATAATAATTACAAATAAAACATCTTTAAAAAATCCAAAAAATTTGTTTTCAAATCCCACTTTATATAATTTATCAACTTGAAAAACTCTCCATCCAGATACTATCACTATTTAATCAAATCATATCCTATATCATAGAATAGTTTCCTGACACCAAACTAGTGGTTAACATTATATATATATATATATATATTTATCCCTTAGTGAAAATGAAGTGTATGGACATGATATTTTTGTTCTCATTCTAAAATATCGACTTTCTGACTTCTTATAAAAAACATTAGCAGCATCTATCCAAACAATAATTTATAGAAACTTTAATTCCCCTACGTTCAATATTATCATCATTGGACTTGCAAAATATAGAGTACTACATTGTTTACTTCTCTGCCTTTGACAATTTAATCCAAAGAATATTTTCGATTTTACATAACTTTTTTAAGTGATCATGGAAGGGTAAACATAATATTTTATCCTTATTTCCCCAAATCATTCCTTTTCCATAACTCTAGTTAACATATACACAATTTTATCTTTTCTTAAGATATACTCTAACTTCACATTTCAATGAGAAACTCTCTCCTTGATGAACAAATATTCAATATTAGTATTTTTTTATCCGAAGTGCTTCATTGGGATTTTGGACATATCAATTTTACATTGATTACCACATGTAATATTTAATGGTTTATCAACATTCAAATTCAAAAATTTCAACTAAAATTTCATCCATATCATTTGAGTGCATGGATGTAAAGATTAACATTCTCTTATTCCATTTTACACAATGTCATAAATCTATATTTTTACTATAACAACCCATATAACATTTTCCAAAAAGAAATTTCCTCATGAAGTTGTTTTTTATTAATTACAATTTCTAACCCAATATGATTTAGAAAAACCAATTTAGTTCAACACATTACTCATTTTATACATTATTCCCAAATTTCATGTTCATTTGACTTACCTAAGGATTCTTTTTATAGTTTACCTGTGTTATTTCTCCCTATCACTGTAATATCTAGAAAAAATAATTGAATAAAAAATATTTTTACATAATGATATCAGTCAAATATAACTTCATATTAACTCCTACAATCCTTTCTGATTGAAAATTATTCCAACTTCATATTTTATCATTTTTAAAACAATAGTGGTGGGTGTGGATAATTCATTTGAATATTAATTGTAAAATTTATTCAGTAACTCCTTATTATACATTTTAAATGTAATAAGTTTATATATTTCTTTTTCGGAACTTATATTCCCATAATAAAATTCAACTATATAAGCATTAACAGCTCAATGTCCCTCTTTATCAGTTCATAATATTTTTCTGAAATTTTTTCCTTACCACCACTGAAAATTATATCATCGACATAAACATTGATTATGAAGGCACCTATACTCATCTCTTTCGTATATTAGTTTCTATCAACTTTTTCTTTATTAAAAGGTCATCTGGTAAAGGAAACATTCATGTTCACTGTACGAGGATTAGGGACCCATCTTTAACCCACACAATTTTTTCATCAGTACCATGGTTCCATTATTAATAAGTATGATAACTTTTATGTTCTAAACATAAACCTCTTCTTCTACATCACCATTATGTAATGATTCCTTTACATTCATTTGAGATACTCTAACATTTTTTTGATAATAATTATCTAAAAACATTCTAATGGGTTTACATCTTATAAAAATAGAGAAATTTTATTCAAAATCGTCCCCTTCCACTAATTAATACTCTTTCTAGACAAACAAATATGTATTACCAGAGATCTCACTTTTTTGTTGAATTTATTTTTCAACACCCACATAGTTAATGGAATATTTTTCCCTTATGGTCTTGGAGAAAGATATAATTTTTCAATCTTATCAATATAATCTAGCTCTTATTTCAACTCATTTATCGACTCTTTATGTTCAACTAATTTTTAAGACTATTGATATTACACCTCTGAGATAATTGTATTCTAATTTTAAAGCCTCATCTCTAATCTAGTCTGAACTAGGGATGCATTAAATCTAATTATATTGTCTGACTCAAATTTTATAACTTCTAAACTATTTTATTTATAACATTTAGTATTACTATATCCTTCTAAAAATTAATCAAAACAAGTATATTCTAAATTTTTCTATTGATAAACTACATTGTCATTAATTCTTATGGATGTTATAATGAAATCTTTTGTTGGATCATAAGACTCTTCATCTCTAGTTTCCATTGATCTTGACTTATTCTAAATTGATTTTACATCATAGAAATTATATAACTTATGTATATATTTATTTGAACACTAGTATCATCTTATATAAGATGGATATCCCGATAATACACTTTCAGTATCTTCTTCATCAAGCATCCCAACATGCAAACTTTCAATCTACAATAAATATGGACTCCAAATAACCATAAATTATTAAATTATTGGTTTATTATTATAACATATCTAAAAAATTACATATTTTATTCTAACTATATTATCATAAAAACTCTTAAAGCCTCCATCTAGAAGAACCTTGAAAGACTATATTCAAGGTGTACACTTCTATCCACATCAACTAAACATTTATTTTTATTTTTCATAACAAAATTTGTCAAAATAGTGTAGAGAGTAATATAATGGATTATAATTCCATTTTCTTCACATGTTTCTCAAATTAATTACTTGTTTAATTTATTCCATTGTAAATTTTCATCTATTAAATATATACACACAAATCCTTTTCTATTTTCCTTCTAAATAATTTTTAACATCTCAAAAACATCAAATTTATGATTCATAAAAACACAATTAGTTATTAAGGTAAAATAATCAATAAAATTGAAAAATTATATATCACTCTTTATTGATTGATATATCATTTTTTGACATAAATCATTATTTATAATCTTAATTGATTTGTCATAGTGGATATCTAATCCATTGTACTTCTATAAATAATCACAACCTCCAATATTCTCTTGTAAATAATATTATCCTTCTTATTTACTTGTGTTAAATCCTTCATCGTATCATCCATTTGAATTATAATCAATTTTACATAGGTAATATGGACAATTATTCATTCCAAAACATATTTTCATCCATAACAGTCAAATAAAAAGGGTTACTTGGGTCTCTAATTTGGAATAAATAAATATAGGTTATAACTCCCTTAGTAATAATTTTTCCATATCATAAGAATTATATGATATATGAAACATTTAAGAAGTTAAATTACCTCTCATAATAATAAATTTGGAAAATAATTAGTATGTTGAGTTTAATTCTATTTAAAAACAGAGCATCCATGTACATTAATTCTATATTCTTATTTCTTCTATACAGATTACGTTTATTTTCAAAGAATAATCATTCATGTTGGTAATTTCCCCTCCATTATGTTATTCCATGTTCTTAATGATTTTAAAATACCCTATGATTTGAAAAGAACATCCACTATCAAGTATCTATATCTTAATTTTTTTCTAGATTTTATCGAATCCTCAACCACCATAGATTTTTATTCTATATTTTGTTTCATAAATTAATTTTCTTTTCAACAATATGTAACTTATTATATAATATTAGTCATGAAATACTCTATATTATGACGAAACTAGTCACATATTACCCATGTATCTTCTGGGAAATTAAATTGGTTTCGACTTTATGGGGTTTCTAGCTTCTTATTTCAATATTCTAAAATCCACTCTCAACATCCTCAAGTAGTTTCTTTTCATTCCAATGCTGCTCCACCTCAATTCAATCCTAATATTATGAAGTGAAATATTATTATATTAGATATATTATTTGGGGAAAAATATATATTATGATTTTATCTTTCATAGTCGTATGAGTTTTGATAGGATCACTCAGATCTAAGAAAAGGTACAATATCTATTTTCCCTTAAATTGGGAATATATTCCTCACTAATCATCACCTATATTATATTGATGTATATCATTTTTAATATCCTTTATCTAACCAAAATCATCCATATTTAATTTTAAAACAATGATAGTAAGTAAAAATAGTTTCACGTTGCATTTTTGTTGGAGTATAATTCCCTTCACATTTTGAATGAGTTTTCTCAACATCCTAAGATTATTGACCCTTAACATATAATTTTTTTTACATCCTAATTCAATTTAATATATGAATTTGTATCCTCAAGATACCTTGATTATGTATCATATTGATCTTATTTCCTACTAATATGTTTTTTTATCAAGGTACCTTACCATCATCCCTTCTTCCAAGACCTTTAAATTGAGGTTCTTAATTAATACAATGTTAGAATCTTTAACATTGAGAAACTATTATTTTCTCCCTTTAATCCTTTCACATTAAATTTTAAATATCCTCACCTTTTCTTGATTTCTATGTTCTTATTATTAAAGGAATTAATTACTAATTTAATAAGGTATTCTATGTTTGTTTATTTGCCTCCTTTTTCTTCACTACTTTATGTTACTTCCATTTATTCAATGTGATCATTTAATGATATGAACATTTTAGAAACTTCTTATCCAATATAATATTATTAGTGCGACATTACACTTATTAATTATTCTAATTTTGTATTCAATTATATTAAAAAAATTCTTTCCTCTAATGTATTTTTAAATTACAATGAATTATTTCCCATCTTCTTCAATTAAGATTTTTCTTCTAGATCATTATCAACATAATCCACATCTTACTTCTTCAAATAGTTCATTAAAAATATTATGATTCACCCAACCCTAAATCATTATAGTGGGATTATTCCTTTAAACATACCATTGGAAATTTATAAGTTTCTTGATATTGGATCCACAATTTTCTTGTAAAATTCATCATTATCTTCTTTATTTTATGATTCATTAGATCCTACATCTCCTAGTTCATAGAATTTAAGATTCCTCATAGTTTCAAAATCCATATCCTTCAAGATATTATTTTTAAATATTGGATATTTATTAATCTAATATGAAATAAGTTTTTTACATTGTTCATTAAGAGATAAATCATCTCAAATTTTAATATATTTAATTTAACATTAAAAAAATCTGTAAAATTTCTCAATTGTTTTTTAGTTATAATTGAATCTTATAAGATATTTTTTATTTTTCTAATATAGATGTAAATATTAATAAATCTTGTGAATTAATCGTTAATATTTTATCTATCTTATATATCGATATATTTGAACTTACATGTTCATATCTTAAGTTTTAACTTCTTATCATTAAAATTTACCTTAAATATGCTTCCAAGATTCTTCCAGATCTCTTTATAATTTTTGAGATTGGAAACCTTCATATAAACCTTATCTAGAAATTACATTATAATAGAATATTGGTAATTTTCTTCTACCCCATGTTTCTATTTAACAGCAAAGGCCATAGGAGAATATCTCAACCTTAGTTTAAATCCCATAGTAAATGCATTGATAAACCCTGATTTTAGTGAAAGTGGATAGAGAATCATAATATGCATCCATACATGATATTTGTTATATTTTATGTCAAGAATACCTATTATGATTAGTATGTTAATATATCCAATCACATGTAAATAAGGATCATATAGAGGGAACCTAGGAAATCTAATACCATTATATATTCCTATAAATATGTTAACAACTAAAAAGGGGGGTTGAATTAGTGGCAGGTCTTTTAAAATTTAAATTAACATGATATAAAACTCTATAAATTATTATATTTTTCTAACTTATGATACGTATTTATCACCATTACCCATATTAGTAGTAATCAATATAAATACATGGAATATTATATTTATGATATTTTGTCCCAATATGGACACCTAGTCCTTGATATGAAATATTATTATCTTGAGACTCTTATATTCACTATATAATGAAATTGAATAAAAATGGGATATCCCTAAAAATTCTAATTCTCTCTTAACCGTATCTCTATACCAAATCCCATTTGTTAAATTGTTTTCACCAACCAAGGTGATAAAGAAAACTTGTTTCCTCTGATTACTTTTTCAAAAACTATAATCATCCTTTTAAGACTACTTTATGATATAATTAGTTTCTTCACTCGAAAAAATTTATTATAAAAATAGGCATCTATAATTTTCACTATCTATTTAGTATTCTTCTTTCAATATAAACACAATTTCCTACTTTGAATCAATGTATTTTCTAGAATTTATAGTTTTGAATATTTATAATTTCATTCCCTTGAACTCTCAGTAATAGTAAATTTTGAATAAAATGACCCATTTATATAGCTATTATTAATTTTATAAAAGTGATTTTCAAGATCTGTCTGTAAGGACCTAGTAATAATATATATAAAAATTACATCTTTTTTTTTGAATACTTAATACATTACAAAAATAAACTCCCAAATACATTTTTAGGTTAGTGCCTTTGACACCATGGAACAAAAAGATTCTAAATCATGAAAGGATATTAACTATTTCCCAAAAAGATCTTCACACATAGTAATTCAACATGGAAACATTTCTTCATAACCTGTGAAAGGAAACAAAAGAATTAAGTGAGTTTGATTTACTTTTAAGGGTAAATAAAGGAAAGAAATAATAATAAAATGAATACAATGGTATAAGAACGTGATAATATTATAAAGAGATCATACCCTACATATCAAATATTATAATCATGGATTATGGAATAAATATTAGTAGTTTATCAGACATGAATAATAATATACTCAAAAACATAATTCATCAAAGTATTCCATAGTAATAATACAAATAATTTTTGAATAAAAATCAATATATAACATCTTGAAAATGAATAGGTAAAAATAGGTTCACTCATTAGTTTAAGGAAATAAAATTAGGCCCTCACTTAGACTTCTTCACTTGAAACTAGGTCAATAAATAATTTTGGGAACAACCTATCCAATTAACGCATAACATTGTGCACATGTAATTAGGTTCACACCTAACATATTTAAATGTAACAAGGTATACACATAACATTTTGAACATGTAATCAGGTTTGTGAATAAACTTATGGACATGCAACCAAGTCCTTTCATAACATTGTGAACTTGTAATTAGGTTCTTGCTTAGACTTACGGACATGAAATCGGGTCCATGATTACCATTGTGCACATGTAAACATGTTCACACATTAAATTTATTCTCATGAGTCATCCATCATTACCCAATGCATTGTAGGGAGATATAGGTCCCACCCATCACATAACAAGTCATATATACATGTTACAATAGATTATAAAACATCCATCATTTCATTACCCATAAAAAGAAATCATATCATAACCCATGAAAGGAAATGGGTATCATAAAAAATTGCTCATGTCCTAACTGTGGAAAAATATATAAATTTCATTATAATATTATCTGAGAATAACCTTTTAAAGGATGTGGGTATCATAATAATTAATCCTTGTATAACCCATTGAAGAGATATGGGATTAAAAATCATATAACCCTTGAAAGGGGAATAAGTTTCATAAACATATAACCCATGGTATAAAAATGAGTTTCATAACTATATAACACTTGGAAGAAGAACATTTTTTTAATAAACATCATTCATTCAAAAAAACCATACATTGAAACAATATTAATGTATCCTTTAGATCATTTACTAGAAAGGATTTCATAACATCAACATATGTCGTCTTAGATGGAAAATAATTTTGAGATATTATTTTAAAATAGTTCTTGTATAAAATATAATCAATTATTTGAAAAATGATTTTAAAACATAAAACATGATTTTAATAAATTTTCCTTGTTTCATATAAAGAATTATTTAAATCATTCAAAAAAAATTTCCTTCAAAATTTATAAATAAATATTGAAAACATTAAAAAAAATTACCTTGAAAACATATAAAACATGATGAAAAATAGTTTGAAATACCTATTCCTATAATATTAATTAGAAAAATATAAAATAATATTTGAGATAACTGAAATATTTTTCTTTGAAATAATCCATTTGAAAACATATAATGACGGTGTTGAAAATCATTTTAACGCATATTAAACATATAACATTTTTAAATTTTTTTCATTGAATCCCAATTTAAAACCAAATAATATCCAAAATATTAGGAAGAAATTATATTTTTTAAAAAATAACTTATAAATATTATAAATTATGTTTCTTGGGAATGATAGTGAGTAAATTCGTATAATATGACCTTTCCTTTTTCACTGTAAAAGTTTAGAAAAACTACATGACTGAAAAAATGACAAAAGGATTCTTTTTTAAAACCCCATTTTGTTTATAATGTAAAACATGGGATAAAATTTCATTCAATGATAATATTATAAATGTATAATATTCTTGGAAACCATTTCTTATTCATTGTTTTGAAGTGGCACATATTTCTAACCGAAGTGAGATGTAATGATTGACATTCTTAAATACACTTTTGGGATAATATTTTTTTCAAAGCGTGTAAAATGGTAAAATTACTTATATATAACATTAATAACAATAAGGTTAGATAAATGGTGATATTTCTTCATATATGGATCAAAATATTAAATCCATTGGTATATAACTTTAAACAATCTCAATGAACAGTTAGATTGTAGCTATAATTCGTTGCCAATTTTGTCAATTTGAATCATAATATAATGGAATTAATAATATTAAATGACTTTTAAAATATAATTAAAATAATAATATTAATGATATAAATCACCAAAGTTAGTATATACACCTCATGGAAATATATTATTGCATAACATGGCATGTGTCTCAAAGAAGACAAATTGGGAAAAATTACTTTACCAATTTAATAACATTTGAAACATAAACACCATGAAAGTAATTTCACAAAATTGATAAGTAAATACCCATAAATTTAATTATATGAAAACTATAGTACATAACTAAAATCTATACACACCACATAAAATAAATGAGGGGTGAATAAGACATGTATCTCAGAGAATAAATTGAGATAAAATCATCTTATCTTTTGTCTTGCATCCCATCGTACCCGTACAATATTCTTCTATATTAATTTTCAGTTTATTATAAATATTTTAAAGAACCATATTCGTTATATGTGTATTCTAATAATCAATATAATATATATTTATGAAATAGAATATATAATTCATGGAGTCAGTATGCCCTCTGTATGCATAAACATTGTTTCGGTTTTATTGTCTTATTGAACAAAATAAAGTAAATGAAATGTATGTATATTATATAATAAATGCAACATAATTATGTTATATATATCATATATTTTTACTAAATACATTATCAAAACATTCCATGTAAATTGTGAATGAATCACCTAGTTTTGAGGATGTGGTATTCCACATGTCAATAAACAATGTTGTCATAATTACAGAAGATGGAAAGTATAAAGTATGTGTTATAAAACAATTACCGAAGAATAAAGAAATAAAAAATATAATAAAAATATCATATAAAAATAAATTTTACATCATAATTTCCAACCATGACATGGGGTAAATGAAAAATGAAAGGTCATCATTTCATGAGGTGATAGTTAGCCATACAAATAAATAGTATATATGTTACCCATTAGATGGAAGTGTGTGTAACTCTAGTTCAAACCGTTAGTATAACAAAATTTATTTATATTTGGGTGACTATTTTTAGTTTATAATCATGTAATAATGATTTTTTAGGGGGTGTAGAATGAAAATAAAAAAAAGGATCTTGAGGAGGGATGTTACCTCTTTCTTGGATAACTCCTTTTGGTTTCCACCAATGCGATTCCTTGCTAGTATCTCTACACAAATGGATGATTTATGGAGGAATGTAGGGATTTTGGGGTGTGTATTGGGAAGATATATGATAATCCATGGTGCTTTAATTGGTGTTCTTAATTGGTAGAGGTGGTGTCATTTTATAGGTATGGGAGCAAACACACTTGGCATTTCTAAAAATAAGTTAGGTGTACCAACATCTTTACATAAATAATGTAATCCAAAATAAGAAAAACAAAATAATGGAAGGATTGTGGCCAAAATATTTCCATCTAAAGAATGTTTTTTGATTTTATAGCTCATTTGGTCCCTTAATATTGATGTATATTCCCTTTTAAACATGTATATGTAATCATTATGAACATGTATAAGTAAAAATAATTTCACTAATTATGTTAAGGATGTAACACCCCAAGATTTTATAGTGTGTTATTTCTTCAAAATAATTCAATAACTTTCACTACACGCAACACCAAGTTCAATCGCACCATGACTTACCAAACAAGCCATTCAAAAGAGGTTATGAATAGTATTTACTAAATTTTAAACTTTATATAATCCTTATAATTTTTTCATATTATGAGTATCTTAGACATAATGCAAGAAAAAATTCATTTTCAGTATTTCACTTTTATCAACTTTTAATAGTGAACCCTTTTTAAATAAAATATTTTAAACTTTTTGACTAAATGGGGACATCAAAAATTTAAAATGAAACATCCCAAACTTCCACGGTACGCTTTCCTTTGAATAAAATAGTAGCGTGTGTTGTACGCAACCTTGAGTTTTAACACACGCCACAACCAATCAAACTAGCCGTTACGAATAGTAATACCTACTTTTTAAAATTATATATATATTATATTTCAAAATGGACTTCATTTTTGGATTTGGAATATCTAATTTAGCCTAAGGTGAAATTTTGGTACTTTTCGGATAACTTTCATATTTTGATGAATAGTGAAAATTACTAAATTTTAATTACAAACAAATTTTTTAATCAAAATAATTAATAGTGATAAATTATGAATTTTAGTAGTTTTAAAGTATATTTAGAATATATTTTTACCATTTAATATAATTTTGGTCATTGGACATAATTTTACAATTAAACCGAACATAAACAAGTGTCAATCTTTTGATAGTTATTATCTCTTAAAAACACGCTTTTTGTTTTGACAGCGGGAATTAATTTTAAATTAATTTCTGCCACTTCTGTGTTTTGAATTTAGAAAAATGGATTCCATATTTGGAATCAGGATGTTCAAATTGTGTAAATAGGTAACTTTTATTTTTAGACATTTTGAATAATTACTACGGTAAATATTTTATTTACCATGGTTAAGGGTAAATCCGGTAAATAAGGGTTAAAAAATAATATTATAATAATACTAAATTACCCTAAAACGTGTTCTAGCCTTATTGGTTGATACATGTTCGACCATAGGTATCTTTGGGTCGATTTTGGGACCCCATGGTTCCACTTGTAAGAGATAATGACACTTTATTTTAATTAAGTTAAAATGAATACAAAAATGACACAAGCATATATCTTTTAGCAAAACAATTCTTACATAGGGTTATAATTGTTGGATTTTAGATTATAAATATTCATTAGAAAGATAAAAGGATTTCCTACATAATGATATTTTATTTATAATTTTTAGACATTAAATAATATATTTTATTTATGACACAATGATGATGCATTAATTACTATAATAGTGAAAAATTAAACTAATTTATATTATAAATACCAAAATAAATATAATATGAAACATTTAATGAATTAAACTAAATTTCTAGGATAATATGATATATTAGGATTGATTTAATTGACTTTGTTCGATGTAATCAACCTGTTATGAGTTTCACAAAAATCAACTATTGAATAGTGTCAAAATTGACATAAATGAGTTCTTAAAACAAATATTATATTATTAATTGATATTAAATTCCTAAAAATATAAGGTTCGTCCAAGAGACTTATATCATGATAGGTTCATCATTAATGGACCACTTGGGGGTCTCTTGGATGTATGTAGTAAGTTTATTAACCATATTATATAAAAATACAAAGAGACATTGTAAAAGTGAAACTAATTAAATTAGAGTTAATACTTAAAGATAAGGTTAATATAAGTACCCAAACCTGTCTAAATTCTATTGGTTGAGGTTTTTTCGGCCCATCCCCACCTTAACCTTTTAATAGTAAACTTTGGAGCCATTAGAAACCGAATTTGAATTTATTATAAATTAATATTTCTTGCTTTTCCAAAGGTGCCCCTCACCTCTCTTATAAAAGGGCACTCCTACTTCTCATTTCTTCACACCTTCAAAGCCTTTTGGTTCGGCCAAAATCTGCCCAAATACTCTCCCAACATCCCTCACTACAACCTAGAGGCCTTAGTTTGATCCGAAAGCCAATCTAAGGAGCCCTTTTGATCAAATCAAAAGGAAGAACCAGAAGAAGGGGTAATGTTTTCACCACCCCTTTTTAAGTTCATTTCTTCTTCCACTTCCTCTTTCTTTGTTATTACCATTATAAAATAATAACTCCAGTATCATATATATACTGTGATTTTATTATAAATATGGTACAACCATATTCAGTATTCTATCCATCCTTTGAATAACATGTCACCATATGTGCGTACGTACGACTTACCGTCTCCACGTCGTGGTGTAATTGTTATTCAATATATTATTATTTGGATGGGTATATTATGATGTGTTACTCATGTAAATAATAAATATAACATGATAATGATTATTTATATATGATATAAAATCCAATTATATATTATTTTAATATCAAAAGAATGATATTGTCGCTCGTGCGTATGTACGGACTACCGTCTCCACGAACGCGATGAGATTCATTGTCCATCATATCCATTCAAGTATAATTATAATTTGATGTTTTAAAAATAGTATCTACGGACTTGATATCATTCTGTATATGAATAATATACATCCCATTAATAACGAATATGGCTCACATAACAAGGAATATAAAGTAAAATGAACCCGTTAACACCCGAAATAACGATAATTCTAAGATATTATTAACAAATCAATGTTAAAAGATCATATATGATATCATATTAAAGTAAATGATTCTTGTATTATTCAATAACAATTATTTCACCATTATATAGGAGGTTAACCTACCATCGACCAAGGAAAAAGTACAAGTAAGGGATTTTCTTATCTCACATTCAATTCCGTGAGATTTCCATTATTCGCCACTAAATTATTGAAAGTGGTGTATTGTGTACTGGAATTTGATATATATTATCATTATTATCTTTATATTCATTTTATTCTGTAAATAATTTGGTGGTTATTAACTTTTGGCCATATCACTCAGTTGATTAACATGGTAAGGGGTTTTCATCTCACTCTTTATTTCCGTGAGATTCATGTCATATTTCCACTATTATCTTTTGTGTGGTGTATGTACTGCCCATAATTGTATTTTTTTGTGTAATACACTTTACCTTATGTGTATTTACATTTTCATTGCATGATACCTCTTTCATGGGTTGTATGTTTCATAAGTTACCAAATTGATAAGGGTTTACTTCACAATATCTTTAATATCTGAGGTTGTCTTTACGTAAGTATCTAGAGGGACATATTTACTATCCATGTCCATATTTCATAAAAGATTTTTCAAAGGTATTATTTCTAAGGGAACTTTTACTAAAACATCTTTTTAAATGTTTTAAATATTTATTCTTCTAAATCATCTTCATTTATGTCCACGTTTTCAAAATGGTTTGCAAGGATTTATTTATATGAAAATAAATGTTTTAAAAGTGTTAATTCCATTCAAAAGTTTCAAAGTGGTATGGGACACTTTCTTCCAAAAATGTATTTAAATTCCTTACTTTATAAATTGTGTAACATTAAAATGTTTTCATGAAAAAGGGATATTTCTCTCAAAAATTTTTAAAAAAACATTTTCATATATGTCAACATCCTTTGATGGATTTTAAGATTATTTGAAGTTGATTTATTATGATATAAAACATCAATATTGTAATGAATTTTTGTGATATGTTTGACTGTAGATGTGTCATTCATGGTTTATGAGTAAAGTATTGACATTTTGTATGATAGTTCCAATAAGAATGTTTATGTTATATTTCAACCTTTACTTCATATGAATGTGTTGGACAAGTATGTTCTAGGTTGGGGACTAGTTGAAGTAAGCCCTCCAGATTGGGGACTGGTAAAATTAAGCCCTCCAGGTTAGGGACTGGTAAAAGTAAGCCCTCCGGTTTGGTCTCCGGTTATTAGAGGCACTCCGGGTTGGTGTCCGGTTATTAGAGGCACTCCGGGTTGGTGTCCGGTTATTAGAGGCACTCCGGGTTGGGTTCCGGTTACAGTTAGCCCCAAGGTCTTGGGACGAGGCCTTGAAAAGAAATTAAAGTTTAGCATTATGCATTCCATCATTATGAAAGTGGTTATTGATTTTGCATGTGATTATTCGATTAGTAGAATATCCATGTGAATAAGTAAATGGCATTATTTCATATTACTTTTTCCATAATATGTTGAAGTTCATGTTTAAAAGGCTTTTGTTTTAGTAATGCATTGCCTTAAATGTTTATGTGTATTTTGAATGTTCCGCTATATTGTTATCCTTACTGGGCATTTGAGCTCACCCCTTTTCTATGTTTATTTTCCCCAGGATGTGAAGAAGTAAGTTATGAATGACCTGCAGGGATATTATGAGGGGATAATAGTGTGGACTGTGGATATATTATGTTGTTGTAGTAGTTTTTCATTTTATGATGTAATGTAAAACTTATGAATATATCTAGTGTTTCCAAGACTACTAAATCAATCGGTCTTTAGAGATTTGATCTTTCTTGTGATCATGCCAATGTTATGTAATAATGCACCGACTCTAGGTAACTGGGGTCGGGGCGTTATAGTTGGTATCAGAGGAAGTTTAGTACAAACCTTGGAAGCTAGATTTAGATAAACTCTGATTAGAGCACGTAGACCTAAGATGAACTTTTAGGATTAGTATAGAAGAACTTCCTAGAATTTTGGTATTGTAGAGATTTTGTGAGTTTTCTGAGCAATACATCCCTGTCTGGATACAAGCAGGTAGAGGCGGCTCTGGCACAGATGTACCTAGGGGTAAAACCCGAAAACACTGCTTTGAGCTAGACTTGAACGGGAACTGCTGCACGACAACGGGCCTTGCTGCACTCTTGGTTACGACACTCCCGGGGGATATGCTTAGGATAACTCTCACTTTCTTTACAAATAATTATGAAGGGTTTATGAGTATATACTTCTTCAAAGGAGACATTTTTATGATTATGGATTATATCCATAAACTATTTAATTTATGTTATGTGTTTTAAAAGTTTGGGATTAGGTATTGTTATTCATAAACTAATATAGTGTATGCCAATGTTTAGAAATGGCGCCCAGTAGGAGGAATGAGAACTCCAGAAATGCACATGATCCAAAGAGAAGGAAGGATCATATCTTTCATGGTCTTAAGGTAGAATTTATAAGTGAAATATTCTCCCATGTATTATCATCATATGAATAAATAATATCATGTGTTGATCAGATAAGTAAAGAGTTTACTGAGTCTTATGGCTTTGAAGGGAAGCAAGAGAAGAAAAGTATGGAAGAGAGAAAGATGGATAAAGGGAAGAGGGAAAAAAAGAATTTTCCCATATGTGATAACTGTGGAAAGAAACACCCTAGAACTTGCCTGAAAGGAATTGGAGTTTGTTATAAGTGTGGAGGAAAAGGGCACAAAGTACGTGACTGCAAGGGTAAGAAAATGGTTTCAAATGTACAATGCTTCATTTGCAAGGAGTTTGGACACTACGTGAACCTATGTCCCAGTCATCAGACTATGCCGCAAATGATGCTATTGGATAATAATCAAGTTATGATACTACCACAGATTAAGAGGAATGATTAGAGTTCTTATGTTGATTATGTCAATTGAGTGTTGTATCAACAATGTACTTGTTATAATAATTATGGAGTATATAAGGATTGTACTGCAGTACTATTTCATTAAGGACTTGAGATTGTGTGGAACAAATAAATGTGACTCAATAGTAGGATAAATTTTTGGAAAATATATGGTTGAGAGAATGATAAACCATAATATAGTTCTGATACCGAGGTAGTGATTTTGGAATAATACATGACTGTTTTGGATAAATTATATTGGATATTCATGAATACCTTGGAACTGATTAATGATTTATATATTCCATCATTGTTGGGGTTTAAAACATTTTTGGATTGTTGAAGTATATCCAGCATTCTATATGGAATAAGGGAGCATGAATGTAATCAATAAGGAATATGGTAATTCAGGATGTTTCAGTGTATTAAAAGAATACATGATGAAGGTATTCATATGCTATTACAGGGTAAAAATGATCTAAATTATGTTTACCTTACTTATAAATGTTGGAATGTGAGTTTGGACAAATGTATTTTGGATAGTTCTAGTTTGGATTATTTTGGATTTCCATAAAAGGACAACCCGGAGGTCGGGCGGCAACCCGTCGCGTCCGACAAGGCTGCGAGACTTGAACCCGCAACCGAAGGGCGACAAGGGTGTATCACCTACCACTGGCCCACGAGATGTCCTAGATTAAATAATGTAGTTTTTTTAAAAGATCTGGTAGATGAATTATAAATTCATTTATTTTGGAACCCTGTACGAATAGTATAAATAGAAAAACAAATTACGTTCTATTATCTTTTAGAGTGAAAGATGAGTTTGTGGTAGAAATTTATTAATGTATAAAACTCTAATTATAAAGTAAGTTTATCTCCTTATGATCTTAGCCAATATCATAAATAAATTCCTCAACATTAATAAAAGGAACTTAGAACAAAAATGTTGTCCTAGATGGTACCATAAATCATCCCTAATTCATGGCTTTGGGATTGTTGGCCTTTTCAAAGCCATGTTCTCTACCACTCTCCATCAGATAATTGATGGTTAGATTTCTCTTCCATATCCATATTTTCCTACATTGAACCCTAGTATGTGTTATTTTCAGTAATCTTCATACTTTCCACTCTTTATTTTAAGTAGAGGCCTCGCTAATTCATTTTTCGATGTGGGATTTCAACTAAGATATTTTGAAACGTCAAAAATATGTTATCCTAATACCCTATGTTTTGTTGAACCGATGGTATTTCAAATCATCATAGATTGATGAATTTAAGGACCTCAATTATACACTAGTTTGTGATTGATGACCTCAATCACTACCTATAAATATTTACGTTTTTCCTCTAATTATATGTCTCTAATTTCCACCAATGTTCTCCTAATCGATATCATAATTTGGTGGTGACCCTTTCATTTCTCTTTTCCTCATATTAAGACTAAATTTTAGTAACCTAATTTCCGATGTGGGTTTTCCCACAAAGATATTTTCTATTTTCAACCTTTTGTTTTCGAAGAACAATTTCAAATTGCGAGGACACAATTTATTGAAGGAGGGGAGAATGTAACACCCCAAGATTTTATAGTGTGTTATTTCTTCAAAATAATTCAATAACATTCACTACACGCAACACCAAGTTCAATTGCACCATGACTTACCAAACAAGCCATTCAAAAGAGGTTATGAATAGTATTTACTAAATTTTAAACTTTATATAATCCTTATAATTTTTTCATATTATGAGTATCTTAGACATAATGCAAGAACAAATTCATTTTCAGAATTTCACTTTTATCAACTTTTAATAGTGAACCCTTTTTCAATAAAATATTTTAAACTTTTTGACTAAATGGGGACATAAAAAATTTAAAATGAAACATCCCAAGCTTCCACGGTACGCTTTCCTTTGAATAAAATAGTAGCGTGTGTTGTACACAACCTTGAGTTTTAACACACGCCACAACCAATCAAACTAGCTGTTACGAATAGTAATACCTACTTTTTAAAATTATATATATATTAAATATCAAAATGGACTTCATTTTTTGATTCGGAATATCTAATTTAGCCTAAGGTGAAATTTTGGTACTTTTCGGATAACTTTCATATTTTGATGAATAGTGAAAATTACTAAATTTTAATTAAAAACAACTTTTTTAATCAAAATAATTAATAGTGATAAATTATGAATTATAGTAGTTTTAAAGTATATTTATAATATATTTATACCATTTAATATAATTTTGGTCATTGGACATAATTTTACAATTAAACCGAACATAATCAAGTGTCAATCTTTTGATAGTTATTATCTCTTAAAAACACGCTTTTTGTTTTGACAGCGGAAATTAATTTTAAATTAATTTCTGCCACTTCTGTGTTTTGAATTTAGAAAAATGGATTCCATATTTGGAATCATGATGTTAAATTGTGTAAATAGGTAACTTTTATTTTTAGACATTTTGAATAATTACTGCGGTAAATATTTTATTTTCCATGGTTAAGGGTAAATCCGGTAAATAAGGGTTAAAAAATAATATTATAATAATACTAAATTACCCTAAAACGTGTTCTAGCCTTATTGGTTGATACATGTTCGACCATGGACATCTTTGGGTCGATTTTGGGACCCCATGGTTCCACTTGTAAGTGATAATGACACTTTATTTTAATTAAGTTAAAATGAATACAAAAATGACACAAGCATATATCTTTTAGAAAAACAATTGTTACGTAGGGTTATATATGTTGGATTTTAGATTATAAATATTCATTAGAAATATAAAAGGATTTCCTACATAATGATATTTTATTTATAATTTTTAGACATTAAATAATATATTTTATTTATGACACAATGATGATGCAGTAATTACTATAATAGTGAATAAATAAAATAATTGATATTATAAATACCCAAATAAATATAATATGAAACTTTTAATTAATTAAACTAATTTTATAGGATAATATGATATATTATGATTTCTTTAATTGACTTTGTTCGAAGTAATCAACCTGTTATGAGTTTCACAAAAATCAACTATTGAATAGTGTCAAAATTGACATAAAAGAGTTCTTAAAACAAATATTATATTATTAATTGATATTAAATTCCTAAAAATCTAAGGTTCGGCCAAGAGACTTATATCATGATAGGTTCATCATTACTGGACCACTTGGGGGTCTCTTGGATGTATGTAGTAAGTTTATTAACCATATTATATAAAAATACAAAGAGACATTGTAAAAGTGAAACTAATTAACTTAGAGTTAATACTTAAAGATAAGGTTAATATAAGTACCCAAACCTGTCTAAATTCTATTGGTTGAGTTGTTTTAGACCCATCTCCACCTTAACCTTTGAATAGTAAACTTTGGAGCCATTAGAAACTGAATATGAATTTATTATAAATTAATATTTCTAGCTTTTCCAAAGGTGCCCCTCACCCCTCTAATAAAAGGGCACTCCTCCTTCTCATTTCTTCACACCTTCAAAGCCTTTTTGTTCGGAAAACTTCTGCCCAAATACTCTCCCAACATACCTCACTATAACCTAGAGGCCTTAGTTTGATCATAAAGCCAATCTAAGGATCCCTTTTGATCAAATTAAAAGGAAGAACCCGAAGAAGAGGTAATGTTTTCACCACCCCTTTTTAAGTTCTTTTCTTCTTCCACTTCCTATTTATTTGTTATTACCATTATAAAAAAATAACTCCAGTATCATATATATACTGTGATGTTATTATAAATATGGTACAACCATATTCATTATTCTATCCATCCTTTGAATAACATGTCACCATACGTGCGTACGTACGGCTTACCGTCTCCACGTCGCGGTGTAATTGTTATTCAATATATTATTATTTGGATGGGTATAATAATGATGTGTAACTCATGTAAATAATAAATATAACATGATAATGATTCTGTATATATGATAAAAAATCCAATTATATATTATTTTAATATCAAAAGAATGATATTGTCGCTCGTGCGTATGTACGGACTACCGTCTCCACGAACGCGATGAGATTCATTGTCCATCATATCCATTCAAGTATAATTATAATTTGATGATTTAAAAATAGTATCTAAGGACTTGATATCATTTTGTATATGAATAATATACATCCCATTAATAACGAATATGGCTCACATAACAAAGAATATAAAGTAAAATGAACCCGTTAACACCCCAAATAACGATAATTCTAAGATATTATTAACAAATCAATGTTAAAAGATCATATATGATATCATATTAAAGTAAATGATTCTTGTATTATTGAATAACAATTATTTCACCATTATACATGAGGTAAACCTACCATCGACCAAGGAAAAAGTACAAGGGGTTTTCTTATCTCACATTCAATTCCGTGAGATTTCCATTATTCGCCACTAAATTATTGAATGTGGTGTATTGTGTACTGGAATTTGATATATATTATCATGATTATCTTTATATTCATGTTATTCTGTAAATAATTTGGGGGTTATTAACTTTTTCCCATACGACTCAGTTGATTAACATGGTAAGGGGTTTTCATCTCACTCTTTATTTCCGTGAGATTCATGTCATATATCCACTATTATCTTTTGTGTGGTGTATGTACTGCCCATAATTGTATTTTTTTGTGTAATACACTTTACCTTATGTGTATTTACATTTTCATTGTATGATACCTCTTTCATGGGTTGTATGTTTCATAAGTTACCAAATTGATAAGGGTTTACTTCACAATCTCTTTAATATCCGAGGTTGTCTTTACGTAAGTATCTACAGGGACATATTTACTATCCATGTCCATATTTCATAAAAGAGTTTTCAAAGGGATTATTTCTAAGGGAACTTTTACTAAAACATCATTTTAAATGTTTTAAATATTTATTCTTCTAAATCATCTTCATTTATGTCCACGTTTTCAAAATGGTTTGTAAGGATTTATTTATATGAAAATGAATGTTTTAAAAGTGTTAATTCCATTCAAAAGTTTCAATGTGGTATGGGACACTTTGATCCAAAAATTTATTTAAATGCCTTACTTTCTAAATTGTGTAACATTAAAATGTTTTCATGAAAAAGGGATATTTCTCTCAATAATTTTTAAAAAAACATTTTCATCTATGTCAACATCCATTGATGGATTTTAAGATTATTTGAAGTTGATTTATTATGATATAAAACTTCCATATTGAAAGGAATTTTTGTGATATGTTTGACTGTAGATGTGTCATTCATGGTTTATGAGTAAAGTATTGACATTTCGTATGCTAGTTCCAATAAGAATGTTTATGTTATATTTCAACCTTTACTTCATATGAATGTGTTGGACAAGTATGTTCCAGGTTGGGGACTAGATGAAGTAAGCCCTCCGGGTTGGGGACTGGTAAAAGTATGCCCTCCAGGTTAGGGACTGGTAAAAGTAAGCCCTCCGGTTTGGTCTCCGGTTATTAGAGGAACTCCGGGTTGGTGTCCGGTTATTAGAGGCACTCCGGGTTGGTGTCCGTTTATTAGAGGCACTCCGGGTTGGGTTCCGGTTACAGTTAGCCCCAAGGTCTTGTGACGAGGCCTTGAAAAAAAATTAAAGTTTAGCATTATGCATTCCATCATTATGAAAGTGGTTATTGATTTTGTATGTGATTATTCTATTAGTAGAATATCCATGTGAATAAGTAAATGGCATTATTTCATTTTAATTTTGCCATACTATGTTGAAGTTCATGTTTAAAATGCTTTTGTTTTAGTAATGCATTGCCTTAAATGTTTATGCTTATTTTGAATGTTCCGCTATATTGTTATCCTTACTTGGCATTTGAGCTCACCCCTTTTCTATGTTTATTTTCCCCAAGATGTGAAGAAGTAAGTTATTAATGACCTACAGGGATATTATGAGGGGATAATAGTGTGGAATGTGGAGATATTAGGTTGTCGTAGTAGTTTTTCATTTTATGATGTAATGTAAAACTTATGAATATATCTAGTGTTTCCAAGGCTACTAAACCAATCGGTCTTTCGAGATTTGATCTTTCTTGTGATCATGCCAATGTTATGTAATAATGCACCGACTCTAGGTAACTGGGGTCGGGGCGTTACAAAGGACATGAAATTAGGCCCTCACATTGATTAATGGATATGAAAACAGTTCTACACATAATGTATTTAACGTTAAATTTAGTTCATGTATAACTTTGTGATCATGTAATCAGGTTCACATATAACTTATGGACATGTAACCATGTTCTGTTATAAAATTATGAAAATATTATGTGGATCATGCATAACATTATAAACACATAATAAGTTTCACTCAAAAATTTTTAACATGTAATCATGTTCACGCATGAACTTATGGATATGAAACCAGGTCCATGCATAAAATTGTGAACATGTAATCAGGTTTACACATAAACTCATGGACGTGGAACCAGGACCATAGAAAATATTTTGAACATGTAATATAGTTCGCTCATAACATTGATAATCATTAGTTATCTATCATAACCCAATTCAGTAAAGGAAGATATATGTCCCACCCATCAAATAATAACTCATACATACATGTTCCACAAGGTAATAAAACATTAACCATACCAAGAACAATACAAAGAGTTCATAAAAAACCCATGAAATTAAATGGGCATCATAAACATATAATTATATCATAACTTATAGAAAATATATAAGTTCTATAATAATTTCATCATAAAATAACTCCGGAAATGAAGAAGATTTCATAAGAATTTTTTATGGTATGACCTGTTGAAGAGAAATAGGTTTCATAGGCATACAACCTATAGTAGAAGAACATGTTTCATAAATATATCAACCATTGAAGAGGAATGAGTTTAATAACCATATAACTCATGTATGAGGAACATGATTTAATAAACACCATGACACAAAAAAAAACTATTTATTTTAAGAATGTGAATTGAACCTTTTCATAATTTCTAAAAAAATCCATGAGTAACATCAACAGATGTCATCTTAGATGGAAAATAATTTTGAAATATCCTTTAAATTAATTTATTAAGTAAAATATCATTTTTTATTTGAAAATATATTTTAAAACATTAAACCTTTTGAAGACTATTTTAATTTAATCATAAAATGGAGTTTTGAAAACATTTTTAAAACCATTTCCTCAGAAAACTTATACAATAATACTGAAAACATATTGAGAATTATTTTCCATGAAAAAATTTAAAGGAATATTAAAAAAATTTAAAAATAATTTTCAAGGAAAATTATATGTAAATAGATAATTTAATCTTTGAGATAATTGAAACATTTTTCTTTTACAACAATATTTTGAAAAATTATAAAAGTGGTTTTAAAACCCCTTTTAAAATTATTTTAAATATAAATAATTTTTCAAAAACAAATCATTGATAACAAATTTAAAATATAATAATTTCTATAATATTATGGAAAATTTTCTTTTTTTTAAACTAACCTTGATTTTTTTTAAAAGAATACTTAAGGGAATGACTATGGGAAAATCTGTACTTGTTGAACATTCCTTTTTCACCATAAAAAGTATAAGAAAGTTCCACCATTGATAAATGGAATGAAGATTCCTCTTAAAAACCCCATTTTTCAAAGGTAAAACTGGGGTAAAAATTTCATTCAAATATCATATGATAATAGTATCATAATCTTGGAATCCATTTAGAAAACATAGTATTTATGGAACACATATTTCCGACAATAGATATATGAAAATTTTGGCTTTCTAAAAAAACTTCAAGATCATATTATGTGATAAAGAGTGAAAAATGGTACCGTTACATGGAAATAAAGTGAATAACCATAAGTTAATAAATAACATGATATTTATTGAGATATGGATCATAATATTTGATCAATGGGAGCATAAGAATCAAAAATCTCGAAAAATATTGACATTGTAGCTATACTATGTTACCATTTTGGTAGCATTGAATCATAAAACAATGGAAAAAAGTAACATTAAATGAATAATTTTGCCTCATAAAAATAATTATATTTTTTGTTTTAAAATTATAAATACAACAAACTCATCTTGTTTTATCACAACAAACTCATTTTGTTTTATAAATTATTATCATGTGTAAAAAATTATTCTAGAACATTAAATTAGATATAATACATATAATATAATCTATATAAACCATAAAAATTTAATCATGACTGACCTTAATGTGAAATATACTAAAGAAAGCATGTTTTCCACGAAAATTGTAGATTGCCACCTCACATGCGATGTTTTCATTCTTAAAATAAAAGAGATGGGAGAAGATATTTGATGAATAATTATTCCATAAACCGGGTGAACATCCATCATATATGAGATACTTTAGTTTTTAAGCCACTTGTACTTGGGGATGTGAGGATAAGTGGTTAAAATAAAGGAACTTGAAAAAGAAATCAACGGAAAATAGAAGAGGGATTTACCTCTTTATTCCTTCATCAAGAGAACCTCCTTAGTTGATTGGTTTTCTTCTTTTGTTAAATAAAAAATCCCCTGAACATGAGGGATTGGTTTTATAAGTTTATTGGGTAGAATATAGATAATTATTAAGTATTGATAGGTGTGGGGAGAAGATGTGGTGAGGGGTTGTATTTATAATGGAGGGGTGTTTTCTCATTATTTTATTCAATATTTTATTTTATTTTTAAAGACATGAAATAGTGATGATTCAATAAGATAAATATATTATTTTTGTCATGTTAATTCTAAAAAATGTCATCTTACATCATCTATGACCCAAGCATGACTCAAAAATTCATTTATTTACATATACTGTAAGTTACTGTATTTAAATATTCCTCAAAATTCATGTATTTTACAAAAATTGAAAAAATAATCACCATAAAATTTTTTATAAGTTTATAAATATATAATGAATTCAATTTTAGTAAAATAATTTTAACAATATGATAAATTTAATTTTCAATTAAAATCGTTATTTACATGGAAAACAGAAATTTTAAAATTAAAACTAATTTTATAACACATTGAAAATTTTATTAAGGTCTTATAAGATTGTCTTATAATCATATGAAGTCAAAAAATGAATAAATTTTATGAAAAAAAAATTCATATAATTTATTAAATTTATCATAAAATTGTAACTAAATATTTAGGACTTACAAAGATACAATTACTTAATTAATAATTTCTAAAATATTAATTTATTTATATTATGATATAATTATATTATAGGTCACTTATAAGATGTATAAATTTTATCTATATATTCATTAGTGATGTTACTATTTAATTGGATGGTTTACTATTCATAAGGGTCTCATTACTATTTTAATGGACAAGTTACTATTTCATCTATAAAGGTTGTTTAACGTCTACAAATGCATCTTATTTCATTCAGTCATCATCTATAAAAAAAATTTTGTGGCTTATATATGTTTATACTATGTGATATAATTATAATAAGATAATATCTATAGATAAAACATTGTGTTGTTACATTCTGTCACACTTGGGTTTTATATTTTCACTTCATTTTGGTAATTGGATGATTTCCTCAAAGCAGGTTAGGAAATATTTGTAATTTTTGGGAATCATTTCCTCCTTTACTTGGCTTATAATTCCTCCCATTTATCATCTTTAATCCCCAAAATTTTTACCTTGAACATACCCCTTACATCCCCTTTAATTTGGAGAAAAATGTAAAGTTTATGGGTGGACCGAATATATCGCACAATTTGGTCACACAGTTTACTAAACCATATTGCCAAACCGTGAAGGGTTTCTTTCACCTTAAAATTTTTACATATTTACAATTTTTTCCTTTTGAGATTCAACCAATTGTTCCCCTTTCATCCTTCATTCGACCCTAGCATCCATGGGAGGTCTCTATGCTTCCTCAAGCACCAATGGACTCGTTTTTTTGAAGGGGGATTTAGTGGGGAAACATCCAAATCATTCAAGTAAGTGAATTCATTCCATGTTTCTTCCATTTTCTTTATGTTTCTCCCACTAATTATTTAAGTTAATAGTATCCAAAACCTTGGGTTTTTTCCTCATGGTGTAACCAAGGTTTATTATTTGTGGAATATACTTAGATTAGGTTCATTTTCACTCCTATGTGGTGTGGTGGTGGTGAGTTTGAAGTTTCATAGCAAGATTCGGGGGTTTTGAAACAAAAACTAATTGATTCCATCTGTAATAATTCATCAATGACTTATCTTTTCCTTAATTATATTTTTACCATGTTCATATTCCACTATTCCCTTTGTGGAAACAATTTCAATAAGCATTAGTTAAGGATTCAGTTTTAAAGTATCATTTTTTTTCTTTAGAATGTGTGTTTTTCATGTGTAACTTTTGTGGTATCACATGAAGTGATTTTAAAAAACATTAATGTGTCTTATTAAATATTTCAAGGAAATGAAATTATATTATATTTTTTTATTATTTTATCATAGAATGGGGTTTTGAAAGGGTTTTATTTGAAAAAAAAATTTATACTTCTTGAATGTTTAATTTACAAAAATTGTAAATGGTTTTTTATGTTATGAAATGTGAGGAAAATATGTTCATGTATTGTTTTGGTGATATTATTCTATTAAATGGTTTTTTTAAAGATAAAATGATGATTTTTTGTGTCATGAATTTTAGGAAATTTTTTGAATTGTTAAAATGAGTAATTAAATTGTATGAAGGGTGTGAAACATGTTTGTGGGATGTTTTGTGTGAGGGTGATGTAAAAATCAATAAGAATGTGAAAGGGGTATTGTGTGACATAATTGTGTGTTGTTTTGTGTGTGTGTCATTTGGAAATGACATTTTCATGTGAAATTGGTACTTTATTAGATGTGTAACATGATTTATCAGAATAGGGAAAACCTGGATATCTATGTGGATAGACGTGTACAAGTATGCTACTGATCTGATGTGGAATTGTCCGTATTTCATGTAGAATTATTGATGCTGAAAATACTAAATAAAATACAGTCAAGATGTTTGTGACCACTAGTTTATTAAAATGTTACCTACTTGTTTCTAGTGCACAAGAATGCATATTTGTTATGGTTACTTTTCATTGAGATACGAGGTACATAGGGCCCACAACTAGCTAGTGCCAAGGGGAATTTCCCATGACTAGTTCTCATTGAATATTTCATAATTACCATCATCATATGGAGTTTTTGTCAGGAAAATTCATTAGCATGTTCATTTTATTCGAAAGGATTCATTCATTAATGTTACCTCTTGAAAATATTTTTCTTTTAAATTTGCATCCCTTTGAAATTTTTACTTTCATTTCTTTTGTTTATAAAACCTGAAATTGTTTTTTCATAAAATCTCTTTTACATGAAATATATTTGGGTGAATCCTATTAGGATTAGGTTCACACCCTACATACCCAATTTTTTGTAAGTATACTTGGTAATTTTCGTCACGTGATTGGGTAAAGCATTTAGTGTCGATGGTTCGAGTTCTCATGGGACTTCTTACTGTGGTGTCATGGAGATGACTTGAGGGTGATGCCACCCATGCCTTAATTTGGTTTATGGGATAAATTTTTTTATTTAATTCATTTTTTTAGTCCTTGGGATTTTGATAAAATTATGTAAATAAATTATTTTTTTAAAGAAGTGTTTATTTTGAAAAATTCGGATTCATTTTATCACCCCTGTTGACTATTTTATGTTTTTAAAATCGGGTAAATTGTTCACAATACTATTTTATAATACATGGTAACTTATTATATCTTTTGGGCAGAGGGAATTCCATTCAAGCCATATCATAGACTGGGTTGGGTCCGATTTTTATGGTGACCAAATTCGGTTCATGATAAAATTGTATCAATGGAGGTTCCCTCTTTTTGGTTCATGTCCTTTTGGGAGAGTCTGGGTAGACAAGAGAAAGGACCATTGGGACATGAAATCCCGATAATGATTAGTTTTCATGGCTAGTACACCTTATAATGGGATTAATGTTGCTATAAAAAGCTGGGTTTTATATGAGTGCTTTTGTTCTCATGGTTCATTGATGATTTAGGGAATAAAAAGGGAGTTGGGTCAATAGTATCTATGAGATCGTAGGGCCTGGCAAGCCATGTGGAGCCAGGTATATTACTGTAGAACTCTCCTTGTGATGGTGAACTGATTAGCATATGGCCTCCAAACATATGTCCAAGGCACCTTCCATCACTAAATTTTTTTTATTTCATTGTCTTGTGTCTCCTTGTATTGGAATCATGGAAACATGGTTTTAAAATTTAAAATGACATGAATTTAAGAAATGTGTTTTTAATGAAAATATAGTAAAGTAGAAATGAAAGACTTCTAATTTGGTTTAAATGGATTTCAATAATATTTTTTAAATTTTAAATGGTTTGTTTACATCTATTTCAAAAGTGTGAATTATGTTAAAGTAATATTTGAAAATCTCTTCAAATATAATTTTCTTGTCTATTCAAAAAAATTTGAATGTAATGAAATTTTTTGGAATTTATGTGGGGATTTTATAGATTCATTTTAGTTTTCAAATTAAAGGTATAGTTAAAAGTTTTAAAAAAATTTGGAAACATGTTTTAAATGAAAATATATGAGTTATTAAATGAAATGATGTTGATAAAATGAATTTTCTCATAAAATAAGAAGTTTTTTTTAATGGGATGATATGCTTTGAAATTAATGTGTAGGAATTAAAAGTGAGTTTTTATTTGAATGGTATGTTATTTTATAAAAACGTTTGTTTGATTTTTATTAGTTTTTGAGTATGTGACTAGGGGTTTCGAGAAAAAGGAAGTGTCGGATTAATTTCTTGGTTTTGAAAAGCGGAAATAATATTTTCTTTATACATTGGTATTTCCTTGAGAATTCACATCCATGTGTTTAAATGGGAAGAAAGATGGTTAATGGAATGGTTGTATGAGTACCAAAATGGATATGAAGAGGGTCCCAATGTTTCATGGAAACATGCATGTGTTATTCACATGGAATACCATTAATGAATGCACTAACCACTGACCCAATTTACTTTCACGAAATGATTTACATTAATGGAAAAATGATATTTTGGTATCCTATATTTGATTGGTGTTTCTTAGGTGTTTTTTGAAAATTTTTGGGGATATTTTGAGTTATATAACCCCACTTCTTAAAACAATTTTTTGGGTTTTGGTTTTGTTGGTATGTTGGGTAGAAGTTTTGGTTGGTAGTCTTTGGAGGGAAATGTTTCAAGAAGCCATTGCAGTGATTTACCTCATGTGTTCATCCCTATTTTTTTGGAACATTATGGCCAAGGGACCATCTTGTTTGGATCCATGGGATTTCTTGTATTCTAGGGTACACCCCCAAAATGAAATAAATCATGACTGAAGTGCGAGCATGGGTGATTCATCATGGAAGACCCTCTAGTTGATAGAAATAATAATTTATTCTTGAGGTTTAATTATTGAGTCTACCTCACTTTTATTTTAGTTAAGTGGATCCATTTGTAGTAGGATAGTGGTTATAGAAGGTTAAAAATACATAAGTTCTGTATGTTTCTTGAGTTTCATAATTTGTCAAAAGTGGATTCTGACACCATTGTCCTAAAAAAAATTGGAACTGGTGATGGTGGATTTCAGTGAGTAATGTGAAAGAGGACTAGGATGGTCTATTCCAGATGCTATTTATGAGGGCCTCTGATGATTTTGTCATTATCTTCGAAGAAAGGGATCATGATTAGCCATTAGGGTGGAAATTTGGGTCATTTAAGGATGTTATAATTTCTTGTGGTAATCTCATGTTATTGAGAACTATGTTTAAGGTTCCACTCCTTGTAATGTTTATCTCACAAGCAAGGGTCATTTTTTATGGAGTCTTGTCATGTTGTGTATTGTTTATGCAGTTGGATCATGGTGTAGCTGCTTGTGGCAATAGATGAAGAAGATCCATTTAGGGGATTTTGTACCCGACTATGAGGTGGGAGTTGCTTCAATCATCTGAGCTACAGCCATAGGTGCTGGAGTGAAGTCTTCGTGTAGTCAAGAACCCCAAAGCATTAAGTGATCTTGGTTTAACTTCTATCACTGGTGTGGTGGGTGGAGAATGATTGAGGATTCGATGTGGTGGTTTCATTCAATGTTGTCCAATTTTGTGGATATGTACGTTCATACCCTATCCCTAGGGGCTATAATCAGTGTCAGCAAGGAAGTTCCTCTATAGTTATAAGGATGTGGGTGGTTTATTTCTCAACCCATAGTACTTGAATCCTTATGTGTGAAACTCTCAGTATGGTTGTTCATGTTGGAATAACTTGGTAGGATCTTTTTAATCTCATTCCTAGTTGGGCTCAGATAAGGACAGTGATGCTTGTGGGTGTGGTAAAACATGTATTGTATCTTTTGGTTTGAGTTTTCATTGACCTACCACACTTATAGTGGGGATTAGGTCTTCTGAGTTTTTTTGTTGACCCATTCTAGTTGGTTAAGACGATTTGTTCATATGGTGGGGAGTCTTTTCATAACTCCCATTATTGTTTTCAAATTCAATCATTGTAAATTTAGTTGACTATTAATGTGGGGATTCCATATGGACCTCCCCATGATGGTGTTTTGGTTTACTCAGGGGTGCGGTTCTAGCTTTCCACCTCAAGTTTCCATTGTGTTTTTAGAGAAAAATGAATGTTTTTTCAGAGGGTAGGCCCCTATGCATGATTTACACATTGTTTTTGGTTAACATGCACTAGACCAGAAAACCATGCTGTATGAGATAGAAACTACCACAAAACCTCCACATGGTAGTTCTCCTCACACCCGTAAAATTGTGCATTTTTTCCTCTTCAGACATAAAGATCCATGCAGTTACCGCACAGTTTCCCAAACCGTACAGACAAACCTTTCAGATCTACCGGCACTTTTAAATAGTTATTATTGGTGTTGGCTTAGTTATAGGTAGTCTGGTTCATAGCTATCTAACCACTAATGCATTTCATTGGTAAAAACTAGGATTGGATCATGACCAATGGTTTTGTTGAAATAAGCTTATCATTACCTCATTCAAATTTGTTGTTTGTTTCAGGTAAATTACTTGATCATCATCTGGTAGGGTTTAAGGTGTTTTTCCATGGGATGTGGTTCAATTATACTGATTTTTTGCAGAATATTGTGTAAATTTTGGTTGTTAGAAGTATCCCTTTATCTTTATTTGACCATCAAGAGGTTTTTTATCTTTTGGGTATGGGGGACCCTTATTGGGAGAGACTTGGCCTCTTGAGTTAATGTATATCACTCTTTTCCCGCTAGTAGTTCCCTTGGTTCCTTTTGATTGGGAACACCCACTTTGAACATTGAAATAGTTATGGGTTTTGTTTTTTTATTTGACCTTGTTGTGGCTTTCCAGGGGAGGAAAGCATTATGGTGGTGATAATTTTTAGACTCAGGTTTTTAGTTTTCACTTTGTTTCGGTTCTTGGTCATTTTCCTCGATGTATGGTGTGACATGTTTATAATTTTAGGGCATCATCTCCTCTTTTACTTGGCATATATTTCTTCCATATTTTCCCTTTTAACCCCCCCCCCCCCTAATATTCCCTTGAGTTTCCCCATTGGTTCCCCTTGAATTCAGAGAAAAATGTATTGTTTTGGGTGGAAAGAACAAGTAGCATGGATTGTTTGCATGTTTTACTAAAACATGTAGCTAAACTGTGCAGGGTGCACAACAAATTAATATTTTTTATGGATTTCCAATTTTCCCCTTCCATGAATAACCCAAATGTGCCACATTCTTCCCCAATTATACCCTATAATCCATGTGAGTTCTCTAAGCTTTCTCAAGCTCCCATGGGACTCATCTTTGAGGGTCTATTTGATGGGGAAATATCAAAATCATGAATGTTAGTGAATTTTTTCTTTGTTACTTCAATTTCCTTAGGGTTTCCCCCACTCTTTCTTGAAGTGCAATTCATCCAACACCTTGGGTTTTTTATTAATGTATTAACCATGGGTTTTGGGTGAAATATTCTTGGTTTAGTTTTATTTTCACTCCCTTGTTGTGAGACGGTGATGTGGTTGATGTTTCACACCAATATTTGGTGTTCTTGAGAAAAAATAGAGGTAATTCTAAGTGTAACAATTCATTGATGTGTTATATTTTCCTTCCTAAAATTTTTACAATCTTCCTCTTTCATTATGGTTAGTGTGAAAATAATTTCATTAGGATTGGTTAAGAGTTTAGTTTTTATGCTTCATTTCCTCTTGAGAATGTGTGTTTTTCCTGTGTAACTTTTGTGGTTTCAATTGAGGTAATTTTAAACATTTTAAAGTGCATTATTAAATATTTCATGGACTACCAATTATGTTTTTATTTTGTGTTGTTGTTATTTTAACCAGGAACTGGGGTTTTTGAATGGGTTTTATGTTCAAAAAATTGTAATACTTCTTGAATGATTTTTTTAATGAAAATTTTAAATGCTTTATTGAGTTATACAAAGTGTGAAAAGGATATTTATAAACTATTTTTATGGTAGTATTCTATTAAGAGGGTTTTTTGAAAGTTAATATGATGATTTTTTATGTCAATAATTATGATAATGTTTTTTGAATTGCTAAAATGGATTATTAAATTGTAAGAAGGGTATGAAACATGTTCGTGGAATGTTTTGTTTGAGTATGATGTTAAAATTAATTTTATTGTGAAAGAAGTATTGTGTGAAAATCTAGTTGGATGTTTAGTTTTTTTTTATATGGAAGTGGAATTTTCATGTGCAATTGTTACATTATAAGTTGTTGAACTTGCTTGATCACAAGATGGAAAAAAATGCTATCTAAGTTGGTAGACGTGTACTAGTATGCTGGTGATCCAGAGTGGTTTTCTCCCTATTTCACGTAGAATGTTTGATGATGACAACACCAACTAAACAATTATTATGATGTTGGGGACCACTAGGTTATGCGTATATTCCCTACAAGTGTATCATGCTTGAGAAATTATATTTTATGTTGTTAATTTTCACCAAGAAACGTGGTACCTGGGACCCATAGCTCGCTAGTGCCTAAGGGTATTTCATCTGACTAGTGATCATTAGATATTTGATATATACTATCGGCATATGATGGGTTTGGTTGGAATGTTTAGTAGCATGTACATTTTATTAAAAATTTAAAATTCTTTAATGTTATTTATTGAAAACTATTTACTTTGAATGTACCATCCTTTTGAAATTGTTACTTGCATTTATTTTGTTTTTAAAACATAAAATATTTTGTCTTAGAATTTTTATAACATGGAATCTATTTGGGAGGAATCATACTGGGATTAGGCTCACACCCTATGTACACCTTTGGTTGTAAATATACTTGATGTTTTTTTGTAGGATTGGGTAGTGATTTTAGTGCTCGTTGTTCGGGTTCTATTTTTCCTTCTTGGTGTGGTGTCATGGAGATGGATTGAGGGTGATTCCCCAGGGACATGAGTGGGTTATTGGGTGTTATTTTCATATTTTATTCCTTGTGGAAGTCCTTTGGATTTTGTTTAAATGATGTAATTCAATTATGTATTTTTTTAAAGAATGGTTTTCTCTGAAAAATAATTTTCATTTTATCGTCCTCATGGGTTGTTTTATGATTCTAAAATAGTGTATATAGTTTCCAAGACATTGTTTATCATACCAAGGCACTTTTAACTGCCTGTGGGGTTAGGTAACACCCTTAAGGCCTTGTAACAGACTGGGTAGGGTGCCGGTTTGGATGGGGACTAGATCTGGTTCCTGACACATTCTTTCCCCCATATGAAATTTGAAACTCGAAATATTGTTTTACATTCTATGTTAAAAATAGGTGTGTGTACTTCCCTTTCATTGATTTATTTGGATTCCATGTTTCCTCTTCTTAATTATAGTTCCACCAATGTACTTATACCGGGTGAGTGGTCTTGTTGTGTATAAATTTATCAGTATGATCAATGATCTTCACTCACTAATCCTCATAAAAAAGGTCATTATCCCATTGTAAAAACTGTGAAGTTAGTTCATGTGAAGGATCTGGTCTATAATTCTTCATGAGGGATACATAGAATATATCATGTAATTGAGACATGGTTGGGAAGTAATATTCAATATGCAACAACTCTAAAATAATAAAGGATCTAGATGGGGCCGATGGACTGAGGGCTTATCTTTCCTTTCTTGGTGAATCTCATGATCCACTTCCACAAATATATGCAGAGGAATGCCATGTCTCCAACCATAAACATAAAGCCCCATCAACAATTGTCTATATAACTCTTAATTAATATTTGGTCTACCTTTATGTGTTATTGAATGGTTTTCCCCTTATACATAATTTCTTCATCCATATTATGTCCTATGAGCTTATTTTCAACAATAATGTCACAAGATGTCAGTGTTATGAACCTTTTCCCATAAATGTATTCATATGATGCCATTTGGATGCTAAAGTGCAAACTATTATTGTTTGATAATTCTACTTGTGAAGGATCTTTCACCCTTCTTCCTTTGAAGTCCATTGAACACACTACCTACATTTCTTCTATTGTAAAAATTTCCTTCTCATATTGGACATCATTTTGAGGTTGATAGGTTGTAGTGAAGTTTAGCTCAGTACATAGAGTAGGTTGTTGAATTTTCCATAACATGGTGGTTAATCTTGGATCTCGATAGAATAAAATAGAGAGTGGTACTCTATTATTCCATGCAAATTATTTTATTTATATTCATTCAAGTTGATCTAATGAGAAGTCCTATCAAATTGAGATAATGTAAGGTATCTCTGTAAGACAATCCATAATAACTGATATAACATTATTTATAATGGATTTCATTAGATGTCTAGTGAAAAAATCAATAGAGACTTTTTCACATTTCCATGTTGGTATCGTTAATGTTTTCCTCATCCCTATATACTTTCTCCATTCATCCTTCACTTGTTAACATACCAGTCACATTAATGTATTTTTAGAAATATCTTTTTCATATAGTCCCACTAAAAATTTCTCCTAGACAACTCAATACTTCTTTCTGCTCCCATGGTGAGTAGAGAAGGTTGAGTGATGTGTGCCATTTAAAAGCTCATTATTTATCTCTATATTGGATGGTATCGATAGTTGTGACACAAATATAAACACTCTATCCTCATCGATCTTAAACTCAGTGGAATTATAATTCTAGATTTCTTCCACCATTTTCTAAATTTATATATCATTTCTTTTTGCATATATATTTTCTCCAAAAGCTATGTTTGAGAAATCATTTTAGAAATGATTAAAGATGTTCCTCCCTTAATGATTCCCATTTCCATCCTTTGTATGTATTGTAATATTGGATCCTTCCTCATTATCATCGTTGATCAAGATGCAAGATCCATTATACATTGAGAATCTGCCACATTGTTTTCATTACTAGGATGGAAGTGGATTGAGAATTCGTAATACTTAATGAGATCTATCCATTATCGATGGATAATATTAATATCCTTATATGTGAATATATATTTTAGACTCTTTTGGTCTATATATATCTCACACTTCTCCCCATAGAGATAATGTTTCCATATTTTCATTGAAAATATCACACATGTCAAGTCTAGATCATATGTAGGATTTTTTTTCTCATAAATTATCAACTACTTTGAGGTATATTCTATCAATTTATCATCCTCCATTAGTAAAAAATCTAACCCTTTCTTTGAAGCATCATTGTACACCACAAATAGTTATCCACTTAGGAGTGTGATTATTGGCTTAGTGATAAGCCTTTTTTAAGCTCCTTATATACGTCCTCGCATTCTTTATTCCAGACTAACGTCACTCCCTTCTATGTTATCTTGGTTACTGGGTTGGAAAATCATGATAAATTCTTTAAAATTCATCTATAATAAGCATATTGACCAATAAATCTACAAATCTCGATTATAGATGTCGTCCTAGGCCGCTCATCAATTTCCTTTATCTTGGAAAGGTCCATAGATATTTCATTATTGGAAATAACATGCCCAAATAATGACACATACTCTATACATAACTCACATTTACTATACATTGAATAAATTTTATCCCCTCAAAAATTCTTCAACACACTATTAAAATTCTCCTCAAGTTCCTTCATCCTCATGGAGTTTATTAGAATATCATTGATAAGGACAACCAAATTATTTTTGAGGTAATATCTAAAGAGTTTATTCATTAAATCCATGAAAATTTTTGGAGTATTAGTGAGTCAAAATGGAATCACTATCAACTCATTGTGTTCATATCTCATTCGAAAGGAAGACGTTGGAATATCTTCCTTCCTCACCATTAACTGGTTGTATTAAGACCCATGCCCCCCCTTAGAGATATAAATAGACCCACACAGTTGATCAAACAAGTCATCTATCTATGGTAGTGGTTACATTTTCTTTATCTTGATTTTATTGATCTCATGATAATCAATGCAAAGGTGTATTTATCTATCCTTCTTTTTAAAGAAGATAACTAGTGCACCTCATGGTGAACCACCTAGGTATATAAAACCATTTTCCAATTATCCTGTAATTTATTCTTTAGCTCTTCTAGATCAATAGTGACCATTAAATAAGGTGTATTTGATATGGGTAGATATCCATGAATAATACCAATTGATAACTCAACCTATAGGTCATGAAGATGATCCAGAAATTATTCATGGAATACATTTCTGTAGTCCCTCATGATGAAAATATCATCAAGCATGATAATATCCTTTGTATAAATTATTTGAGATATATATGTATGTCCATAAGGCAAAAATATCTACACATGATATTATTATTCTGAATTAGATTCATCTTCCTCATTAAACTTGTAATGATTTAGGGGATGCTTCAGGTTTTGAAGAGTGATCTACCATTCCTGACTGCTGATGTTGGATTTTTATAAAGATTGCCAATCCATTCTCTAAATAGCATCAAACACCACCAAAGGAAGTAATACAATATTTTGAGGGAGTTTCAATCCAAAAACATTAAATAAGGAGGATTCATGTACTTTTGATTCTCTTAATTTCCATGCTATCTGTTCTCATAGATAACTCATTCTCTAAATTTTGAGGTGATGTTTGGATAATTATAATAAATATGCATGATATGAATGAATTCTTAGAATTCAAATAAAATAATAAATTTTCTATTACTGAATTAATAACTACTGTATATGTCTTGACATCATTTTTCTCCTCGACATCAACAATAGTGGTAGCTTAATCCCTTCCTTGTTTCCTTGGAGGTTTTTTTTTATTCCCTCCGAAAACCCTGAACATAGGGAATTGGTTTTGAAAATTACCATGTTCCTTGTAATTAAAACATTACACTACTAGTTGAGCATTGATATGAACCTTCCTTTCTTCATCCACATTAGTGGGATTGTTCATATCCTATCATCATTTCTTAGTTATATGCCCAATTCATCCGCATTGGAAGAATTTCTTGGCTCCCTTTAGATAGTTTCCCGTATGCTTCTTCCCTCAATTATGACACATGGGAAATTAAGTAATTTTTCACTATGGGATTTATTTATTGAATCACCCAAATTTGAATCCATTTTCTGCTTTTTCTCACCGGTCCCATGAAAATATTGAGAGTCTCATATCTCTATTTTAAATTTGAAGGGAGAATAGAAACCATCTTCATATCATTCAGAGTCTCAAATCACCAATTATTTTCATTTACATAGATTTAGTTTTCTATTTAAGTGAGCTGACTTGCATTGGATGTTCCTAATATAGTAAGAGTTATATCTTTAAAGCCTTATAATGTTTTCTTCATACACCTGGTTAGACTTGTCTTCCATCAGATTAAGTACAAGTAATTATCTTTCCATTTTGATACAGAGGGTTCAGGGAAAACTATTTATTGAAAAAATGTTTCTTCAATTACTCCCAATCTATGGTATCCATTTCATCCATGTACATCATATTTTTGATCATTTTCCACCCATTATCATCATTCCCTTATAGATGATATAATTTCAAAAAAAAGCATTATCATCTTCATAGAATTGAAGGTTAGAAAATATCTTTTCATGGAGTTAATTGACTAATCTACAAGGAGGTGATCAGAATATCCACTAAACATGGGAGGCCTCTCCTGCATGAAGGAATCAATGGAAACATACTCATTACTTGGATATGGGGGGAATCTTATATGATTTATGTTATTATTAATAACTTGATCTAGTTTATCAAGTACTGTCATGATGTTTTGATAAATCATTTCCTTCATATTTGGAATTTCATTAGGGAAGTATTCACACTCCCTATCACATTAATTATTTCCAAGTGTTCTTCTATTTACATCCATAAGTTAAGAAAGATAATGTACAATTATGGGGCTTGAATAGTTATCTAATATGCATAAATATGAACCATTAAACATAAAAGGATAAACTCTTAAATGAAAAGTGTATATTAATTTGTGATTCACAATATTGAAATCTAGGTTACCTATGATATATTTCCTAAATAATATTATTATGGGATGTTTCATTTCACCCTTAATAATGGTTTGTAATGAAATTATAAATTTACTAAAGCATATCCCCATGCAGTGTCAAACTAGGTTCAAAGTAAGGACTATTGTCGTGTATCAAGATACCCTGAGTTATGCCCAAAACACCTTGTTAAAGTTTTCACTCCTATGTACATATGTACTAGAACCACATCAACTTATAGTATCTAGATAGGGATTTATTTTCTTGATATACCAATTTCTCTATAATAACCAAAATTTAAGGATTTATTTTCATACTTCGCCTTATCCCTAGGGTTATTACTAAAGTGATTTTTTCATAGCATCCAAAAATTACTAAACATTTCCTCTAATAAAAAATATATCTACCCAATCCTTTTAAACATATCCTTACACTATGTTAATCATAATTAAACATAAATTTACAATCCAATGATCATAATGTCTAGTCAGTTGGAATACTAGGAACATAAAACTGAAAACATCGGACTAAATAAAAAATTTATTTATATAGAATATATTATGAGCTCTGAAAATCCATTGAGCCCTTATATATGTGTAACACAACAAGAAGATAACATGAACAAAGGGTTGATCTAACAATTTCAGTAAGGGAATAAACATTAAAATAATGCATAGAACATGGGTTAAAAGGTATAACATAATGTCATAAAAAGGCATGGAACATGATTAAACAAAAGGAATAATATCAAGGGATCACCAAATCATGGTTTAACAGTATTGTGGAAGAAACATAAATCATGACATTATATTTAGTTGATGATCATTTCACATAGAGGATCACGATTCAAATCTCAATGCAAATAGAGGAGCATGATTCAAATCCCAATGCACATAGAGGGGGATGAGTCAAGGCTACTGTAAAGAACATTATACCTGACATCTCATGATACTAAACATTACAAAATGCAATGAATTGATATCTAGGAGAACACATCATAACATGTTCGGGAATATTCTTTCCACAAAATAATAATACATATGTAATCACATATAAACATAAGGGTTACCGAAGGAAAGAATTGGGTATCATAATAATGTCAAATTCATAAGAAATTGGTCTATAAGGAAAGTTTCCTTGAATAAATGGAATTAATTAATAAATTTAAACTCATAAAGTAATATAGGCATATATCATGGTACATTATTTCAAACTTAAGGGAAAAGAGTGTTTAAAGAACATTTGACCTAAAACATTTTATTTCAACTTAATGAAAAAATTTCAAAATTCCTTAAAATAGAAAAGGAATATTTTTTTTAAATAATTGAACCAAGGTAGGATTTCTTAAAAAATGGGTGATATTAGAAAAATAATGGTGGCTTAAAATGGATTATGGAGAACAATTTAAAATGGGTAATAATTCGGGAAGTTCCCTTCAATCGGTCATGTTGTCAGGAAGAATTTATTATGGAAACTTTTAAAAGAAGTATATCCTAAATAAAAGGATGAATAGATATTGGTAAATCAGTTTGAAAAATATTTACATCATCTAGAATATGTACAAAAAAATAAGAATTTATTTTGGGTAAAATGGATAAAGAGTAACCTAGAGGAATAATAGAGGCTCGAGTAGAATACCTTACCATATGTTTGAAATGATTCTCCACTCAATCTTAATGTCCGAAATAATCGAATTAGATTCATTAACTACAAATTGAAGAAAAAATTATAAATTCATTTGATTTGGAATAATTTTTAAATTTTATATATATCCCTTTTTGTGGGTTATAATATTCAATTTCATTGGCCGGAAGTGTTAGTTTCCTTAATTTTCATGATAGTTTGACTATATCAGTTCATGGAAAATCATTTATAATGAGGATAGTTGTCCAAAAAATAACTCATATGTTATTAATGAACTTATAGAATATTAAAATAAAATTTTATTACATATGTGAGGATAATTCATTAGAAAAATCATTAATGATAATCATTAGGATTAATTTTTCTTTTTTTGAACACAATGAAATCATCTTGTTTTATAAATTATCATCATGTGTAAAAAATTATTCCAGAACATAAAATAATATATAATAAATATAATATAATCCGGTTCAACCATAAAAATGCTTTTATGATTACCCTTGAAGGTAAAATTGAACGATTAAATCCCATTGTCCATGAAATAGGTAGATTGACACCTCACAGATGATTTTTTCATTTCTAAAATAAAAGGGATATGACAAGAGATTTGATGAAAAATTATTACATCAACATTGAAAAATTCTAGTACATATGATATTTTTTATATTTCATGACACATAGAAAACGGTATGTGATAAGATGAGAATAAAATAATGGAATATGAAAATAAAATTGAAATAAAATGGATGTGTGTTTTACCTCTTGATTCCTTCTTCATGAGAACCTTTATAGAGGATTTTTTTGTCTTTTTTTAAGATAACAATATTCTGGAAATGGTGGATATGTTTAGGATTTGTCTTCGCAAGAATATAGACAAGGCTCATGGTTTGATAGGTTTTATGAGAAGAAGTTATGAGGGGTTGTATTTTTAGTGGAGGAGGGGGTGTTTTCTCATTATTTTATTCAATATTTCATTATTTATCAATAGATAAGAAATAGTGATGATTATTCAGACTAAATATTGTAATTTGTTCATGTGAATTCTAAAAAATGGTCACTTAAATCATCCATGAATCAATCATGACTCAAAAATGCATTTTTTTACTTGTACTATAATTTACTGTATTTCACTATTTACCAAAAAAAATCAAGAATTTTATAAAAAAATCCAAAAATTCACCCTGATATTTTTTGGATGTTTAGAATAAAAATATTTTGTCCATTTTATAAAAGTAATTTTCAAAATATTATAAATTAAATTTCTAATTAAAATTTTTATTTACATGGAAAATACATATTTTAAAATTAAAACGGCTTTTCTAACAAATTGAACAATATATTAAGTTCCAATAAAATTGACTTATAATCATAAGACATCAAAGAAATTATTTATGAATAAATTTTATGAAAATAAATCTTCTTTCATATTATTAAATAAATCATAAAATTGTAAATAAATATTTATTACTTACAAAAATACCAACACAAAATTAATAATTTCTAAAATATTTATTTACTTGTACTATGATATAATTATATCATAGTGTCCCTTATAATATGGATAAATTTTATTTATACATTCATTGGAAATGTTACAATTCAATTGGATAGTTTACTATTCTTAAGGGTAACATTACTATTCCAAAGTTCAAGTTACTATTTCATCTATAATGGTTTCTTATCTTCTTGAAATGCCTCTTATTTCATTCATACATCATTTATAATGATTGTCTTGTGTTTTATATGTGTGTATGCCATATGATATAATTATAAGAAGGTAAATGATAAGGATAAAACATTGGGTCATTAAATTTATCACATTATGTCTTTGAACCATCTGCATTAACCAATCATCATAATTTTCTCTATAGCCTCACATTGAAATTATATTGCAACATAGAAACTACAATCCAACTACTGATTGGATATAATTTTTTATCTCTATCATCTCAATTTCATATTTTATATAAACTTTTAAAATTGAACTATAGTCTCATGAAATATACTGGGACTATTATAACATGCATTATATAAGTCATTTAACTCTCCAAAAAGATCTCCACATATTTCAGTTCCTAGAAATATCTTCTCAAATCATAGATTTTTTAGACAAATTAATATACATCCATCGACACCCTCAAACTCTTAACCATAAATTAACACTTCACCTCATCATTTCATCTTTTAAACCTAAATCCTTTAAGTGAAACATCCTCAATCATCTATATAATTATAAAATTTAATCATTAAATATGAGGAATAACTAAGAGATTGATATATTTTTATTTTCTATATATATATATATCATCCAGTAGACTGAATATTTTTATATTTTGGTCACATGTACAAACTGAAATTAATCTTTCTGAACAAATATCATCCTAACTTAGAATATTATATTGACCTATAATTAGACCACATTGTTAAAAGGTTAAAAAAATACGGCATCTTTGAAAACATAATACCATGGATTCCACTTCATGGATAAACCATGATGATATTAAGTCAAACATAAACATTTAATGAAATAATAATAGATTTTTTAATGGGAAACATTTCTCCCCACTAATATAAGATAAGATTACTCCACTTTGAAAAATTTGTAATTTCTTTTCAAATCATGAGTATTTTAAACCTCATAAATTTTCCGCATCACTTTTACAATTCAATAACTAAATTTTGATTGACTTTAACCTCCATTAATTATCCTGTTATATCCTAGTTAATTACATTTTGATGACTTTATTCATAAATTGTAGATATATTCTTGAGTGATCATCATCTATTTCCCATCTAAATTTTATTCCCAAACGTTATCTTTTAATAATTAATTTTCTTCATTTATTTTTGTATAGAATAAATTTCACATTATTTAGAACAATTAATAATAATATTGAAGTGGGAATTTGTGTAAGGTTATTCCGAGTAAATTAATTAATGATGTTTTCCTTTTTCATTATCTCTATTTGTTCAGCTAGATTAATTTTTTATTTAAATCCACTGGTCTAATAATCTAATCCATGATCAACTATGGAAATATTTTTCTAGGTAGTTCAATAAACAAGAAAAATTTGATCTTGAAAATTTTATTTTACTACTAGGAAGAGTCATAGTGAACAATTTTCAACACTTATAATTATATAATACTATGATATAATCTATTAGTTGATAAATTTAGAAGAGAATTATATAAAATAATATAATGGGAGGGTAATCTCATGGGTTGAAAACCCTATTTTGATGTAACATTAAAAACCATTATAAACATGTTTTGAAGAGATATTGTATAAAACTAAAAAAAATCTAACTGTGAATGGAACTCATATATAAAATATATAAAATGGATTTATGAAATTGATAAATGTTGGATGAACTAAATATATTTAAATTAATACATTTTATCATGATAGAAAATAATCATACTTATTATAATATTCATGTTTAAAATTTCTTTGAAAACATCATTGATATAAAAGTGTTAATCCATTATCATCAAGAGAAATAACTATGAAAATTAATTTCATTGAAAAGGACATAATAATGGATTTCATAGATTTATTAAATGAATAAATAAATTATATTATGTTTCAACCAAATTGAGATTATAAAAATGTTCATATTTATATAATGTGGCATAAAATGACAATCAAATAGGAAAACTCATTGGATACATTAAAATGTATTCATTACTCTCTATTTTGGATTGATAATAAAAGTGTCTTCTAAATCATATATTTTGATAAAATATTCTTTTGTGGGGGTAATATATATTAACTTTATTAAATTATTTATATTTAATTATTGAAAACCTATTTTGAGTAAAATACAGTGGTATAGATGGGTAGTAGTAATTGGATTTCATATATTATTCCATATACAAAAATCTATAAAATATTAAATAATTTATTTATGTTTGATAATTTTAAATAATTAAAAAACATATATCTTCTTCAATACATGTTTTATTGGATGTTTAAAATTGATATTGTAGTAGTATAGGTATTCCCAAACCTTTGTATTTTCTATGTATTTAGTTATTGGGAGATTTATTGGGATTTTTAAAGGTGAAAGAGTGTATTTCTAAATTCCTTAAAGAAATATAATATATTTTTGAATGGTATATATAATAGAAAATATTTTCTTATAGACCTACAAAATTTTATAGACATTTAGATTACTTTTGCGGGTTATAACTTTAAATAGACATTTTTATTAATGCTTATAACATTTTGAATTTCGTTGAGTTATTTATGGAATGGTAAGATATATGTTTTAATGTATTGAGTATATATGGTGGCTCTATGCATTTTAGACGTGATTTGTGTCATGGGAGAAGGGATTTTTTATAGTGGAACCATTTTTCGTATTCGGTTTCCTTTATTTTATGAGCTATAGAGGTATACATACATTTTGATGTGGGGATCTTCCATTATATTGTTTATTCCATAAACCTTGCGTTTTCAGTGGGCACTTTTTTCGGAGTCTTTTCATGGGACTATTAAATAAATTGGTACTGGTAAAATTCATGTTTCAATCCTTCTAATCCTTCTATATCATGGTCCCAAAAAATATTGTGCAGTTATTTTTTTAATCTCAAGGGATGTTATGGGTGAATTGATATTTGGTGCTAGATAACCCATTTTTGGTATTGGGATCAATGTTCATATTCCCATTGTTGAAGTTTCTATGGTTTGGAATTAATCAATTATGTTTTAAATTGGGAGAAAATCAATGTATTATTAATGTGTAATAGAATATTGAATATTATTGTTTAGGGATTTTTTACCATATTCCTCATTACTTATTTGGATTTACCATATTTTAGCGGAGGTCAACTAAATTTATATATAAATTTATCACATAACTAATCTCTCTTTTATTTCCCGTATTTTCACTAAAGCCTCATATGAACTATAGTTTTCCTTTGGAAAAATTCCAATCTATTTTCATGATAATTGGGTCTCTACATTGAAATGGTTTTCTCCTTCAATACATGTTTTTCATTTAACCTATCTCTTCTTTTTCTTTTTCTTTATTCTCATCTCTAATGAAATATTTTCTCTAAGAGTTCATTGAAAATTGAGTGTTTAGTTTTGGTGGATTGTGTTAGATGGATTTTGTAATGATGAGGAGTTATATGATGTAAAAATTATCCTTTTTATTCATCCTCATTCACAATTGTATCATATTTATGGTGAGGTATCATTTGAGATTTATTTATGTATGGGATATATAAAAAATCTTTTATCACTTGGAATTATGTACATGATTTTATTATTATTATTGATTCCATGATTCTTCCTTGAATATTTATACTAAATTGTGTTCTAATCCTCACTCTTAAGTTTTACCTTTCTATTCTTTATACATGAATTCCTATTTTTGTTCACAATATAGTTTTAATTTAGAATTTTCCTTCTAGATATAATTATATATAAAAATTATTATTCAATTAATAGGAATTCTTAATTGTTATGATGATGGGATTTCCCTAAATTAAGATAATATATAAATTAATTCATGTTTTGGGGATATTATAACGTGGTTTTCCTTTTTTCCTCAATATTTTATAATTCTAGTAAATTTCATTTCAATATTCTTAATTGAATATTCACATGTGTAAGATGATAAAATATATAATTTAAAAGTTTATCCATTATATATTAATCATTTGAGAGGAACTAAGGTATTATTATGACTGATATATGATGGATGTCATTTTTTATCATTTTTTATGGTAATTCATTTGTTGGTTATAGTTTTCTTTGTTGGGTTGTTTTTTTTTTTGTGGTTATAAGGGGTGATGGTTATATGTTGATAGTCTGACATCCACTTTGGGAACCCAGTTGATATTGGAATGAATTGATTGAATATATGGTGGGGTTATGTGTGTTTAGTTTTCATTTGGATTGGGGTGTTTTATTGTGTTGTAGATGTATTTTTTTGTCATATTATTTCTATGTTAGGCACATATTTCCTTCTTAGTATTTGAAGGGATAGTATGGTTGGAGTATATTGAATCATTACATTAATTTAGTAGGTTATTTAATTGGTCTCACCATATTCTTGAGATATTTTTACCAGTTGGGTGAAAGAGATTAAAGTGTATGGATACTGACGAGTGAAGGGAGAATTATGTGGTCACTTCATTAAAGAGTACAATATTAAGTAAGGATAAGAGTGTTTATTTTTGGTATTTATAGTGTTTATATTTTGTGAGGGGTTTTATTCTTTTTAGTGTACTTTTTGTAAGGTGGAGATATTATATATTAATTGTAGATGATGATATTAAATTTTGGAAAAGGTTATAAAAAGTTAATTCAGGTGTTGCTCCTTATCGTTTTCTATAGGTCTTTCCATATGGGTGTGTTGTGGTTCTTAGTTATTTAGATGGTTATTTATTCTTATTATTTAATCAAATATAAGATTATTTTTTATATAAGATTTAATTATCTATTCTTTATTATCACATTTTTTATTTTTTTATGTTATATTTTTATGATATGTTTACAGATAATTAAGGGTGGTATATCCAATGTGGTAATGGGTTATCTATTAAATGAATTGGATATGATGGATTGAGGTACATTTGAGAATGTTATGAGGTTATGTAATGGATATGGGTTTACATAGAAGGAGGAGGGAGAATGTTTATTTCATTCATGTTTGTCTCACCCTACCAATATTCTGTTTTGATATATGATATGTGCTGATACAGTATATGGAAGTAGATTTGTAATTATGGAATTGATGATGTGGTAAGTATATATATAGTGTGGTGGTTGGATTGAGATTTTAAGAAGTTGTGGTTATTATTGTGTGGTTATTATTTCATTTTTCATCCCTTATCAAAAATTGATGGGTTCTCCTATTATTGTTCTCTTCCCAGTTGTTAGTTACATGGAAAATTGAAAATATAGGTATGGTAAGTGATAAATGTATAGGCCCTTTTCATTAATTAATTATATTTTTGATTATTTAATGATATTTCCCTCATTTAATAACAAATTTTGATTATTATGATCCTTGTTCCTGTTGATGTGTAAGAATTTGGTATTTATATTTGATTGTGTGTTTATGGTAATATAATATATAGGGTGCAGTTGTGGAGTATAGGATGGATTGTATTGTTGTGTGTTCACTTGCTTATATTTTTATCTTTACACTTATCTCATTCACTTAATACTTATTTCCATATTTTTATCTATTGTTATGCATGTATACTATTGATTTATTTTATATGATAGTTTGAGGGAGATTGATATTTTTTGTTCAATTGGCTTGAGTGGAGTTCATGGAGGTTTTTCAAGCATAATCATTTATTGTGATTATATTCATTACCATTTTGGAAACATTTGGGTCATGGAATATTTTTTATTAAATGATATATTTAGTGTTTAGTGGTGGTTTCCTATTATATTTCATGGGGTTTAAAGGTTTATTTCACCAATTAATGAATGTCATACACTTAGATGTAGTCTACAACCCTTGGTTCTAGTTTCTAACCCATAACCATTCTCTTATGGTTTCACACATGCCTATTAGACATTACTATCTTCTCAAGAGGATTTCTAATCGGGGTGGGTCATTAAAGAGTGGAATCATATTTTTCTATTTAAAATATTATATGAATATTTTAGTTTTATGTAATTTATCATTTCATGGTTTTTTTAGTGTAATTGTTTCATTCAAGTTTAACATGTGACATAAGCCAAGATAATTGGGTAGGAAAAATATTTTGAGGCCCACTATTGTCTGACACAAGGACCATAATAACCTACCGAAATTTTTAAGGTGAAAGTTTAGTTATTTATTTTTAGAATCTTATGTAAGGTACATGAATCTTTGTTATTAACATCATCAAATTTATTTTTTGTATTTTAATCATGTTTCTTTAATTATATGTGTTGTAATTTTTAAAAGTTTAGAGAAATATTTCTAAAACAATTATTTTATATCACAATGAATTAAAATTATTTTAACTAATAAAAATATTATATATAAATCCATGTAATTTTTGGGAGTTCCGCTGTTGGATCCTATATGATTTTTGAAAATATTTTTCATTCTTACATCATAATGTCGCTATTAATTTATTTTTTATTGTCTTGTTTAAATGTGTATAAAGGACATATAATCTCTTAATATTTAAAATTGTTTGTGAACCCTGTTTAAGGAAACCTTATTATACATAATATACTTCTAAATTATGTGTTAACTTAATAATAAATTTCATGTCTATAAATTAGAATATTTTGTTTTTTCATCATTTTTTAGGAGTATTCAGTTTACTAATTGAGTTATCATTCCATGTATGGTTTTCTAAATTATTCATATACATACATAAATATAAATTATTAAACATAGGAATAACAATGTGACACAAAATGAAAAATTTGGTTTAATTATTTTATAATTTATAAATAAAGATGAAATATTTTTAAATATTTTAAAATGACATTTTTTGATTAATTTACAAATATATATATATATATATATATTACCTCTTATTTTTGAATTCCTATTTTTTAGTTTTTGATGCACATAATTTAGTCATGTTTTTTTAATAACTCTTTCTATTTTAAATGTTAGAATGGTTTTCCTCAAGAATGGTTTATATTAATCATGTTATGCGTATAACAATAAAGTAAAAGTATGTTTTTATTTTTGATAATGTTAATTAATTTCTTATCAATAATAAGATATTTGACGGTGGTATATTTTGCATGATCCAGGAAAATTAATCCATTCCTATATGTTTTCTAATAATATAAAAAACATTTTTAAATACTATTATTAATGTATTGGATAAGACAGATAAAATAAACTGTTATTTTTGAAAATTTGGTTATATATTTTGCAATAGATATTTATATGTTATTCGAATATTTTTTCTTTAATTTTATTTTATCGTTTATTGATAACATGTATCTTTGAATAATAATTTTTTTATTCTAAAATTTGGTTAATATGATGTTTATTATAAACATAATATTACTCAAAATCATTTTGATATTTTGATAAAACTAATTTTAATGGAATTGTAGTTGACTTAAACAACATCATTATTTATATTTTACTTGTAATATACAAATTTGGGTATTATGGTGAAATTTTTCATGTTTTAGTTTGATTATGAATTGATTATGGGGTATGGAATGATATTGTAAATAGGTTGAAGGATGTGGTATGTAGATTTGTTCGTTGAGAAGGTTAGTATATGTTAAAGGAGTTTGTGAATTTATTTTGAGATGTTTACATTCTCAATGATGTTAGTATGATTCATATGGATTATTATTCTGCTAACCCTTATCATTTTTAATGTTGAATTGAAGACATGGAACTAAAATTTCCTCAAGATGTGGGGAATTTTCAGATAAAACTGAAATCATGATCTAATGTGTTATTGAAATTCCAACAGTATGAAGTATCAAAGTTCCTCAAAATTGAATCCATCAATGTGATTAAGTAATAGTTAGTGGACTTGAATTTTTTATTGAGTTAGTGAACAACCTAGATCAATTAATAGTTAATTTTATGAATTTTCTTCTTATAGTGTATCTATGATGGTGGAGGATCAACCCTAGAAATTGAAATGGGATATGATGGAAAGGGTTTCTTAAATTATACATGAATGTTTTTTTTTCTCAGATCTACATACATAATCGTATTAATTATTTTAAAGATATGTGATGGGGAGGATATATTATAACATATTTTAGAATCATTTATGGGATCAAATTTTTCAGTTTCAATATCTTCTAATTATAAATGAATATAGCACTTTTTGCATTAAGACTAAATTAGGGCTAGAGATTCAGTGATATATAATAGATTTAGTATTATATAATGGTAATACATCAATTTAATGTTATATAAAATGTTTTATCCATGATAAGTGGTTCAGGTGAAGTATCATCCAAAATTATATTTATGTAGAAAATAATTATCAATGTTGAGGGTCCTAAGGTCTATGCAATTAGAGAGTTAGGTTATTTTCTAAATTCTGGGAAGTAATCTAAGATCACTATTTTAATGGTCCAACGTTTCTTATATTGGGTGATTTTTTTATATTGTATTATTATGAGTAAACATTGGTATTATAGTCCTAAGGATAATAATGATTCCCTGTCCTCAATGGGTAGTTAGTAGTGGTTCGTAAATTACATAGGTTTATAGTTTCACTCATTTAAATCATTTCTATTTAGTGGTTTTTAAACCCTATTTTAAATTTATACATGGAAACAAAGTTGAAGAGAATTTTTTTATTCCTAAAAAATAAAATTATTTTCTCAAAATATTTTTATTATATATGTATTTATTATTAAAATTCATAAATATTTTTAGTTTTTAATGGATTTTTTAAAAATCTATCTTTTTGATGTGTGGTGGGTTATGTTCAAAGTATTATCTAGTGATGAATCAATTATGAGTTGATATAGTTAATTTTGAACTTATACAATGTATTTGGTTTCCCTCAGTGGTGGTATTGTAAATTTATTGGTATCTCCCATAGTTGTGGGGTTCCTAGGTGTTGTTTTATTAGAGGTAAGTTAATGTCATAATATAACCATTTCTTTGAGAGTGTGGGAAGTCATTCCTCCGAATTTGAGGGGTATATCCACTTATTTGTTAAGGATTATGCCTTATATATTTATGATATATTTAAATTATTTATTAAATGAATCATTTATTTTTTATCTAATATAATGGTATGGGATTATTTGAATTATTTACATGGAATTTACAATGTGTTATAGGTATCAAGAGAGTTATCTTGGTTTTTTAAAGGTATATAAATTTATTTTTCTATTACTTAATGAAATAATTCTCATTTTGTAATGTTATCATCCATGGTATATATTATAGAATGATCATGATATTAATATTTTCATTAAGAAGATTTATGATGGATGAAATGTGAAACTAACATTTTATAGAATGTTCGAAACATTACGGATGTTGTGGCATAATATATGTTATAGTGGGATGGATTTTCTTGTATAGTTAAATATGTATGGAGTTCAAGGTGTTTTGGAAAGGGTTTTCTTATGGTTTAGGTTGTTTTACAGGGTCAAATAAAATTATAGTTGTTTTTTTGGGCTTGATGAAGTCTGGAGGTGCCAAGAAATAATAGACCTAGGTTGATTCATGGTGGGGGTTTTTCTATTATGATTATCAATTTAATAGGTGTTTTTTTGGATTATTTTGATGGATCCCAATAATTCATGGCTAAGAATAAAAATTTATCTTTCATAGTTATAAATATTCCATATAATTTTCTTGATAACCTTTCATTATGGTTGGGTCATCGAACCCTTGGGCCATTCCAATTGAAATGGAGAGGGGTGTGTATTACCCTTTCATGGGTTTGGACTCAATGTTAGAATAGATATAAAACATTCATTTTATAAAGTCTCATACCCTAGAGATAGTAAACCTTGTTTTAAATCCGTGAAACAACCTGAGTATCTTTAGGGAGTTATAATTTTTTTGAATACAGTAATTTTTTATCCCTCTTTTACCCGCATTATAATTCCATAGTGAACTTCACCATTCCATGGTAGAGATTAATTGAACTTATTTCCAAATATATTACTCCAATCATCTATCATTGATTCCCCATATTTAATCTCAATCCCAAATTGTTTTGAATTTTCATTTGGTATTCCTGGAACCCATTTTTGTGGGTAAGAACTTTAGCTTTAATGGGTTCTCCCCATTGATTCAAGGTTAGAATTCCTTATCTTTATTCTATTATCCAAATTATTTATATTTCTTATTATAATTTTTATCTATGTTCTTACATAATTGTTTTTAATAGGTTTCATTGGTTTCAAGCTAATAAATTTTAATGGGATAATGTATCACTGATTTATGGGAGGTTTTTTTGATTAATTGTTTTACATCATTGGTCTTCTTCTCATGTCAAAGTCTTATTCTAGTTTAATTGAGGTAGATTATTTTTAAACTCTTCCATCACTAATAATTTTATGTGTAGTTGGCTCACTATGTGATTTTACAAGATTTTTCCTTGATATTGTGTGCCCTATTATATTATTATTCTCAGTCATAATTTTTTAATTCATATTATTCATGTAGGGATTAGTTTTTTTGTTAACTTCATAAAATTCATTAATAATTTTACCCTTATTTATAATTCCTTACATGATTTTTCTAATTATTTAATGGTGATTAAAATTAGTTCAAATTATGTCATTTTTTAGATAAATATATTTATAGAATTAATAATTTGGAATGAAAGATTCAATATTTATTTTAATTTTTTCTGACTGTTACATGATCTTTTTAACTTTCTTATGAGGTTTCTAATATGATAATCACATAAAGAAGGAAAAAAAATATGAAATTGAAAAATATAATTTTTATATTTATCCTTGATGTATTAATTTTTTATGAACATGGATGGTATGATTGTATTTGATAGAATATTAAAGTTCACTAATGTAATTGTTATTATTATTGATATTTATTGAATATATTGGTCCTTATTTTGTTTGTTTTCTTTAGTTGGAAGGGATGAATGTGATGTTTTAATTTTTTATTTTTTGTTGTGGGATCCCTATTTATATTGATGATTATATATTAATTATGGGTTGGAATATGGGTATGTGATTTCCACAATGGTGGGTTAGTGTGTTTTTTCTTATAGAGGATGTAGTCCCATCTGTAGTTGTTTTAAATTAGTATCAATGACTTATAAATTTGAAATATTTAGTGGTTTAGTCTAGTCAGGGTATATTATATTATTCAGATATGGATAGGGGTATATTTATTGGTCTCAAATTATTATTGTGATTTTTTAATAAGTTGGGTTATGGAGAATAATGTGTAATGTTTCTATTATTATAATGTAAAAATAAGTGGTTGAAGCATCATAGATAATATATTTTGGATATCATAAGAGTAAGAAGTGTAAGAATCAGATTTGTTCAGAATTTGTGAGAGGTTCTCTCATAAGGTGGTTAAATTATAGATTAGGGGTAAAAGTCTATGTAAACATATAGAGGGAGGGCGAATAAGTTAACTTTTCTTTAAGAAATTTTATTGGGGAAATGATATAGTGTTTGGAAATTTTTTTGGTTATGTGTACTTTTTATTTATTCAATAATAATGTGATCTCTAACCTATGGTTTTATTATGAGATGTTTATTATTACATTACTAGTTTTGTGAAAATATTATTCTGTTGATATGGTAATGAAGGATAAATGGTGGAATGGTCTGGTCTGTAATAGATCAAGGTTACGATTCATGATTTTTAATGGCTTGAGGACATTATGATTATGTGATGATGCCTTGATATATGTCAAGAATACATGAAATGAGGAGGAAATGAGGTTGATATAATTCATTATTACATTATCCCACCAATATATGGTTGTGATATGTTGGTATGTCATGATGAGATATATGGGAAAGTATTTTTTTCCTATGATGATTTGCTAATCCAATATGTGGTGTGATGGTTAGATTGAGGTGTGAAGTGATTATGGTATAGTTATTATTTCATTCTCTCATTCCAGATCAATTGGTGAGGGGTTTTCCAACTATGTATTTTTACATTTTTGTGAGTTGGAACAACCTATGAACTGATAGGTAGGAGAGATGATAAATTTCCACACCCTTTTCATTTCTATGATGAATTTTTGGAGATTTGATTATATTTACCTTATTTAATATTAATTTATCATTATGATGATCATTATTGTTGTAATTCATTTAGATGTTGGTACTAGTATTTGTTTGAAACTTTATGGTCATATAATAGATTGGGGATAGAAGAGGTTGTGTATTTTGGGATAAATTGTAATATTGTGGGATCTCATGCTTACCATTTAATCCTTATGATTATCTGATTCCAAAAATTCTCATTTTTTTCTTCCCTTTAGAAATTAATATATTTATACACTTTAAAATATATTAAAAATGTATTTTTCTCGGTTTAGGAAGATTATATTAATGATTACTGCATTAAGGTCACCTTACACCGTTGTATTGTGATGAGTTAGATCATAGTGTGAGGGGGATTGAGAGATTCTATTTGGGTATCCTGAGTATAGTTTTTAGAGGTAATTCTCATAATATATTATTGGAAATATACTCATTGAAACTTAGGAACATTATTTATGGGATATTTTTTATTAAATTATATTTTGAATGTTAATTAGTCAGATTATTTTATCTTTATTAGGTTTTATGATGGGAACTCCCCCAATAAGTGAATTTTATACCCTTAGTTCAAGATAATTAACCATATCTTATTACAATTTGGCATTAAGGATAAAACACGACTTCATAATTAGCGTGGGAGGTGTTCTCGTTAGAATAGTTCAAGAAATACAACAAAAATTCTGATAATATATTTCATTAATTTCATTATTTTATGAGTATTCGGGTTCACTAATTAGAAATGATTAAAAAAATTAAATGATTAACTGGAATCTAGAGATTTTATTTTCTTCATTGATGTTACAATTTTTAATATAATTCATGACTTTTAAATTTTATAAAAAAAATATTTTACATTTCCGGAAAATATTTTTCTTTTATTGTTTTTTATAATAATATTTTATAGATAATAAAATTTATAATTGTTAATGATTTTGAATGGTGTTTTTATTTTTGAGTATCCATACTAACCAATAAATATCTCAAATATATATTTTTAATTCATTCATATTATATCATATCATTTAGTCTAAGATCAGTAAATAATGATAATCATTTTGATTTATTTTAGTTATTATTTAAACATAAAATAATATAAAAAAGATTTACTCTATAAATATTTTTTATTAATTTATTTTACTTTTTGATAGAATAATTTATGTTATCTAGAAATACTTCTTTTCTTTTAAAAAATAATCTTTATAATCACTATATAAATGGACATTTTTCAAAAATATATCTTTACATAATTTGAAACATTTCAATTTTCAAAATCAATAAAAAATTAGGGTTATATTTTATTTATTTATAATATTTTCTAGATAATCAATTAATGATTTAGAAATTACCCAAATTAAGGATAAAATTTCACCTGATACATTGATATGTTCACTTGTTCATTCATTATTGATTTTTATATCTCAAAATAGTCCACTATGTTTTTTAATTTTCAGATAATTATCACACCAACCTTTCATGTTTACACTAAATCCTTGAGTGATAAATTTTTCAATTGAAACTTCATTATTATTTACATACCTTTATTCCACTATTATCAACTCTATTTATTGAAATAATCCAAAAATTTGATTATCTCTATATCCTTATATATTTCATTTATAAATAAAACAACTTTTAAAAAAATTATTTTCTGTTAATGTTTCTTTAAATAATGTATAATGAAATAATGGTTGTGAATAATATGTCTTAGATATATTTTTCTAATCATTAGAAAATTTTTAAATTTTATTTATTTCTAACTTTTCATTATTGTTTTAAAATTTATTTTCAAGGAATTTATTAAATTTTTTTCTTAATGTTAAATTTTTTTAAAAATTTATAAAATTTTATCTATATCATTGAAATTTTTTCAAAATTTACTTAATAATTTATCATAGAATAAATTGTATATCCCCAACTACTTGAAGTTGTTTTTTTTTAGTAATTTGAATTATTGAATCTTATCCTATTTTATTAGATGCTAGATCACTAGAAATTATAATTTTTTTTTATTTTCAATAAAAACATAATTCTAACTCATGGAATTTAAGATAAAATTATTATTGTTATTTTGAATTATTATATTTTTATTATTTATTAGTTACTTATTTTCAATATTTTTGAACGGTACAATAATAACATTTCTATTTTTTATTATAATTATAATATTACTAATTGTGGATGGGTTAAAATAAATTTATTTTTGGAATTGGAAATTGTTTCTATTTTATTATTATTTCCTATAATTTGAATGTGATTTTTATCAATTGACTCAAAATTTTGTCTCATAATTTCATTAAATGTTCTTTATAAATATCATGGACGTTAATATATTCTGAAATTTTAAGTATTTATCTATCCTATTTTGAAATAACCATTAACGTATTTTTATGTTTCATATATTATGCCTAGTAATAAAAAATAATTTTTGGTTAATTTTATTCGCACAATATGAGTGAATTTCATCATGATCATTTTTATGAAGGATTTCATGAAATAATTATTTATCTTTTAAATGTTATCATTCCAATATTATTTTATAAATCCTTTCTTGTGAATATTAAATTATTTACTAATTATTGACATTTTATTATTATTTCATTTATTATCATCAAATATTTGAGGATAGTTTTTTGAGAATGTTACTTCTTAATTATATTCATAACAACATTAATGAATTTATGTTTTAATCTCAAATTTTTTTAATTTGTAATTTTAACAGGCTATTTCATAAACATTGTAAATTTTTTTATTTTAGTAATGTATAAGTTTTAAATTTTTAAATTTAATTAATTTGTGTATTTTGATTCAATTTTCAGTGTATAAAAATCTATAAAAACAATTATATTTAAATCTTGATTATTGGTAGAAAAAGTATTTTTTTTAATAATTACTATTTTGACTTATTCACACATATCAATAAATTTTAAATTACCTATAGTTAAAATTTCATATAATTCATGTTTTCATGGTTGAGAGAGTAATGTTTAATTATCATCATTGGTTTATAAAAAATATAGTTTATATTTTATGATTTCTTTTAAAATTGGGAAAAATATTTAGTCTACCAACTTATAAACAAATTTTTATACTACTTCTATATTTTTTTCACACATACTCATTTTTTAATTCTTTGTTTAAAAAGAAATAAATTTTGAATTTTAACATATTATTCATCATTAAAATAAATTTTCAAATTTTTATAATATTCAAAATATATTAGACCATTGTTGATGTTCTATTCTTGTAATCCCGATTTGGAGTCATTAATTTATTATGTTATTGAATCCCTAATGAATAATTAAGGTGGTTTATTTAAAATTTATACCAATAATCTAAATATTCCTATATTGTATAATTTAATACAAATCCCCTCATATTTTAATACACAAGATTAAACATAATTTCCATCAAATAAAGTAGTTTTGTGTTTAACGATATGTTTATAAAGAGTTATCAATATATTTACCATCTCAATAACATATTTGGGAATATTTTAATATGATACTAAAAGAATAATAATTCTAGCAATATATTTTCACATAATAAACATTTTCCCTGCATTTTTTTGCGAAACCAATTCCATTATTATTTCCCAATCACTCTTTTAAATTACCTCCCAATATGTGAAACTATTTTCATCCTAAACTCTTATATTCTATGTCAATGTATTTAAATTAATTAGAAAATAAATTTACATTTTCTAATAATAATAAAAATTAAAATTCCAATGATAATTTCTTTCATTCAGATATTCAGCATATTCAAGACCACCACCTAGACCACCTCTATAGGATTTACTAACTAACTAACAATACTTATGGATTATTTCTATAGATAAACCTCTATTGATTGAGTTCTCTTTAATTTCAATATTATTTTCCTTTATCTATTTTTTTGGAAATCTGGATCTAATAACAATTCAGATGAACATATGAATTTGGAAAACCATTTTAGGAGAAAAGGATAATGGAAATAGTATCAAAAATTTATGGAGAGAAATGGTTTATTTAAAACTCTAAAATAATTTCATTAATTAAAGAAAATTAACATAAACATATAGTGTGAAATTAAAACAAAAAATAATGAACAGTAAAATTATAATAATTTTGAAGGTGAAGGAGGATGAGAACATATAAGATGTTTATCCTTCTTCATGGATGTGGTAACAATTGAGTACTATTATTTTTCCTCTTAAACTACATATATTCTAAATTATTTACTAATAACTATTAAATTTCCCTATTTCTAACATCAATTTTGTCCTAATATTTTTATAAATGTATTTTAATAAGTATTCTTGAAATTATCTTCTTCCATTATCAAGGAATATCTACTATTGATAAGGCTACAAAAACATTTTTAATATTACCTTATAAATAAGTATAATTTCAAAAAGTGTAATTATCATCCTATCATGGTATCATGAATGACCCAATATAATGGTGATGTTCCCTCGAACTCATTTTGAAATAGTAATGATGTTTTTTAAGTATAGAATTGCGCACTTTTAAGTAAGATATTTTTTCTCCACCTTTATAATGTTTTTTAGATTTTTGTGTCATGTATCTTTTAAACCTTATCTCTTTACATTATTACATAAAATAGTATTCAATAATTCAATTTAGAAAAAGTTTGGCCTCTATTATTACTCATCACACATCCAATTGATGATTTTAATCTATTTCATAAACTTCAATCTCATAAATATCCAGTGAATAATTGATCATTATAACTCTTCCCTAATGTGTTAGATTTTTTTGAGGGGATTCAAAAGTATTTTAAAATTTTATCAATTTAAATTATTTTTTTTAATTCAAATTTATCATTTTTTTTATAAATGGTTATGTTCAAAATTTATTTATGAAAAAAAAAAATTTATGCTATAATTATTTTAAATATCATTATGAAGTTTATTTTTCCATTATTATCTTATAAAATTATATTTAAACATTATAAAAAATGGTAGATTTAATAAATATAAAATATTTAAATAAATTATAATCTTAATAACTATACTGAAATAGGATGATAGAATGTTTTTGTTATTATAAAATTTGTTAAACAAATCAAATGAATTATATATTTGAAATATGGTAAAAAAATTATAATTCCCTTGATAATATTTCCATAGATGAAAAAAATGGAATAATTAATAAGATAGTATTTAAATATATACTTCCTAGGATTGACGATTATTTCATAAAAAATATGATAAATTTAAAAGGTTATATATGTTACCACATTAGTTAAATATTTTAAAATATTTTAAATTATATAAAAAACATTTAAAAAATATTTTTCAATAATAATTGTAATTAATTCATGAAATTGTGATAAGATGTTTAAAAATAGATTCGTTAATATCTTTATAAAAAAATTCATTATACTGAGAAAAAAATATTTAATTTGGTTTATAATAACCTCGAATATGATTACTTATTATAAAATCAGAAAGATGATTTAATATTTATTTTATAAATTTAATTTTAAAATAGAATATATATAAAATTTCATTCCAACCTAACAAATAATTTTTGAAATATCATTTTTATTTATTTTTATTAAACATTTTTTCACTTTTTTATTCAATTAGTTAGAACATTAATTTATTATGAAAATCATCATAAAATATTTTTAAACATGAAACAATTTTCAATTTTTTTATACAATTATTTTTTATGCTTCGTTCCTTGATCTTGAATATAATCTATCTATTCATTATTTTCCATTTTTTATAATACCCCCAAATTATAAGTCTGTGGAATTTTTTCTTTTTTTAAGAGTGCATTTTATTAGGGATACTACGGTGTTGAGTAATGTTGAAACAATTTTTAAATTTCTACACAATTACTATATATTTATAGGTCTATGATAAATAATTATTTTTTAAATTAGAATTCATTATTTTATATTGATTCTATGAGTAAGGAATAATATTACTAACATAATTATTATAGGATAAATATATTTATTTATTTATTTTTTGCCATGAATTTCATCATAATATATTATTTAGTAATTATATGGATGACTGATTTGATGTTATGATTTGTAGATAAATATCATATCTAGAAAACAATTTTTATGAAATAATTTTTTTGGATTTAAAACTATAAAAATATTATTCTTCATAAAAATTATTTTTTGAAATTAATATCAATATTTTCATAAAATATAAAAATTATTTCTATGTGTACTGTTGAAAATTTTGTTTAAGGATTAGAAAATAATTTAATAAAATTTTGATTTTAGAATACATATAATTAATCGAAACAAAATGAATTTATATTCACCTAAACCATAAGGAACTGCAAAATAATTCTAATATATATTACTTTTCAACACACACCATGTGACACCCCAGCCCGGGAGCCACTGAATGGTGCCCCGAGCCGATTGGCCCCATGCCCTCATGTGTGCCTCCCTATATGCCAGAGGGTGATACCTAGTAGTAAGGGTCTGGTAAGTCAGTCTTGGGGAGACTATACCTTCCATTTATCCAAATAAAACCCCAATAGAAACAAATAACAATAACCTAGTGAGGAAGTGTATAAATAACCTGATAAATCCATTTCAAATGATAACCAATACATGAATATATAATACTCACTTGAAAGGTAATACATGTTATGACAATGAAAATGTCAAGTGTCTATAATGAAACTAAAATTAATGATACATTGACTTCCAAGTGGGTCCCAAACCACATCTAGTCCCTTATCCAAAGCTCAAATCCTAAACAAAAACTTATCACAGAGCCATTCCCTTATCCTATCCTAAAATAACAATGTCTACTTAGGTTCCAATTATGTGGCCTGAATAGGGTGTGAGTACGACTTAGTAGGACACCACCAACGGTGTCTAAAATGAGTCCAGTCAAAAAATAGTGAATGATGTTTTATAATGAAATAGATACAATTAATAATTTAAAATGTTATCAAAATGTGATATACTCTTTAATAATCAGATTAGGTCGTGTTTCAATTCATATTTTCCAGTTTAATCTAAATTCATTATCACTAATCATTTGGTGTAGGTCTTCATACCTAGCACCCAAAATCTCAATTGAATCATCATTCATTATTATCAATCATTTGGTATAGGTTATCATGCTTAGAAACAGAACCTTGTTTAGTGTATTTTTTCTTGCCTATCACTTTTTTTCTTATTTAGTGTTGGTAGTCATTCCTATTACCCTATAATCTCATGATTGGATAACTATTCGGTAGGAATTCCATGTCCATGTCCCAACTTATAATGGGTCTAGAATGACATGTCTAGCACCAAAAAAATATAACCCATTTAATCATTCATTAATTGAAAGAACATACCACATTTTTCCCTTACTAATCCAATGATTATTTGAAAATTTCAAAGGTTATTAGTTATCTCAACAATTAACTAAGAACATAACACAAAATTAATTCACCAATTAATTAATCAATCCCCAGAATTCTCATTCCACAATTAAGTCTCACGATTAATTATCCATTTCAAATCCCAACATGTAATAATTAATTATCATGAATTAGTTATCATTGATAACATCATGTCCCATAATTAATTCTCTCAATCAATTATCTTTGTTCAACAACATGGAATATAATTAATTCTATAAATTAATTATCTTTACTCAACTTTATGGCACATAATTATTTCTCACAATTAATTATCTTATATATCCAACATCATTATCTCATAATTAATTACCCCCAATTAATTATCTTAATAAAACAATTCAATATGTCAATTTCAATATCTCAACCCATAACAAATCTCCAAAATATCTATTTGGGAAACCCCATTCAATTGTTCCATGATTCAATTATCAATTAACCACCGAGGTAAAGTCTATTAAATTACACTTTCCTAATTACTCCAATTTAGGAAATCTTTTATCAAAAAAATATAAAAAATCATAAAATTGCATTCACATATAAGAAATCATTACTTTGGATGTTTTATTTTGACCACCTACCACGGTTTATTGATGGATGTTAGCCCAATAAATATCCACATAATATATGTGGCACAACATCGTCGATAAAGAATCAGATCTAAATCCATAAACCAAAATTAATTTCAAGGGAAATAAATATCATTCAAATATTGATCTAGATCCAAAATCATAGAACTAGATCTCAAATCATGGATTTAGATCTATGAAAACAAGGGAGATCTTCCATGAAACGATATAGAAAAGATAATATAAAGAATCGGAGAATCATTGGGATGAATTCCATATAACTAGAAGTGAGGAATACTTAATCTGGCTTTTGATCTTGAATAATGGTGTCTAAAATGATTTTTAATCACTTTGGAAGGCATTAGGAACAAAAATAATTTTTCAAGACCAGGCCTAGTTCGAATTAGAGAGGTTATGGGGGTTCGATAGGTTTTTAATCCATTTTTTGGATTAAACTACTTCGCATGCATTATTTCACCTAGGAGGTCACATGCTTATGCCAAATTGTGTTCCAATACTGCAGTGTTCCACTGGCCACATGGATTTTTGGCACACAATTGTTCAGACCATGGGTCAACTGTACCGACTTCCATTTCTGCATGATTATCTTGCGCAAGGTTTGTCCAAACCATGAGAAAACTGTGCACATCCCTCCATCTTCCCAATTCCTTAAATAACTCACCCAAACACACCCCAAGTCATACTATATTCCAATGGTACTTAATAAATACAAAAGGTTTCCAGAATAAATTCCCGATATTTCTCTAAATAAGGCTGGGATCTTACATTCTCTCCACCTTATTACTGCTCATCATCGAGTTGCACTCCCAAAATTCTCTAATAATCTGAGCCAAAATGATTTTTTCATTGAGACCTCATGTCTTATTCCCATTTAAAAGTTTCCTCTTGAAAAATTTCATGCTTCCATAACAAAAGAAATAATGTCATGGTATTTCCTCACAACACATTCTCTCAGCAACCCAACACACATTTTAGATGCTCCCCAAAGGACACGTCTTACTCAAGATCAACCTCTTAAACATATATCACACGACAAGGGTAAAGGTGATATCATCATAGTTGGTATGCATGGAAAACATCATTAATAGAGCTCATTGTTTTTGGTAGTGCTAATCGATATGCCACCATCCTTAATCTCTCTAACACCTCAAACAGTCAAACAAACCTCGGCGCCAACATTCCCTACCTCTGTATCTTGTGGTGACCCAATCGAGGAGACACCAAAAGGAATACATGATCACTATCTATAAAGTCTTTTGGTCATCTCCATATATCATCATAAAACTTCTATCTAGTCTGATCCATATCCATACGTTTCCGAATAAACTTCACCTGCTCTGGTTTCTCCTGAATGAGACTTTTTCCCAACATATCTGACTCACCCACCTCTAAGTAACAAAGAGGAGATCTAGAAGGTCTATAATAAAGTTCCTCATATGGTTTCATCTATATAGTTTTTTTATAATTGTTGTTATTTGAATAATCCACTAAATCCAATTTCATCTCCCAATATCCACCAAATTCAAGTACACATGCTCGCAGCATATCCTATAACACCTGTATGGTACGCTCTTACTTCCCATTGTCAGTTAGTGGAAGTCCATACATAATATGGTTACTAATAACCTTCTATAATCCCTTCTAGAAGCATGATGAAATGTGATCATCACGATTTAAAACTATATTTTGTGGAACCACATGAAAACGAACTATCTCTCTCATGTACAATTCTCCCAACTGATCTACTGTAAAGGTTTCCATGATTGGAAAAAATGTGATACCTTCGTTAGTTGATCCACAATGAATCATATATAATCCTTCTTCTTAAGATAAATTGGATTTCCTACCAAAAAATCTATAGTCACGCCATCCCACTTCTATTCCAGAATTGGTAACGGTTGTAATAGGCCTCCTGGTCATTGATTCTCTGCCTTCACCTACTTCTAGGTAAAACAACTTGTTACAAACCCTAGTATCTCTTTTTTAATGCATGGACACCAAAACTATCATCATAGTCCACAGTACATTATTTCACCCTATGATGTACCTCCCACCCTGATGTATGAAATTATTTCATGACTTCCTCTCACATAATCATAGGCACAAAAAAGTTATTTTTCTCATTGATGATATCATCCTTATCTATTATCTAGTCTAACAGTGTCTCTCCAACATCAATGCTTTACCTAAAGGATAAATTCTCTTGATACTCATACTTACTATCCATGATCCATTTCAACTGTGTAGAATCCACTACTATAGAAACGAGATTCATCCTCACGTGACTCTCTTAAACTACCACATACATTTCCCCCATAAAATTCATCATCATCCATTGTGCACTTGACTCATGTACAAACTGAGTCTATGTTTTACTACTCAAATCATCATCCACACTATTACCCTTCCCAAGTGTATATTCAAGTTCAAAATCAACGGACTGCATATACTCCACCCATCATTTCTATCAAATATTCAAGTCACACTGTGAAAAGATATACTTCAATATTTTGGGAACCATAAATAATATAAAATTTTCACCAAAAATATAGTTCCATCAACACTTAAGAGTATGAAATATAATTTCCATCTTGAGGTCATGAAGAGGGTAATTCCATTCATGTGGCCTCAACTTCCGAGACCCGTAAGCAATGACTTGTTCCCCTTTCATCAAAACAACTCTAATATCGATCCCTAAAGAGTCACAACACACCTTATACTCCTATTTGACTTAGGTAAGATAAAAATTTGTTTTGAATTCAAGCACTTGTTCAACACCTGGAAATCATTCTCGCATGCTCATGTCCAGTCAAACATTATCCCTTTATTTGTCAAACCTATAAGTGGTGCTGCCAAATAGGAAAAGTCATTGATGAACCTCCAATAATAAATAGTTAATCCCAAAAAAAGGTTTTGATATCAAAACTATTCCTGAGATGAACCCATGAAATCACTTGATTCACCTTTTAGGGTTCACTACCACACCACCTTCTGAGATGATGTTCCCAAAAAAGTGTAGCTAGTCAATCAAAAATTGACATTTAGATAGCTTAGTTTGTAGAAAATTCTCTCTAAATGTACCTAAGAAGATTTCAATATTTTCTTTATGATCATCATGAGTCTAAGATTACACCAATATTTAGTCCACTAATACCAACAAAAACTATTATATGTATAGATAAATGACCCTATTCCAAAAGGCCATTAACATTGGAAGATCATTTGTCAACTCAAACAGCATTACGAAAAACTCATAATGTCCATCTCTTATTCTGAAAGAAGTTATTGGTATTTCAGAGGTCTGAACTCTCACCTGATGATACCCTAATCTCATATCTATCATTGAGAACACACAATCCCCCTTCTTCTAGTCAAACAAATCATCAATACCCGAATGTGGATATCGGTTCCTTACAATCACTTTATTCAACTAATGGTATTCGACACACAAGTGTAGACTCCCATTGGCCTTCTTTGAAAAAAAATTGGTGATCCCAAAGGTGACATACTTGGACGGATAAACCATTTATCCTCCAACTCCTCAAACTGTGTTTTGAGAACTTGAATCTAAGTCAGTGATATTCTATAAGAGGGAATAGATACCATTTCAACCACCAACATGATCTCAAAATATAATCCCACATCCCTCTTAGCTGGAAACAAAAATAATTCTTCAAGAACAGAATCCGAAAATAGTTCTACTACTCGTGGAATGAAGTATTGCCTACCACTCCCATCATCTTACTAAAGACTAGAAACTCAGTTCATGAGCTCTCATAGTTGCTGAGTAATTGGCCATTCTCGTCTGGCATAGATATCCAATTCTACATGAAGAACATACTGGTCACCCTCAGGAGATACAAAGATCACTCACCTACAGTAACAATATATGTGGGCTTGGTATGCGACTGGCCATTCCATACCCATAATGAGGTCAAAGCATATTATATCAAGGACATAGATATCCCAAAGAATATGATAGTCTCTGATCTCTAATGAACATCCCTGGCATAAACAGATATCCCTAGAATCTGTTCCGAATGGTGTAACGATATTCATCACCGCACTTATGGAATACACCTCCAAGATCGATCCATTAACAATATTTGTAGATGTAATGGAATGAGAGACACCAATATAAAACAAGGCACATGCTAAAGTAGATGAAACTAGAATAGTACCTCTAGCTATTGATGGACCAACCTCACTCTCCACAAGTGAAGGTTAAATTATATACAACTGACCTACCCCTCTTCCATGTGGTGTTATCTAACTCCCCTGAGTAACACCAATCTGCTGGTACAGGTGCTAATTCCCTAAAGAACCATGTCTACTACCTTTACGGACTATTTCATTAGAACTCCAACTTCCATACCTATATATTGTACATGTCCCCCTTCCCACTCTCTAACTCTGAGCATTTTCTCCCTCAGTACCATATTTCTTCTACTTCCTGTAGAACTTCTATATGTGTCTCATCGTGCCACAAAACTGGCACTCTACTGGTGGTTGATGAAAATGTGTAAGATAGTGTCCCTACCTACCACACTAGTGGGAAATCACATGAGAAAAATCTGGATAAACTATTCCTCGTGACTGTCCACCTTACTTAAAAATATTTTGACTAAGTTTATTATGATGGATCTTCTTGCTCTCAGAAGTCACACCCGCTGATCATCCTGCTACATGTCCAATACAAGAATCCCACTTTAGGTTCCCCTCTAAAATGAGAGTCTGATTAACAACTTTGGAGTATTTTTGTAGCCTGAATATTTTCAACTGGGACATAATATCACATTGATGCCCATACTAAAATCTATTTTTTGATGAAGCCTCATCCACCAATAAATCTAGAGAAAAACTATGTAAATCTGTCAAATGTTTAGCATAATCCATTATGGTCATGCTTCCCTCGGTCAGATGCAAAAACATTGAAGACTTCTATTGTCTCAAAATTTATGGACAAAAGTGTTCTGGAACTTATCTATATTTTTCTTGAAAAAAAAATTATCAATCAATCCAGATCGTACCTAAATGTACCACCAGTGTGTCGCTCAACCCCATAGCATATAAGCATCCAACTTGACCCTTCTATCAGCCAGAGTCTCCAAATGGTCAATTATCATCTCAATGGATTCAATCTATAATTCAGCTCCCTCAGTTCCACCCTCTATAATAAATAGAGGAGGGTACTGCAGATGAAACTCCCTTGTCAAATCAAACATTCTTTTATAAACCCGCCATGGTTCTCTCCCCATAAACTTCATGAAATGAGAAAAGTTCTCTCTAAATTGTTCTCCTTATTCCTTATATTTCCCCAATGGTGCCTCAATATCCCAATCTATACATTCATTCTGGTCCATACCCCTTGGACTCTCCCTCAAAAATCATAATGGAGGCATATCTCTACAAGCCAAAGGGATGTCTTGGGTCACATAAGTCATCCTTTAAACATTTACGTAAGTGGAGAAACTAACACAATAGGTTTCAACATTTCCTTTCCCCTTTTTCTCTACACAAGGTCAACACTGAGGTCTTATCACTACCCTTAACCATCCTACTCCTAGGTCTTGATTAATAATGCAAAAAACATTACAATTAATTAATCAAACCATTAATTAATCACATTATCTCAAATTAGTTAATTCTACAATTAATTAATTAATCATACTCAATTCATCAATAATGTTTCTCATTAGACACACATTTTTTCTCATTTTTCTTCATCATTTCAATCTCACAAAAAGGAAAAAATAGTTCAAGTTCAACAACATGCCCAAAAACCATTTTCCCATGAGTTCCTAGAGTGATTCATTTCACAACAACCATGAGTTCCTATAATGATGCATGTAGACTCATGTATCGTGCCACTTTTTTCCACAAATCAAAATTCAATGAAATTTCAAAAAAATTACCCCATCACACCACAAGTATGTCACCCAAGGTAAAATAATATACAACTATAAAAAAATTACAACGATCCCAGACAGAGTACTTGAATTTCCCCCATACATGGTATAACAACTCCCATGAATGAGCTCATTACCAATCCTTGACTCTTCCCAGTCTCTGGTATAACTTTCACTAAATAGTAAGATAGAATATGAAGAAAGGAAATAAGACTCCTCTGATATAAATTTTTGACAACCTGATCTAGGATCCACTTAATGGTTCCTTGAGCTGGTTTCCACAAGCACACAAGCATGCCTCCCCATATTCCATAGGGTGTGACTAGCATCGAGGGTATGGTAAGTCAGTCCTGGGGAGTCTATACCCTCAATTTAACATAATAAGACACCAACGGAGACAAATAACAATAATCAAGTGCATAAGAAAATTGAAAACAAGAAAACTCCTAGTCAAATGACAACTAAAACAATAAAATACAATACTCAACTGAAAGGAGAAACATGATACGATAATGAAAATTTCAAGTGTCCACCATAAAATTGAATGTAATGACACAAATGACTCCCAAGTGGGTCCCAAACCACATTTGGTTCCCTCTCCCATTCTCAAATCCCAAACTAAAACCTATCCCAGGGCCTTTCCCTTGTCATGTCCTACAATAACATAGTCTACTCAGGTGCCGATCATGTGGGCCGAATAGGGTGTGAGTAAAACTCAGTATACCACCCCCAACGGTGTCTAAAATGAATCTAGTCAAAAGATAGTGCACATAGTTTTACAAAGCAATAAATAAAATTCATAATTTAAAAAGTTTTCACATTTCCATATAATCATTAATCACCGCCTTAAGGCCATTTTCAATTCATATTTTTAATTTGAATCATCATTCAATATCATTAATCATTTGGTGAAGGTTTTTATTCCTATCACCCCAAATCTCAGTTGAATCATCATTCATTATTAACATTCATTTGGTGTAGGTCATCATTCCTTGCACCACATTCTCTTTGTGTGTTGGTCATCATTCCTATGACTCCTTTTTCTCATTCATTGTAGGTCTTCATGACCAGAACCCCATAATCTCAAGTTCGTATAACTATTGGGGAGGAACACGATGTCCATGGACCATCTTTTAATCGGTCTAGAACAACATGTCTAGCCCCACAACAAAGTCATCCATTTAATCATTCATTAATTCACAATAAATTTCAACATTATTCCTTCGATATCCAACAATTTGATAAACATTTCAATGGACATTAGTTAACTCCATAATTTACAATGCACATAACCAATTACATTAATCATCAATTAATTAATCAATCAACACAATTCCCATTCCATAATTAATTCTTCACAATTAGTTATCCAAATAAAATCCTAACATGTCATAATTAATTCTCACAATTAGTTATCTTTCATCACATCATGATCCCAAATTAATACTCTCAAATAATTATCTTTGTTCAACATCTTGGAAAATAATTAATTCTCTCAATTAATTATCTTTTATCAACATCATAGAATATAATTAATTCTCAAAATTATTTATTTTACATAGACAACATCATTATTTCATAATTAACTCCCCCAGGTAATTATCATAACCTAACAATTCAATATCTCATTTACAATATCTCATCCCATAACTAATCTCCAAAATATCTATTTGGGAAACCCGGTTAATTTGGTCCATGATTCAATTATCAGTTAACCTCTAAGGAAAACTCAATTTCTATCAACATTCCAAATTAACCCAATTTATGAAATAATTTATCAAGGGATTCAAGAAAATTGTCATCATGCATTCACATATCATAAATCATTACTATGGGAGTTCGATTTATACCACATACATCATTTTATTGAAAAATGTTAGCCCAATGGAAATCCCCAAAATCTAATCAACACAACATTGTCGATCTATATTTGAATCTAAATCCCTAGTCCAAAATTTTGATCGAAGGTAACCAAGATCATGAAAATCCAGATCTATGTCCACATTCCTATATCTATATCTCAACTCCTGGATTTATTTCAAAGATGACGGAGGAGATATTCCCTAAAAAGATCTATAAAGGGTAAGAGAAAGAATGAGAGAAGCATCGAGATGAAATCCGGAAGAGTGAAGATCTTTAATATGGTATTTGGATCTAAAATAATAGTGTTCAGCTCACCTTGGAATCCCTATAGAAGGCTTTGGGAACACCTAGAAAATTCAATCCTGAGTCTAGGTCAAATTATAGTGTTTTTGAGGGTCGGGTGGTTTTAAACCTAATTTTCGGATTAAACTACTCTGCATGCACGGTTTCACTTGAGAAGAGATACAGTTTGTACAAAGAATGCACTAGTTGTGGATTCTTCCACTACCACATGGATTGATGGTGCCTAGTTAGGAAAACCATGCACCAACTATGTTGAAATCCACAGTTCTCATGGTTTACTTGTGCACGGTTTGGCCAAACCATGTACAAATTGTGCACAACCCATTGTCTTCCCAATTCCTTAAAAACATCACCCATACACACCCAAGGTCATACCCCATCCCGAAGTTAATTAATAACAAAAAATTACCTGAAAACACACATGATATTCCTCCAAAAAAAGTCTGGGATCTTACTCCCCAAATCTATTAACCCCTCATGGGTCATATGTAAATAATAGAGTGACCTCCTAACCCACCTCCAATAAGTAATATATTAGTGAGCTGTACTGTGGGTATAATCACACACATATGGGGGAATTACTCACATATTACTAGGAACATATAATTACATCAGTAATAAACTCCTTAATATTAAAAAATCCCAAAATCATTAAATAAGTGTATATTTCATAAAGGAATAATGTTTTTAAAATAAAATACTATTAGGTAAACCCATATGACAATGACTTTAATAGATTAATCAAGCCTCGGGCTAGTAATATCCACATAGGTCACCACTTCCCTCCTTTAAACATGAAATAACACATATATATGTAAGGATGAGAATATAAATATACTTAGTTGGATCCTTCTCAATTCCTCACATTCAAATATTTAAGAAGCATACCAATTACCTTGTGAATAATCTACATAATTAGCTCACACATACATTGGGTTATCTGTCACCCAACCCCACAAATGTTCACTCACCCAATATCATATCCAATTATAATAACATAGGGATTAAGGTATCTATAAATAAGGTAACTTGAAACCACTTAATGACTAGTTCATCTCACTCAGGGCCCAACAAAATGCTTTTGGTTTTACCTCCCTTCGGCCACCACATAACTATATATTTGCATAAAACATCATAACCATAAACACATATACACATCCAAATACTAAATCCTCCTAGAAAAATATCACATCACATCCTTATATCATTAGGATGTGGACATTATGGAAATCAACCTACCACCCTCCTCATACCATGAATGCTTCCCACCATGAATCAAATCCTCTGTCACAACATCATCCCATTATCAACAAATCCTAATCACATTAAATCATAGTAATTATAATATCTATCCATAAATTTATATGCATCGTAACCTAAGTACATCAAAATATTTATTTTTACTGAAGAGTGAGAGGGGAAGGGGGATTAATTATTTCATCATCCCCTCACTAAACTGGATATTGGGGGAAGATGCTAAGAACCCAATACATTTCGATGTTGGTAAGGTTATTTGACTCATGTGGGGTGAGTATGAAATCACAAGAAAACATAATATATATTCTATCCACACACAATCATATCCTAAGAGATCATACTAACAAATCTAATGATACCCTTAATTGTATTAGAACATCCATTACCACTTTCCTGCAATCATTATTATCTCTATTCTGAAAACTAGACCCAATAAAACACATAAAACAGCCAAAAAATAATCATTATCTTCCCATTTAATCATATAATTTAAATATTTATAATTTTTTAATTTTTACCAACTAATTACATTCATTATACCATTAATTTAACCATATTTACTTTTAAACAAGTCATTAACCATCATCCACACATATCTAATATAATAACAATTCCAGTTAATTATTTACATTTCATTAACACCCCATGACATATTAAATTTCATCTCACTATGAATTATCATATTCATCATTTCATACTATATTTTATTACACATAAAAACATTAAAACCCCAAAACAACCAAAGTTATTATTGTGTGAGCTTCCACACAACACAGGACTATATCTAAAAGTCCACTTTCATATCTGCATAACCATCTAATCCACCACTATAATAAATAGATAACAACCCATTAACCACCACCACATTAATAATTATATCTTTTTCTATGAATAAAGTATAAAAACCATATATAATACTTCAAATAAAAATAAAAAATTACCCATATACAGTATAAAATAAATTTAAGATGGTAGAAATTCACACTATATAACATCCTCTAAGGCATTATTTCATATCAAAGTAGAATTTCATGTTCATACACCAACACATTAATTTAAAATTTCTACACAACTTATTAGTTGCAATATTTAAGATATTAATCCTTTGTGAATGGTGATTTTAATATAACAATGTATGTAAATAAAATTTTCATATAAAAAAAATAATCTCCTCTATTCGATACATCAAAAAATTGACAAAATGTTAACAATAATGATAATTTTCATAAAGAATATGTGGATCATATCCATACCATAAATTCATTTGTATATTTATTATATTTCATAGATTAATCATAACCATCTACCCAATATAAATCATAAGAACGGTCACCCCATATTTAGATATATGAAAAAAATCTCAAAGCCCCTACCATATTTGGAGCTGTAACAACTCAACATCAAGAAGAAAAAATATGTGTAGAAATAAATATATGAGAATCCTCCACTAACCAAATTCATTTTGACGTAAATAAAAAAATTCTTTAAAGATGAATATAATTATATAATTTCATAATGACCTAACACAAATCATTGTGTCCATGTTTGAATGCCACATGGCATCAAGTGAACCTCCCAACAAACCAGAGGTTGTCGACAAGTATTGAGGGTCTAAGTATAGTCATGATGAGATCGTACCATGAATTAAAGTGCACAATAAGAATAAATAAATAAGAAAACATTTATACAGTATAAAATATGATTAATCCAAAAAACTATATACCAAATGTATGAATCAATTTGAAAACAATAGAGCCAACTTTCACAACCTAGGATTTGTCACCAATTACATGTTGGGATGATCACATATATGTAAGGAAATAAGAAAAGTATCGGAGGAACTACTCCAACTCCAAGATATATCTCATCCTAGTCACTGAAATCATAGTGATCTGTACATCTAGATGATCAAACTAAACATCAACCCATCCTGTTCCTGCATGAAGTGAGGGATTCTCATTTACCCAAGTTCAATTTCCACTCGAGTAGGATACGAATACATCTCAATATGGTACCACTCACATGGCTCTATACCAAAATAGTATATACATTGTATGTACATGTGATATGATAAGTAGAAAAAATAGGCAATACATGAATGTCACAAACAAAACATATTACTAAAAAGGCACAAGTAAACAATAACCAACTATATATAGAGAAGTTGTACACTCAATAAGATACTATGAAACCTGGTTATACCTAATTTGGTTCCATGATGGAAGGAAATTACACCATTCTACTAACATATCAATTTTATTGGATATTTAATGACATTAATAATATATCCTCTTGTAATTGATAGTACAAATCTAGTCGACTTGGAATCTAAGACATCCCCCACTAGGGGGTATTCCAATTGGACCCACCTTTAATCTCAACTATAGAAGTTATAAGAACATCATATATGATAGTATATTCAATGATAGATCAAGGATAAAATAAAATAAAAATTATCCTAACCAACACAACCCACATGAAAATAACACATTCATATGTCTCTTAGGGTTATGCACGCACACCACAGGAAATAAAACAAGAATACGTCTCCAGGTTACATATTCACTCCTCATGTGATCAATAATCACCATAGTTATCATGGGATACTCACTCACACACATGGGATCAAGGAATAAATCATGGTATCACTGGATACACTCACATAACACATGAAAAAAAATTAATTGGTATCGACTAACATGCACACAAACGATGTGGCCAAACATCAATAAAGGCTTCAAAATAAAAATAGTTTGTTAAAATAAAACCAATATTGCCTCATCCATTTGTTGTAAGTAAATAATCCATAACAAAAGTTCCAATAGGGGCCTTGTATAATTATAGGCTCATTTTGAATATTCATTAAATTCATTAAAAAGGGAACTCATTGACTAATTAGGCATGGGACACGGTCTCTCATTTTATTTTTTTGGGAAAATTAGTTAAAGATTATTCCCTTTCAATCATATCTTAGTAATAAATTAAGTATTATTTTACCAATGTTCAAAAACATATATAACATTTCAATAAATTGTTTAAAAGACTATAGGGTAGATTATAGGGTGCCAACTTCCTCAAATAGAGATATCATCTAACCAAGGAAGTCTCTAAATATTTTCTCGATTCATACAAATATTTCAACCTCAATTAATATCCATGAGGTTTTATTATGCTATAATATCAAAAATAATTAGTTATAAAATTATTATAATTAAATAAATTTTATATATAATCTTATAATTGATGTAACATACCTATTTTTTCAAAAAACATATCGGGTTTAACCATATACTCGGAATCATGACCAAACACAAAAGGAAGTTCTCAAAGACACTTCGTATTAATTCTACAAAAAATCACTATCATTCCCCCACAAAAAAATCATAATTAATATAATTAAATTAGAACCATTTGAAGTTTTTAACTAGGAAACATACCTTCATCAAAATTATTCTAAATGGAATGTTTTATTTGTCAGAATATATCCACTAACAATCCAATGAAAAGGCCCATCATCCAAATAAAATGACATCAGGATTCAGTGGATATTAGATCTGATTTTTATAATTGTAATCACAAAATTATCAATATTAATTAAAATAGAAAAGGAACTTCTAGAGATTCTAATTTCAATGACATCACAAGAGGAATAAATCTCAATAGAAAACACAATAATTATTGAATAAATAAGGATGTGAGATCTTTGAGAGGATATAACCCAAAATTACATTACAATCTATCATATGGAATTCAATGTAATAAATCATGATGGTTCCATATAATTACAATCACATTAAAACACTTGAAATATTTTTCAGGTGTAGTTCATGGCACGAAACCTGGTTTCTTCCATGAGAATTTTGGATGGAAACTTAATAGAGCCTTATAATGTCTCATATTTTATGTTAATTATTTTTTGATATTATATGGATTATTTTATAGATTATTTGATTATACTCCATCAAAATTCAGATTTTTGGAGTTCCTGTAATAATGTCCTGAAATATATTAAATATATTAAATACCTTGTGCATGGAGTTTTCCTGAAAAAGTGGAATAACTACAAAATTGATTACCTGGTATGAAATTATAGGAAACTGTTGTGATTTTTATGATTAGTGTAAATTAACATTATTTGGTGCATGTTATTTTCAAAAAAGTCATCATGGGAACCAAAATTAATAAAATTGTAAAATAAATTTATTTTAATTTGTGTTGTTGATGAAACGATTCATGTATATTTAAATATATCATTTAGTCAAATTCCTAGGGTAAGTCAGATAAACCTGGAACTGTTGGAGGAACATTAGGGAGTTCATTGTAGAATTCTCTTAGGATAACAATGACGAGATCATGGATCGATGATCAATATGCGTTGATTTCAAAGGATCTCACCAACTAATGTGATAGAGCTTCATTCTTCATCAGTGATCCATCCAAATCAAGGTAGAGAATGTGTTTTGATTTGTTTATTTTCACTATTATTGAATAATATGATGAACACAAATCAAACAATGAATTGATTGATACATGGTTTGATCGTTTTGAGGGATGGAATTATTTATCATGTTTCGGTATGAGATTTATATTGTTTTATTTCATTATCATGATTTGAAATCTAAGAGTAATGGATTGAGATAAACATGAACATCAATTGAGGTTCATTCCTTCAATCGTTTCTCATTCTTTTCTACCCCCCCCCCCATTCGTCGTTTATTGTGGGTGTTCTTTGTTTTTCCCGAGTCTCAACAAATCCAAATCAATTGATCATTGCACACCCATTTCATGGTGTAATTATCGAAAATCATAGATCTTGGTGGAGTATAACATGATGGAGTTTCGATAACGGGGACTGAGGAATTATGAAAATAGTGGATACTCATTTTTTCATTTATGATGTTCTTCAGCATAGAACAAGGAATGAAAAATATTTCTAATTCCTAATGAATTAATGGGATAAAAGGTGTATATCATTGATCGCGAGGTTCGTTGGAACCTATTTCTGGATTCTCCTAAAAGTCGGTCTCTAGATCGATGGTTATATGAAGGATAAGGTGCACTAATTCAAGATATGGGATTCTAAAAGAATATTCCAAAAATTTTGTGTAAGTCAAATCTACATTCTATTTTGGGACCCCTTGTAGTGGATATGGTTTTTGGAGAAATTTAAGGATCACACAATGTGTGACATTGTAACATTGCATGTAACCTCTCTAGGGAAACTTGATGTGTAACTTAAGAAGTACACATACCTAGGGTAGACTACATGGGCAGACTACTTGTTGTCTATTCCACCATGAGGACATGGCATGAACTGGGTACACTGGCTAATCCATGAACTAGTACATGGGCACATGTCCATGGGATGGAGATATGTACTGAAACATAGGAGGACTACACATTCATCCTACACAATGTGTAGTACTACACGAATGAGGCTCTATGACATGGTCTATTTACATAGGCATGACCCGGGGTGAGATTGGTGTCCCTCATCCAGTTCCTACTATTAGTATTTTTTTTTTCAAAAATACCTATCAATAACATATAATTTAATGAGGTTAATTTTTTTTACTTTTAATCAGGATCCACCACCATGGTGGCAGTAGTTTACCCACCAACCTAGTGGTTCTAGTTCATAGAATGTATATTTGAGGGGGGTGGTACTATAGCTAGGCACTCCAGTCAGCATACCTAGTCATACCACCTGCATCCCCTTTGTGTACCATATACCATAGATTCTAATCCCGCAGTGTCATTACAGACTCCTATGATATTTATTCCACCCATATTTTCACCTTAATTTTCTTGTTAACCTCCCCACAACACATTCCCCTATCCACTGATGATTCCAACTCCCAATACTTATTAAACATTTGAACAACCATCTTTACCACCTTCGTTTCCTTCCACTTCATTCTCCCCAGTCTGCTACATTCCTACTTCTTTGACTACTACTCCAACACCTTCTAACCTTGCAAAGAATACACAAGGAACCACTAAATCTATATAGGTTGATGTTTCTTTAGTGGTTGGGGATCCATAAATTCCCACTGAGTAGACTACCTCATATATATTTATAGAACCCATGTAAATTTTCTGATTATAATTTATTTTCATTAGAAGATGTATTTATATAATATTTTATTTTCTTCTTTTGTATATATATCGACTAATAGGCATACATTCATGTGTGTGGTGTGGAACTACCGAACACAGCTAATGGTGTAGTACAATGAAGAAAATAAAATTGTTGTAAAAACATGATGATAATTTATGAGTTTGTTAGTGATGCTTTTTAGATACACTAACTTCATTTCCATTTTTTTACTCTCATGGTGACGCATTCCAATGAAATAATATATAATTCATACATACAAAAATTTGTATTAAATTCCTTGGATTTAATTTTATAATGTTATTTTATTTATTCGAATTAATATTTTGGTGAAAAATTCATTTTAATTGTCCCAATGGGAAGGTTGTGAGACTATCACAGATTGTGGAATTATGTGAGAACTAAAGAGTCTATAAGCATGCATTATATAGTGGCTAATGTGACACAGTTGTAAAATATTTAAGGGACACACCTATCACTGATGACTGACCAATAGAATATTATCATGAAATGATTACACATTGTATGAGTACTGAGTTCATGGTGTTAATAAAATTTGAGGTTTTATAATGTAAATTACCTTGATTTACATTAATACATAAGTGTGTATTATTGATTTAATTTCTATGAAACATAAGGAAAAAAACAAGGATGCTACAATATACATCCACACATTTGGGTGGATCATGATGTCAAACCATGAGAGGAAGTAGGTACAACACTCATTTACATACATGTAATGAATATTTTTATCTCATGAAAATATGGGTGGTAAATTAGCTTTTGAATTCCCTTCAATAAAATAACATCTGGTTTGATAGGATCCATGGGTAGACCCTAAAATATATTGAAAACTTCAATGATAAATTTATTAAGATATATCCCTACTTTTTTGTGGGTGTATTTATTTGTCTTAACATTCTTATTCACCCCATATGCACCATAGTTTGAACAAGTTATATGAAAAGGATTAATATTAACATTCCTGATAGATAAAAATTATAAAATTTGATCCATCCATTCCTTAAAGGTAAAGATGAATTAACTAATTATAAACTCTTATTCACTATAATTTCATTCATATTGACCTTGATATGTTTTAGTGTACATGAGATTTTTTGAATATTTTATGCATAATAATTCATCACATGTTGGATTTTTTGAATATTTTACCAATAAGAATGCATTGAATAGTAGTTCAAAATATAATATATAATTACATTCTCAGAGAACCTCACAGAATCATAAAAATGAATATAGAAATGAAATTCACATTGGACATGAATATTTTATCTGGTTCTCTAAATAGAGATAATCCAAAGAGAGTAATATAATGATATGTTGACATATCAAGAGGTAATACTTCCCATTATAGTTATTTTAATTATTTTGGATATATTGAATATCAATCATGGGTATTATCTCCTTATAATATATTCACATATTTTATTAGAGCCTCTTCAGTTTACAGAATTGACGGTGTATCCATGATTATTATAAAAAATAAGATTGGAGTTCATCTACAAATCAAATTGGATTATCCTTTTAGACTCAGACTATTTTGGAAAACATTACATGGTCATGAGCCTAGAATGAATTATATTCAGACCTAGTTTCATCCGTTTTGATAGCAGGATTGTGTCCCTCATATTTACTAACTTCCAATACCATTACGCTACCCTTAGTTGGAGCCAATGTTTTTTAGCTTCCATAGATTCAGAAATATTATTTTCCATTGAAACATCTGGTTCCAAGGATTGAAAAGAAAAAATAGATTAAAAATTAGGTAGCCTCCCAACTAGAATAAAAATTTCCATAATCCAAATGCACTTATCATTACATATACTATAATGTAAAACTGGGGAAAAATTGTTAACAAATAAGTCATTAAATACCCAATGATCTTTAATTTAATTTGAGTTAATAATGAATTACAATTTTATATGTTCATAATATTTTTTTAACGTATTCCTGGGAATGAATTCATCGGAATGGGAATCTATGTTTGAAGACAAAGTATTGAAAGAGGTAAAAATTGACGTATAAACAATTCCACTTTCCAATGATAATGATATAGAAGAAAAGGATTCTTGCAGATGAAGAGAACACTCAGAATTATATTCATAATCATTTTGGGGATTAATCAAATCATTATTACGAATAGTTTTTTGTAGTTTACAAATAATATATTTTTTAATATATGGTGTAAAAATTGACGGTATTGACTTCACCTTCCTATGATATTAAGCAACATCTGGTCTAACTATTACGTGCACTGTATGTGAGGGGGAAATGAAAAACATTGGGATACATATTTATTGAACCAGATATGCCACTTCTTGGGTTTATTACTTTATTAATAGGAAGGGTATGGACAGTGGATATCATGATATATGGAGTAGCTTGGGTGGCTCAGTTGGATGGATAATTAAATATTAGTGTCTTAAAGGTGAGATAAACAAGAAGGGAATCGATTAAAGGAAGATAACTAGCTGATGAAAAGAGATGAGTTGGGTAATAATTATTATATTAATTATATTTTAGACTAGGTAGATAAGGAAGAATAGTCAAGACTTCAAAAAGACTGATGTGGGATGTTAATCCATCATTCAGAAAAGGTGGTGCATCTTGAGAAGACACTACTAGAAATATGACCTCTCCCAACGCTTCTATACCAACGGTTCATAAAAACCGTTGGTATAGGTTCCCTTTCCCAACCGTTTGGCCAAACCGTTGGGAAATCCCACTTTGAGGCCACCTTTCCCAACGGTTTGGGCAAACCGTTGGGAAAGCCCACATTGTGGGGCCCTTTCCCAACGGTTTTGGAAAACCGTTGGGAAAGGTATACCCTTTCCCAACAGTTTTGGCCAAACCGTTGGGAAAGGTCCGCCATGGATCAACCTTCACCCAGAATCAAATACAGGCTCAAAATATATTCCAACGGTTGTCAAAACTGTTGGTATAGGTCTATACCAACGGTTTGGGCAAACCGTTGCAATAGATCCTTTGATTTTTTATCATTTCTTCTTACCCAGAACATTATATAAATCAAAATTTAATATAATTATGAGAATACATATATATATTTATGTAATAATATACACCAAAGTCATGTTAGGTTAGTGGTTAAGTCGTTAAATAATAAACCAGGGGTGCTGGGATCAAATCCCATCGAATGTTTTTTTTTTGAAATACATATACCAACGGTTACACAACCGTTGGTAAAGATTTTCATATTAATTATACCAACGGTTTCCAAAACCGTTGGGATAGGTCTATACCAACGGTTTTGGGAAAACCGTTGGTATAGACCTATCCCAACGGCTTACTTGGCCACAGTTCTCCAAACCGTTGGTATAGGATACGCCAACAGTTTGGAGGCATATATCAACAGTTCCAAACCGTTGGTATATGTTAGTTTTCCAGTAGTGAGAAGGATTCGAGAAAGGTGGTGAATATTGAGGAGCCTTGTAACATGGAACAAAATTTAAAAAAAAATTACTTATGAAACTAAATTATGTTAATACTAAAACCATGAACAAAAATTATTTATTGGTGGGACTGAAAGTAAAACAAGAAGGTTCAATCCAAACTAATAGAAATACCCAAAGATCATATTATTTTATATATGCTCTTCTGTATTTAAAGTTTTGAATATATGTTTTTGATTTAGTGTGATCTTGTCATCATTTTTATTTTTTGAGCACAAGATTTTTCATTCCACCCATAATACATTAAACAATAGTATGTTTTTGACTTTAGACTAGGTGAAAAATCATGTTTCCAAAAATTGAACATTATGATGAAATTAATTCATATGATTATAAAGTTATTATTTAGTGATTAAAAAAAATCTCAAGTAGATTTTGATTAAATATATTTGAAGAATCCATGTTACCCATATGATGAGGAACATGAAACATCTAGATATCAACCAAATGAAAAAGAACCAAGAAATATATCATCTTGATGGTGAGTAGTTCTAATTATTAAATTTTGAATAAAATTTTCCTATACATTCCGATTATTCAATTTATAAAATATCATTAAAACTATATAGTAATCACAAATAATTTTTTTAATATTCAAGATTTATTCTAAGAAAGTTTGTTCCAAATCTATTTTCTTCACCTGGATAATAGATACAGATATTTTAAATCATAGTGATCTAGTTATATGAATTATTGATGATTAATGAGTATTTTTTAAGCATATATATATACATATTATTGATATTTTATAGATCTTTATGCTACTACAATTTCTAGGATTATGATGATGGTAATTTTGGTATTTATATAAGAATTAAGGGAAGAAAACCCATGTGATTTTATTTAATGAATCATAGGAAGGAATATTGAGGAAGCTAAAACTAGTGAAATAATCGTTATAATTTATTTTAGTTGGATCAAGAAACATGATCATATAACAATTTGGGTGTATAAAAGGGATTACTATAATTAATGTGTTTTCTAACTATAAATGTGCATTCTTGAAGAAAGATAAATTGTGCTCGAGCTTAGTAGGAGTAAAATCACTTAGAGTAACAAGATCCCAATACGTCATCTTTTCTTGATAATTACGTATTATGTTTTGTAATATACTATTGTTTTTTATAGTGGAAACACCATGATGTATATTCCCTAGGAATGTATTTTCAAATAGACAGATGAACATTAACCATAATTTATTTACCACTTTATTAAATATTTTCATGATATATATAACAAAAATAATATCCAGTTTAGTTATCATTGTGGTTCCTGACCAAGTTTTTTTAATTTTATTTTAATGAAACAAAAATTAAATGTGTTACTTCTATTAAGAACATTAAATAATTCTATAAATTTGAATTTGTTCTTACTTTTCAATCTATTTTTTTGTTATGGTGAGAAATTTGGGTTTTATTGTTGGGTTTTATATCAATTGAATATTTGAAAATGGTTTTGCAGTGAATCTAGTTTATAAATAAAGAAATATAATTTTTTCTACAAATATAATTCATTTTCGATTGAATCATTTGAAAATCATCACATTTTCATACTCATGGAATGTCCCATGTTGATACTGCCATGATCTAGTGGGTATGTTTTCACTGTTAAATAATTTTTTGTTATTATTATTAGAATTGGATTTTTAATTTATTATTATTTATTTCATATGATTAAAATTATCATAAAAATGTCATTGTAGAGGGAGGTTTTAAATATTGAAGGATGTGTGCCTCGTGAAAAAACAGTTTTTCTTGAGGAGAAAAAAAGATGGAATCAGGGTAGACAAACAGACATAGAATTTAATTATAATTTTTAAATTATTGATTTAAATTATTAATATCTATTTTTTATCTTAATAGTCGAACTATAGTTGTAACAGTCTGCTTTGGAGGCCCTTGATGCTCAGGAACTCGACATATTTGGCCCAAACGATCCCTTACATCATATTTTGGGAGCTAAGCACCATGAAATAATATGCTACCTACCAGGGAAGATTATTGTAACTATAAGGTATTGGAACACATTAGTTACATGTTCTAGTAAAAATGATTTAGAACTAGTATCACATGATAATGAAAATGTATAAAATGTCGAAAAGGGCCATGTAGATGGAAGAATGGGCTCAAATGGAAAACAGTAAATTATATAAATTGTTTGAATTGTTATGTACATCACTTAAAACAATAAATATTGTGGATTGTGATGTATATATTTCAAAGATGAACATGTTTTATAGTGCACTAGGTAGTATTCCTATTGGTGGTTGGGATGATGACATTTCAGGTGATGGCGATAGTGAGGATGACCATAAGGAAGAGGTTGGGGATGATGGTGAGAAATAGGGAGGGGTTGATGACGAATAAATCGGTGGGGATGAGGGTGAGGATGAGGATGTGGATGTGGGTGGGTCCAAGTAAAATCGTGATGATAGTGATGGTAACGAGGGACATATTAATCTGTTACATTTTTTATTTATCTTTATGATATTTTTTGTTTCATCATTGTTTTTGAATGAATATATGTGATATTTTGTATGATTGTTATCATTGGGTAAATGAATCAATTTATTTCATATATTATCATTATTTACTATTTTTTATCCATTTTAAGATACTTTATTAGTTGGATTGTAGGTTTTGTGTGTTGAGGATGTTTTATTGTTTTTATTGTAGATTTAGGATGTTTTGTTTATATTTTAGGTGTTCTATTTTGATTACAAGTGAGGTTTCATGTTTTCTTTACACTATATTGGGAATTGTAGGTTTTTTATGGCTTATTTTCTATTGAGTATGTCCAATGGATTGGAAATTGTAGGGTTTATAGTGTTCTATTATATATAGTATGTCCACAAGATTGGGAATTGCATGTTTTACAGATAGTTCATTCTCTTGTTTTTTGACTATAGGTTCTCTGTGTTGGTTCAGGCATTCGGTTATGAGGAGTATTCCAACAATAGTAGGCATAACCGTATATCTATGTAGGTGTAGGTGTTCTGTACACTATTGTTGTTCTATACTAGTTGTTCTTTTTGTTTTTTGATTGCAGGTTCTATCATGCAGGTTTTTTTGTTGTTTGCAAGTACATGTTATTTTTTCTGTTTTTGGTTTCAGGTGTTCTATATAGGTTCCATCTATGAATTTTTGGTGTGTGTTTTTCATTTTGTTTTGTATTAGAGGATCTCTACAATAGAGGTCTATACCAATGGTTCCATAACCATTGTTATACATATCTTCCAATGGTATCCTAGAAACAGTTCGTACAATAAAATACAACAACCCTATACCAATGGTTCATTTTAAAACTTTGGTGTAGGCCTCTATTGACAATTTCAAAACATTGGTATAGATTTATCCCAATGGTTTGAACCATTATTTTACCTTTATTTATATAGTTTAAATTATTAGAATATCCTTATCCCAATGGTTCATAGTGAACCCTTGGGTAATAAAAATTTCAACCACCCTATAATAATGACTCACTATAAAACATTGTAATAGGGTTATCCCATCATTTATCACACCCACAGTTGCGGAAACCCTTTGGATAAGCTATCCCAGCTTTTTTTGAAACCGTTGGGATAGGCTATCCAAATAGTTTTAGGTCATATCCCAATAGTTTTAAATTGTACGGATAGACTAGATTTTCAGTAGTGATTTACACGGGTAGGACCTGGGGTCAAGTGAAATGGTGTGTAACCCTTTCTACATGTCATGTACTATTTTATACATGGATTGGGTCTCTTGTTCATCATATCTTGGAAAATACTTTTTTGGGTTTGTTCCCCTAATCCTTTCCTTGAGGGTTAGAATGGAATCATTTTATACTCCTAGGAATATGATTCCTTCAACCTAGAATCTAGGATAGAGTCGTTGGAATCCATCTGAGAGGCCAAAATCGAGATCACATTTTCATATTTGTACCCTAGGTGGAGTTCATTCGGTTGACATGTCCTACACTCTGTGGGTGTTGTTCTTCTATTTAGCAGATTAATCGAGATTGAGTTGTTCGTATCACCCCATATACAGGGTAGTGATTATAATATTTGTATTTTATTCTCATTAGACAATCAATGTGATCTTTCTCAGGATGTAACACGATGATAAGTATCACTCAGATGTATATCATCATTAAAATAAGACTTGGAAATGTTTTTTTTTGTTAGAAAAGTTCTTCATGGGATCTTAGGCTGAAATTTTAGCTTGGTGTAATATGATTTTGAATTATCTCTAGATTGTTTGTCTTGGTAGAGTACGTAGCAGTATTCTTGTTTAATGTGATTTAGAAATATAACTATGTAAATCTTATTGTATTTCCATTTTTATGCACTTTATGGTTTTAGGGTGTACTATTGAGTATTATTATACTAACCCCTACATGGAAAATACCCCCACATGTCATATCTTGTGAAAATGATTGACCTTTTGATAATGTTTTAGATAGAATAGTACCCAATGATTCTTAGTGGTACCTAAAAGATTGTGGTGTGTTCATGTGTCTTTTTTATAGTTTTCTCATTACTTACATTCAAGGTGGACTTGTGTTTTTAGACTCTTTTTGGTGGGATTGTATTTTTCCCTGTTTACTTTCTTTTACTTTCACTCATACTATGTTATGGGATTTAGATGTATACATGCATGGTTGTTCTATTTTTACATTTTACCATTGTATAGTATTGGAGACGTTCTCATGTGTATATTTATTTTTTCTAAGTCATTAAATGTCGGTGATATGCCTACATGGCATAATTCATTAACCCCTATACTATTTGAGGTGGGCTTGAAGAGTTGCAGCTTGGGAACTACAAGGATGGGTAATGATAGAGTGGTATTATAGTGGTTAGTTATAAATTTGGACTGATATTTCATTACATTTGTTAAGTATAACTGGGTTGTGTGTTTCAATTTTGGATTTTAGGATACGGACTCCAATGTTGGTCTGGTGGATGATGTGTCCATACAACGGTACTCTGATCAAGTTCTTTTCGACTCAGTACATAATAATACTGGTTATAGGAGAAAAATTGTACTTGTATCATATAAGAATGGGTTGTGGTTTCCATGTCCTTCTTGAGTCAGCTACATAGATATGCTCATTGACCAGGGTGCATATTGTTTATTTCAGGATTCCTCTATAATGTATTCTAGCTATGATTCGTCATGTTGATCCTAGGGATGATCCCTTCAGTGATAAGTCATTTATTGAGGGACTAGTTCTCAATATTTTACCTCCACATGGTGCACCATATGTACCACCACATGTATAGAAACATGTAGTACCCGTAGTACTAGAAGATGAGGAATGAAAACTGAGATCACTTCATGAGTCCTAGAAAGAGAGTCCCCTCTGGAATCGAGGTGCGCATGACCCACAGGAAGTTGAGGAAGGACTTGAGGTGCTGACCTATGTTTTCCATCTAGTCAGGACCCCAACAGATCATATGGTAGTCCTGGCAGTGATCCTTCTTTATAGCTCAGTTGGGAGATGGTGGGGTTTGGTTATCTAACCTTACAATGTGGTGACTTCTTCATGGATAGAGTTCATGCGTCTTTTTAGAGAGAAGTTCACAATGGCTATAATGAGGGATGTACTTATATATGTGATTATATAGCTCTAGGTGGGAAGCATGAAAATAGATATATATTCATCAAGGTTTTCCAACCACTCTTGGTACTCGATGGATATTGTTTATGGTCAGTCCTTTAGGGATCAGATCTTTCATCGAGGTCTACATAAAGACATTCAAGTCAGTGTTGTCCCTCATTGAATTCCTACCCATGCTAGGGTTCTATATGGAGCATTGGGGGTTTAATATTTCTTAGCTGAGAATATACATCCAGTAGTTATCAGTAGTGCACATTAAAAATAAAATACCTTGAAAGAAGGGATTTGATGTCAGTATCGAGGTCCTGGATATGTTATAAATTTTAGAAAGAGGTTTTAATATAGAGGATCTATTGTTCCGGGCTAATAGGTGGGTCTATTCACCACATAGAGATGTGGTTCTACTCATGTTTCAGTATGGTAAATCTCACCAATATTGGTTTACGCATTGTACTGTTGATAGAGAGACCATGGATAGACATTCAAGGAAGAGATAAAGAATGGAAAAGGTAGGTTTCTATGGTGGCCAACTTGGAATAGGGTGTTAGAGAGAATAAATAGGTGGTCAATGTTTTTATATATTACTACCAATAACCTTATGTGGTCCAATCCATGATTATGGAGTTGGAGGAAAGGGGCAAGTACAACTACAGGTGGTTGAATATTATGACTCAGAGGCTCTAAGGATGATTAAAGGCACAATCTGTGTATTTTATACCATAGTTGTAGTACTATTTGACATAGTATCTATTCATTTTAATCATTCCAAAAACATTGTATGAGACTTATAGATTCCACCTAAACCTTTCACTTGACCCTTATGCATTGATACTTATAATATAGAAGACTCAGTGATCACTCACTTATGTCGACAGTGAAACATAACTCTTTCAGGTAAGATTTTCTACTGGATTCTCTTGGTAATATCGGCGAGACCTTACAATTTCATTCTTTGTATGGATTGGTTATTTAATGTTCATTCTCCAAATTAATTTTTTCAGTTGAAGGGTTCTATGTGTCCATAGTGGTGGAACCAGGTTCTCTTTTTTCATTGAAAATGAATCCCAGGTAGCACTGGATGGACGCATGCATAGGACGGTGTAGCCATTTTCCCATTAGTGGGATAGTCTAGCCCTTGGTGTAGTTGATTTTATGAGTTCCCAGTTTTCTATAGAGGTGGTTGAGTATGATGAATTATTCCATAAATAAGTTCTATTTTTACCTCTATACGTAGAGATGGACTTCATTACTGATCTGTAGGTGAATAAGACACTCGTATCTAGATCAGCATATCAGATGTGCCCCATAGAGATTCATGGGCTAAGGGTTTAGTTTGAGGACTTACAGATGAAGGGATTTGTTCTACCAAGGGGTTTAGACTAGTTAGGCCCAGTTTTTTTCAAGAAGGTAGATGATAGCTTTAGGATGTGTGTTGACAACCAGTTCTTGAACCAAATGATCATGAAGAAAAAGAATCCACTACCGAGGATCGATGTAATCTTTGATTAGTTGAGAGGGGGACAATGGTTCTCAAAGGATGTCCTTAGGTTAGGTTACCACCATCTATGATTATGGTACACAGATATACTGAAGACAACCTTTAGATGTCACTATTGTTTCTATGTGTACTTGGTTATTCCCTTTGGTATGAAAAAGGCCCCAAAAGTGTTCATGGGACTCATGAACCCAATATTTAAGCCTTATATAGACCGGTTTGGGGTAGTCATCATCAATGATACCCTTGTGTACTTATAGTCCAAGGAAGACGATTCAATAAACAAGGGGATACTTACGAACGTACTCTGAGAGAACCAAATTTATGGAATGATCTCAAATTTCCAATTATGGATTCAGGTTGTCCACTTTATGGGACACTTTAACATAGTATATGGAGTGTATGTGGTCCTGATCAATGTCGAGGTAGTTTTGACATGGGTTTCACCTAATTGTGTGATAGGGGTGAATATTTTCTTGGGGTTGGAAGGCTATAATGAAAGATTCAAACCTAATTTCTCTAGGATATCAGCACCCATGACAACTTTGACTCAAAAGCAGTATCCTTTCGTGTAGATAATTTCTAGTAGTATTTTTTTGCAGTGTAGGTAAAGTTTGATGAGCACACTTGTCTTGAGATTTTTATAGAGAAGTGTTGAGTACATAGTGTTCTACAGTGCATCATGAACCAGGATTGGTTATGTTCTCATGTAGAGTCTAGTTGTGATTACATATAGTTCACACTAGTTAAGACTACATGAGTAGATTTACATGAACATATCTTGAGATATGATCTAAAGTATTTTTTTAAATATGTGGTGACACTACCTAATGGGTGAGTGTTATGTCATCTACTCTAAACATAGGAGTCTCAAATATATATTCTCTTAGAAGGATATCAACTTGAGAAAGAGGCGATTGATAGAGTTCCTCCCAGATTATTAATTCAAAATTTTCTATACATATAGGAAGTGGAAATGGTAGAATATTCTCTTAGTTTGATATCTTCTTTAGGGTTTCTAAATGAGGCATTAGAGCAGTTCGAGTCATCATTGTTTTCCCTTGTGGATAGAGATGGAGAATATTACCATCTGTAGATGGTTGTTAACCGTTTTCTATTATTGCGAGTCAGGTTGGAACAACTTGAGGATACTGACTATGAGGCCTTATATGCTCGTATTTTGACTAGACATTCTCTTTATGTACATTATAAAGGTGGGGAGGATGTTATTTTTTCAGAGGAAACCTGAGGGTTCCAGTGACATTCCAGGAGGAGGTGCTGATAGATTTTCATACATTTCCTCTAGAAGTACATGAAAGTTTTAAAAATATGTACTTGGACCACTAACATGATTTTTGGTGGTCAGGGATGATGAAATGAGTTGTATAGATTGTCTCTTGATTTCTTACTTGTTATAAAGTGAAGGTTGAGCACCATGTTCCAGTGGGTTTTCCCCAACACCTTGAGGGTCCACAGTGCAAGTGTGATAAGAAATCTATGCACATAGTTAGAGGATAACCATGTACTTATAGGGGATGTGATTCCATTAGGATGATCATAGACCAACTCACCATGTCAGACCCCTTCCTATATATACAAAAATAGTGTTTGTTCGAGATCTTGGGAAACCTCTAAATGCATGAGAGAATCTAACTCCATGGATTTCCATTTATTATTGATTGTTATCATTATTCTCTATTCAAATCCTAGTTTTGGACGTATTATAGGAGGTGTTTTGAACCCAGTTAAGCTTTTCATAGCGTTCCACCCCCAAAATAAAGGCCAGATTGAGTGAACCATTCAGGTTTTGTAGGAAATGATGTGATGATACTTGATGGACTTTGGTCGTAGTTGTTATGATCACTAACCACTAGTGGATTTTGCATACAACAATAGCTAACATTCCACCATCGGCATGGCACCATTTGAGGCTTTGTACGAGTGACCATATAGGTCACCACATGGCTAGACTGACCCAGGAGTGTCAGCACTCATGGTCTGGAAGATTGTTTGAGCTATAAAAAATAAGGTACAAATCATCCAAAAGAGTATGATGATTGAACAGAGCCTCCTGAAGCCATATTGTGATAGGAAAAGTAGGCCTTTGGAGTTTTAGGAGGGAATCCATTTTTTCCAATATGTTTTTCCTCAAAGTGGATATAGAGATTTGGTTGGGGTGACAAAAAATCTTTGAAGATCATTGGACATTTCTAAATACATCATAGAGTTGCAGAGGTGGCATACTGATTATCTCTACCTCCATATTTAGACGATTTACATGTAATCTCCTATGTTTTGTAGTTGAGGATGTATGTGCATGAACCACAGCACATTTTCGACTAGGGAAAGCTGAACATCAAAGATGGGGAAACCATTGTTGGGTACCAAGTGGATATCAATGATAGAAAGGATATAATCCATTGTTGGTGATCAAATCTTTTATTGTGTTTCTAGTGGAAGTATGGGAATATACAAGAGAGTAGATGGGAGAACATGCTCAGATTCATTCTCATTACCCACATATTTTTGAGTAGCCCTTTCTTTGGAATATAGGGGATATAAATCCTCAAGGATGGGTTAATTTATTTTCTTTTATTTTCCACATATTATTTTTGGATATTATATAGATTATTTATTAGACTAAGAGATGAGACAACCTAAAATTCCAAGGCCCATTGTGCCCAGAATAAATTTGGAAATATATTAAATACCATGATCAATATTTCACCAAAAAAAAGTGGACTGACATATAAAGGGTTTCTTGCATCAAAATTTCAAGGGTACCATTGAGTTCATAATGGTGGTTTTACTAGAGGTGTGACCTAAAATTAGTCATCATTGGTCGTTTGTGGAAAAGTCATCATGGGTGTGGAAATGAATAAAAAAACTAAATAACATTTTTTTAATTAATTTTTTTGATGAAATGATTTGTGGATATTTAAATAGATTATATGTCAAATTTATAGGTCTAGTTTCATAACCTTGGAGTGGTTGGAGGAAAATTGGTGAGGGATTAAAAAAATAATCCCATATGGAGAACGGCGATGATATCATGGATAGACGATCAACATGGATCGATTTCAAAGGATCCTTCCAACAAATGTGGCACATATTCATTCCTATTCAGCAATTGCTATGAATCTAGGTATTTTATTAATTTTGAATTTTTTTATTTCCCCCTTTCTTTAATTCTATGATGAACATGGATCCATCAATGAATAAATTGATCTTTGGTTCGATATTCTTGACAGATTGTGTTACTTGTGGGGATTTTGCAGGAGATCTATCTTTGAGATTTGATTATATAGATTCTCATTCTAATAAGGATGGATCAAGATAGAAATGATTATTAATCATGGTTTGTTCCTCCAATCTGTTCTTGTTCTTTTCTCCCCCAATTTTCCATTATTCATAGGCATTCTTCGATTGGCCCATGACTCGACAAATCTCAATCAATTGATCGTTACACACACATTCCTTGGTGTATTGATACGAAATCATAGATCTGGGATAGGAGAAACATAATAGAGGGGAGACGATGGAGACATATCGATTTGTATGATAGCCTATACCCAATTTCAAATTCATTATCATTCGTCAACATGAAACGAATAATGAAACACAATTTTGTTTTCACAATTATTCGAATGGCCAGAAGGTGTATATCATTTATGGAGAGTTTCGCCATAACCTATTTCCTGATTCTAATTCAAGGAGGCCTCCAAATCAAATGTTGGAGGAATTATAAGGTGCACCAATTCCAATCTTATGATTCTGAAAAATCATGTGCTACACGGCGTATATTTAAGATCTACACACCGTGTGGGGGCCCCATTCAATGGTTATGATTTTGGGAGAAAGTTACAGATCACATAGAATGTGACCCCATCACATGACATGTGACCTATCCTGGATAACTTTTCATGTACATTGAGAAGTACAAAAACAATGGGTGGACAATAGGGGTAGCTTGCACGCCATATACTCCGACACATAGACATGCCCTAGACCAGGTACACGGGTGAAGTCATGTAATGTCATAGAATAAAATGTACACCGGATGGAGATGTGTACAGACACATCGCTATACTACATGGGAATCCTACACATCGTGTTGTACTACATGGATTCTATTCGATGACATGATTTATTTACATAGATAGGACCTAGGGTCAAGGACACATCGTGTGACCATTTTTAAAGACCATGTATTCCATTATACTTGTATTGGGACTCTTTTCCTCCATATCATGGACAAGGTTCATTAGGGTTATTTCCCCATATCCTTCCCCTAATGGTTAGTATGGAATCATTTTATACTGCTAGTAATACAATTCCTTTTACAGTACATTCTAGATAGATTCGTTGGAACCCCTTAAAGAGGCCTACAGTGAGATCTGGTATCAATATTTGTGCCCTAGGAGGCCTTAATGGTATTGATGTGACCAGCACTACATAGGATCAAATCCCCTACAAAGTGGTTTTATCCAATTTGAGTTGTTGGGCTCATATCATGTCCCTAGATGTGATCCTAATATGTGTATCGTATTCTCTACAGACAATCAGAATTCACTTTCATATGTTGAGACCCAAGGAGTAGAAACTCCCATATAGATGTCATTAGTGATATCATAGTTAGTAGTGTGTTCTCTTGGATGAGTACTCCATGGAATATAGTTATAAAATCCTAATATAGAATCATATTATTTCAACTTACCTATACATTGTGTTTATTTGTTTAGTATATCTAGATATTGTTGTTATATGTATTGTACACATATACATGTGTAGAGATGATTGAGTTTCTTTTATTGTATGCTTTATTGTTTCTAGGTGTTGTACTGAGTAATCTTATAATCAACCCAAAAAAACATTCCTACACATTTTTCATCTTGGACATATGATCAACTATTTGATAGAGTCCTAGGTGGACCAGGACCAGATAGTGCATAGTGATACCAGATAGACTGAGGTGTTCACGTACATCTTTCTGATAACAGCACCAGTACATAAATACAAGATGGAGTTGTTTTTTTAGAATCATTGTGGTGGGATTGTGTTTCACCAAGATTACTTTTTTCACTACCAGTCGTACTCTACATATGGGATTTAGATATATACCTGCATGGTTGTTCAGTTTTTACATTTTAGCATTGTATAGGCTTAGATATGTGTGCATGTGTAAACGTATTTAGGTTATGTATTCCCATGTCAATGGTATGCCTACTCTAATCTATTCTTCATCCCCAAACATATGGGATGCAGTATTGTGGAGTCACAGCACAAGACCCACTAGGATAGTTTGTGACAAGCCTATCCAGGATGATCTAGTGAGTGACATAATGTTTCTTACCATTAATACGTTCTAATACACTAAATTATTATTTTGGGGACACCTCTAAATTCCCCTGATGTCACACACAAACCACCTGATATCTCTATAATTATTTAAAATATCATTTTTAGTCATTAAAACCCTCTTATTATACACCCAATCTCTTGTTCCAAAAAATAATCTTCCACTAAAAGGAAAAGATAAAATTTCCCTAGGAATTTCTTACCCATAAATACAAAATTCATTAAAATCTCCCTACAATAGTGTTTCATTTACTCAATTAGTTTTGGTGCTATGTGAACTAAATCATAAGAAATTGTCTCTCTAAATTATAACCCCAAATGCCAACTCACTTTTTAAGCCTATTCTCATACCAAAAAGTCCATCATTCTCTTATTATGATACTAAAATGATAAAAACACAGAAGTCAAGATAAAAGATTGGTTACATGTACATGAACTCCAAGGTAATTCTCTCCACATATGTATACTTTACTATTCATGGTTTGAATCAGTGTTTTGTGAAACCTATGGGGTATCCACCATAAGACTGCTTCCCGTGGATGATTCCCAACCCACGGTTCTCTCTATTCTAGGAGTCACCTATAAACAACACAAATCATTGGTCAATTGAAACAATAACCAAATTACATGTAATTTTATTTACATGGTTCCATTCAAACCATGTGTATCCTCAAGAAATAATTATATTTTTAACTCCTCTATCAAAATTGTCCCAAAATTAGTGGTTACATCACTTATTTGTCCTTATTGAAATACATTCCTTTAACCTTGATGTTCCATTTACATCCAATAATGTTGGGACACCATCATTACACACTCTACAACACCACTTTCAAATTCTTTCTAATAATTTCTCCAAAATTCACCTTCAAAACTTTTTGAAACATGGTTTTACCATGAAACATGCATTAAAATTGAGATTAACCCCAGAAAACATGGAACACATAATTTTTTAACATGATTCACCCCCTAAACCATGTTATGAAGCTAGATTTCACCCCCAAAAACATGTAAACCCAAACACATGTTTATAGTCGATATCAAAACCTCATTACAAATTCCAATCCAAGATAATGTGTATCATTGAAAAACTTAACCCAAAGATATCCAATCATTACAAAAATGACCCAACTAATTTTATCCAACACAGACTTTCCATAAATGATTATCTAAATGTGGTTTGTAACCCATTACATTTATGGTTGTACATATACATTTTTTAGCTCTCTTCCAGCCAACCATATTCAATCGTACATGGTCAAAACAACTGACACTCCAAAAAACAACCTATTTTGATAACTTAAGAATCATTGGAATTGTAAAATTGTTCCAACAAAATTACTAATTCTTGAGAAAAAATCAAAGAATTTTTCCCCTATTGGTTCACCAACTTCTTGCACCAGCATTAAGGCTCATAATCATGAGTAAGTGCACCAATGATCTAACTCCCTTATGGCCCACAATGATTTTCTCATGAGTCCAAATCCCACATCTGGTATTCATATTTTTTACATATATAAATCAATCATCATAAAATCATCGTAAAATAATAAACTCTTGGGTCCATCACACACCAATATTCTAGAATTGTCACAATATTTTAAAATCCATTAATAATCAGGACCATTATCCTTCCCATTTGATAGGACATCTCACATGAAACCAAGTTGTTTTGATTCTACCTAAATTGGTAGTATCTTTAATATCACCCCACATCTCTCACATCATTCTACCAAGTCCATGAATAGTTATTATCAAAATTGATAATTATGTATGACTATCTTATCAACCAATATCCCTGAAAGAACCAACTAATTTTCACATCTATATTTTTAAAACATGGTCCCCAACATACAAAAATACAAAATAACATGTAATAAGTTCTTTATTTTCTTATTTATAGTTATAACCTATCCCCCATACAAGTACCATTCCCTTACAAAAGCCTTTATTTTGAACAAAAATATCTCTTATAGTTGACAACTCGATTTTCCCAAAAATCATACCCAATTCCATTTTCAATGTCATCTTCCACAATGGAAAATTTCCTCACATGAAACCTCTAGCTATCAAGCACTGTCACTATCATGCTAAATGATCCTATTGATATTTTCAAGGGTGAACCTATCAAAATTATGTAGTGTTCTACCCCCACTACTTTATCTAAATTCATCCACAGAACATGAATTATTTTCAATGGTCATCTCATCACCCCACTCCACCGATTCAAATGAATTTTCATGTGTCCATTGGCATGAACTCTCACACTGTAAGGATTCCAAATATGAAATGAAAAAATCAATTATTACTCAAGTAGAGTTATTCATTCATATATCATTGGCCTTTAACATGCACTTAGTAGACTTTATCCATCCCCATCATAATGTTCTTTCTCTACCAAATTTTAGCACACCCAAATAATATATTAGAAAATGAAACTCCTTACTATCAAGATTCAACATGAACCACCCAGTAGCTGGTGTCAGTTCATGGAATAGAGTGTCCACCGACACTCTAACCCTACCAAGTTGACCCCCCTAGGATCTTCACATGGAATCCAATTAGAGTTTCATTATTTGGTAAGAGGCTAGTAAAACCCAATCTTACCCTCCATTACACAATCATCAAAGCATTCATACCTCAACCTTATATTATGAATAATAATACTCGAGGTACTCCACATACCTAAGTTACAAGAAAGCATTGAAGACCATTAATTAATCCCTCCATTGTTTACCAACATGCACAAGGAATTTTTTCAAAGAAAACATTCCCTAAGGTATAATCCATGACAATCTCTTTTCATGAAAAAAATCCTTACTTCATTACTTCCATGTGGTACACCTCATCGACATCCTAGAAACTAAAGTCACATTTCAATGTCCAAAATGTCTTACATGAAACCTTGACAATTTTTTAAAAATGTTTTATTTTTATAGAAATTAGTGTCACTATATATCCAATGACGAATAAAGAAAGATCCACCATATATATAACAATTTCGAGTTTCAAGGATCCCAGTTTTAGTTAAAAATAATCTCACTTGGGGCTATATTAAAAAATAAGAATATATTATAGTTGGTTTCTTAATTAACTTGACCTAGCCAATGGGATCTCACACCTGGTTCATTACAAAAAACAATTATGTTTGAAAAAGACCTAACAAGGAACACTACTCCACTGATTCCCAAAGTTACTACATCATCATCAGTATCATCATCACCATCATCGACATTGTTAATGTGTCACACAGGTTCACCACACTATAACCTTACCTAAACATCTATCAATGGATGACATGCATTGAAGTTTATGTTCATTTAATATCTCCAAAAAATAACATCTATTGACACATTAACATTTATTGACACTAAGAAGATGATTCCTCCATCATCATTATAATCACACAAAATCAACATATATTTAATGTGGTACCTAGAAGAATAATATGATTCATGTGATGCCTCTTAACGATGCATCCAAGATTCAAATCCATATGAAATCAAAAAACTCAAAAATACTAGTGTGTCACATGATGTAAAATCATATACAACCATAACTCCCAAAACCTAGCCTAGTAACGTGGAATTTCCTTGAGAATCATGTTCATGATTCGACAGAATGAGTTTTATCACAAGAACATAAACATTCCTATGTCACCTAACAACCAAATACCCAAAAAAAGAAAACAAGACAATATTCATGTGATATCATTTTATAACACACAAACATGTATCACTAGGTTCAATCTGGAATGTAACATGACCTCAAGTGCACCTCCCCATATGTTAATGATTTCTGACTAACAATGAGGGTCCAAATATATCCATTCGGTGACTGTACCCTCATTAAAAGTGGATGAAAATAATAAATAAAATACCAACCATGTAAATAGTATAAAATCGTTGTAAAAATAAAAAATAACATACCAAAAATATGAATGAATGAGGAAAAATTATAATCAACAGTTGAAACTCAGAATAAGTCTCTAGTCATCCATCAGGATGATCACCTATGTTGTAAAAGAAGATGAAAGTTATAGGAGGATATGATCCCACTCAAATACAAATCCCATCATTGTACACAAACACATATAGATATATCTTTCTGGAAAATTAAACCCAAAACTCAAAAAAAACATGTACCTACTAGAAGTGAGGGATTCTTAGATACCCAAGTATTATTGTCTCCCGATATAAGTATGAGTACAACTCAACGTTGTACAACAAAAACTCTCCTATACCAAAACAATATATTTATTGTGATTACTTGTGATAAGATTATAGAAAAAAGTAAATGCATGATGGGTGAAAATATAATAAATGATCATCCAATAATAATTATAAAATAACCAACAATATATTGAATGACAATACACTCACTAAGCCTCTATGAACCTCATATGTACCTTCTTCAACTCTATGATGAATGGAAATAACACCAATTACATGAAATATTCCCCATGATGGGATAGTCTAAAAACATGAATGACATATCCCCCTTGAAGGGATAGTCCAAATCATACTGGCCAAACATTTGACACATCCCCCTCTAGGGGATAGTCTAATAGGATCCACCTCCAAGGTTAACTACATAAGATAAAAATATTATAAAATATGATACATGACACAATGATAGATCAAAAATTACATCAAATAAACAAGAATCATATCCATGATAATCCACATGAGATAAACACAATAATAGGTCTCATTGTGGTATACATCCAAAACATATGCAAGAAAACAAGAATAGGCCTTCAGGTTGCACACACAATATTCACCTGATCAAGCATAAACATATGTCTCAGAGGAAATTCACCCACAAATGTGATTAAGGCAACAAACATAGTCTCACACACTACACACCTAAAACACTTCAAATAAATGAAACATAAGTCTAAGGGGCCGCACATACACACATTATGATCAAACATTAATATAGAATCAATAGTATGAGTAGATAAGTAAAATATATCCAATCAAGTTGTGACCATCTGTAGAAAAACAAAAAGCTACCAAACAAGGCCCAACATGAAACTTATAAATTTTTCAGTTTATTAAGAATATTTATTTAATTAGTTAAGATATGGAATTCCATGTCTAATTACGCATGACTCTATGTCTCTCAACTTAATTTGTTACATCAATCAATAGAAGTGAATTCCCTTTTATTCATCTCATAATTAGGAATCAATGATCATTCTACTAATTACCCAAACATCATATCAATATCCCATAGATGGTGTATGATGCAATAAGGTATAGTAAATGGGACTTCCTACTTCAGAAGGAGCCAAATCTCATCCTAGCAAGGCCAGTTTATTTTTATGGGTCTTCCATTTCAGTTGGGCCTATATCTATATCCCTAAGGTTCTTATCATGTCAAAATAACCAAAATAATAATTTATATCTTTATTATAATTAATTAAAAAATAAAATTCAACTTAAAACCAATGGTTATGGAATACTCTTCTAAATGACATATTGGGTGTCACCGCCTAACTAGAACAACGATCAACCAACCATGGAAGGTCCAAAAAATACTTCTCACATGATTCCAGGTAAAATACCTATAATGTGAAAATAGAAAAATTTCTAATTTATAAAATTGAATTGGATCCCTTGGAATAGTTTAATTGGGTTAAATACATTCAAAAAAATGCCTTGTAATGAAAGGGGTCTTTATTATGTAATATCACCTCACAATACTAATCAAAAGGCCCATAATCCATGGGAAATTCCTTCCAGATCAAGTAGATTTTCTAACTGATTTCTACAATCATAATCAATAAATGTTCAATGGAAATTTTAAGATAGAAGGAGCATCTAGGGATTGAATGTTCTAGGAAATACTAATATGAATCCATCTTAATAAACGACACTTCAGTCAGTTATTAAACTAGGTTAGAGGAGTTCCTAGAGGCCAAAAGTCTCCACTCATCCCCAAAACATTACAATAAATTCAATGGAATGAAATATGAGTGTTTTAGAGAGATATGGTCTATTTAAAATAGCCTAAATACATCCCATGAGTATTTTACGATGTGATAAATGGTTTCACATCATGATAATTCTGGATGGAAACTCAAGGGATATTGCCAATAATGATTCATGATGTAACACAATATGTCACACTTTGAGTCCTTCATGTAGCACTGAGAGGATGTTGGAACCCCTAAAATTCATTATAATTCACTCCTAGACAACCTAATATATATATAATTTCTTACCCCCCCCCCCTTTAAGGTATTAAAACCCTTATTTAATGTACTGAGATATGGTAATAAAAAATGATCAATCAATAAATGAAAATGATCAATTTTCCCAAGGAATGTTCAACCCGTAACAAAGCAGGTCATTATAGTTGTACCCTGTTAATTCATTCTTGTTATAGGGCGTGGTAAAGGAATATTATTTCCCTAGTCCATCACTGTTTCTAAACAAGATCATCTCATTTGTGGAGGTCCTCGGTTTGTTCACCAACATTATATAAATCCCAAATTCAATTTATTTTTATTATTTTTTAAAATAAAGGGATAATTTTATTGGATTGTTATTAATTTTATAAATATTTAAATGATATTTAATATGGAAATTCAAAACTTATAATTACATTAAAATCATAATAGAATGAATTTATAGAAGAAATTAGTTGGTTTTGGGTTCAATTTTGGGTCCCATCATTCTTCTTCTTTATTTGTTAAATTTTATTTTTACAATACAAACATAAAATATAACATTGAATTAAAATTATTTTTAATTATAATGTGTGAAATTGTTGATGGACTAAGAAATCCCCATTCCACCTCCTAGTACAATCAAAGTTGATGAAACGCCTTGGTCGAGGGTGTTCCATCTTCCAAGACCTGGCTCTATGGATTTCATTTTATCATGTGAAGAGCTAGCCAATGGTACACTGGGGAAATTCTAAACACCCATTGGTGCTACTCATATCTTCAACAAATGATAAATAATCGTTATGAAAAAAATCAAAAACAACAAGACCTATCCCATGTCGTGCCTTAGGTTAGCCCCCATTATCAAAATTAAAATATCACTTTGGTGGATATGAATAAAATAATAAATGGTAAATAAAATTCAAATGTGAGGGGGATATAGGGAAAGAAATAAAATATATAAAATATATTATAAGTATCATAAGATAATATGAAAATTAAACAAATAAAATAATAGAATTATAATAATAGATGATGAAATTTATAAAGAAATTAAAATGAATAATAAATAGATATAATATATAAATAATGTTAAAAATATAAGAATTAAAAAAATAAAAAGATGATGATGATGAATAAAATATAATAATAATTAAAGGTTGGAAGAAGAAACACTTTATAAAAATGCATAGAAATATAATTGAAGAAAAATAAATTATCATTAAAATTAAAATAAAACCCAAAAAATGATATCAAAATAAAAATAAGATAAATAGGAATGAAAAAAATAATAAAGCCTGGTGGTTTTATCCCCTTCAGTGGATTCTTAGTTTTGGGTGCTTGATTCATCTCTTTATAGGGGCATGTACCTCCTTTTATAGACTAAGTGGGAGCCTCAGTCTTCAAATCATTTCTTTATTAATATCTCTATTTAATATCACATGGATCTTTATTATCCTCAAAACTATTCACCCCTAACACTCTCTGTAATTCTAAAAGGGATACTCTCAAATTATTCTGTTATTTATATATTTTCTCATGGACTCACAACCATGGGGGATGTATATTTTTTTGTCTTTATAAGGACTTGCATGGGATGCATTCCCAGTTTAGGTACATGCTAGTGGTTCTATGTAGATAGGGTAATGGAATTGTGAAGATATAAGAGAGGATTATCCTCATTCTTATCATCCAACCTTGTAATTTGTTGTATGAGTATTGAAATGGGCTCACGATGGTCACTTGATGCTTCAGAGGCAGTCCATGGTGGTTTGGAGTGATAGAAGAGCTCATGTGGGAGGTTCAAAGTGGCAAAAATATTGTTTTTAGGTGACACGAGCATCATCTATAGCTGAAGATGATGGTGGTAGCATCAGAGCATGGTCGATCATGGATGAGCATGGTGGAGCGAACATGGGATGAACAGAAACCCACAAAAAAATATATCCACTTCGAAACAAAGAGTTTTTGGGTAAGCCTTTTTAAACAAAGGCATGAGATCTCATTCATGATTGACTATAGTGCGGACATGTTCCAACATGACACATCAGACACATATGTTCACACCCACTTGTGGACCAAACGAGCCTTTGGACTTTCCCTCATCCCCATGAGCTTTACCACCCACTTGCCACTATGCATGGGTCTTGATCACCCATACACTCTCACCAACTCTAGAGAACTCTCCCTATGGTCTATGTGACCAGACACATTTCTAAAACATCAATTTAAACCCAATTTCATTATATATTAACAACTTCCCATTTTCTAATAATTCATTGGATTGTAAGTTATTTCTCCGTGAAAAAACATTCATCACCATAAAATCGATTTAAAAATATTCACTTGGAATTTATTTTTCAAATACCCCTAGGATTAAACCATTATTTTCCTCAATCCTAAAATCCCATCATGGAAGATCATAGGTCACTAATTCTTAAAATATTCAAATTTCATAAGTATTAAAATCAAATGATTATCAATTTTTAAACAAACAATAAAAATTTATAGAATGTATCAATTAAATTTCTGTACATTCAAAGAAATAATCAATTCATGAATTTTACTTTTTCCATTTTTAATTTTATGTAAAATTCACTTTTCACCTTTCTATGTTCTTCAATTTTATCATTAGTAAAAATTTCACATCATGATGTTCCTCACTTGAGTCATTTCACATATCTTACATGATAAAATTCAAGTGAAGTTATACTTATATCATGACAATATTCTCATTATAATTTGTCTTGTAAAGTAACTATTTCATTACATTATAATGAAAAAATGTACATAAACTAATGATGGATTTTAATTAATGGATCAATTAAATGTGAGTCTTAAGTTTGGTAGGAATTGAGGTTTAAAAAAAGGAATATGGAGGAGGTGTATCTATTAAAACATAAATCATGATATTAAAATTAAATGTGTAATGAAATTATCCACAAAAATTTCTAACAACTCCCAACTTCTCAAAAACTCAAAGTAAAGATAATTGTAAAATTATTCATAATGAATTATTTGTGAAGCCTCGTGAAATTTTCTTTAATTTTATACATTGTTTTCTCTTTTTCAAAGAACAATTTCATTTTTTTCTTTTTTGAATGTTATTATTAGAATAAATCTCACACACCCCACCTAAATACATATAATTAAAATTATAGTTCTAGAAATGGTGATTTTTGTTTTCCAAAATCAGAACACATTATTTTTATTTTTTTCATCTTTCTATTATTTTTATTCAAGAGGGGGGAAATAAGGATTAAAATGAATCACTCAACAACCTTTCTCGTCACCCATAATAATAACCCCTTCACTAATTCATTATAACAATAATCATCCCTTAAACTGTGGTTCCCTTCACCTCCGACTTCAATATTAAAATATCATGAAATTACTATGGGTAGGGTACGAATATGAAAAAATGTAGTATAAAATGGATAACTCCCACATGTTCATTCATAGTTTCTATGGATTAAATAAGGATTCATGTAAATTTCGTATTTCAAAGATAATGGTTTTTCAAAAGACGTATTAATCATTTTAAATGTGTATTTTGACATTCAAAGCTTCTATAAGTTCAAATTCATGTTCTGGTTAGTGACATGTCCCAATATCAATTGATAAATATGATCAAAAATAAATAAGAAGTACATGGTCTATAAATCATCGTGGTTCAAGAAAGATTTTATTTTAAAATCACTCTTTCCATGATTAACATAATAATCAATTCACATGAAATTAAGAAATTCAATTCATGATGAAAAGGTTATGAAATTCCATTTATAAGAACCAAATAATTCTTTCAAATCATAAGTCATCATTTTAATATCCATTAATTATTTTTATGATATAATTATTCATTTAACTCATTTTATTTCATTAACATTGAAATATAAAACATTGAATCACAGGATTATGAAGATACTCAGTTCACTTGGATTAGTCAAGTAAATAATAATTAAATTGTGGGAATTAATTTTTCAAATTTAAAACTCAAAACATGTTATTGGATAACTATTTTGGGATTTTAAAAGATCAAAAAAAGTAAACTCCCTTTCCCATGAAGTTTAGAACAATTTCCTCTTTGATTATTTGAGGGATGGCTTATGTCATTATGAAAATATAAAATAAAATTACTCCTTTATGGAAAATTATCAATTCATTTATGTTTAAATGATAAGAGGGAGCGGGGATGCATTATAGACTAATCCTAAGAATTAAATTTAAATTTAAAATTATAAAAATAATGTAGTAAGATAAATCATGGTCTAATCCCCCATATGGGATGTTAATTATTACTACCTCCAGAGGGTAATACTAGCTGTTATCCAAAGCTAGTTTTTGGATGAAGCTTCATTGATTTTAAACACCACATGTGGCTTTTCCCAACTTTTTATTATTCCTTCTTGGAGAGGTATGGTCCATTGAGTGAGTATACCATATCCCCCCCCCCTCATAATTAATTAAAACTAGCATGGTGGGGTTGGATTAAATATGGATCATCCTACTTCTTGGTTTCTACTTGTGTAACCTCCTCATTCTTAACCAGTATTAGCTTCATATAGGATGCAATAATTGAATGATAAAAGGGAAAGTATGTATGTATTTTAACTTGAATAGAATTTAAATTTTAAATTTTTATAAATAATTTCTCTCATTAAATATAATAAAAATATTTATTTATTTCCTTAGGCTCAGCTAATTTGATTTCCTCATGAGCTTCATCAAAATTAGGTTCATCAAAATCATGGTTCTCCATTTGTTCTTTGATAGGTTCATTTATTGATTCTCCATCCCCCTCTAAGGAATTGTAAACATTATCTGGATCTATAAAATTCAAAGAAGCGGTAATTAATAATTAATTAAGACTGAATAAAACGAAATTAAATAAGGTTATAGAAAAGTTAAACTCATTTAATTTGTTCAGATATAATCTCTTATTCATTCGTTAGTACCTATTGGAGTTAGATTGTGGAAAGTGGAGGTTGGTAGTTGGGATCCTCCATTTATTATTCAAATTCCTCTACTTTGGAAATTTCTACCATCAATGGTGCTAGATATTATTCTTTTTATGTTACAAGAGATCAATAAATTCCTCACATTCATTCTATAATTCATTCATACCTTGTTGATATCTCTCATGTACCTTAGCAGGAATGTCTTCATCCATGGCCTACTAAGGAAAATCATGAAAGACATGTGGTTCGTATTATAGTTCAGGATAATGTTTATTTGATGATTCTTGGAGATATGAAGTTATCCAATCCATTTTTCCTTGTAGATCACGAACCATAACATCAGGCACTTTAATATTATATTGGATTTTTTGTTTATCCACATTCCCATGGAATTGTTTTTGGGGAACATCTTCATAAGGGTTGGGAGAAACAACGGAGCTATCTTTTGGTTCTTTGACCACATATTGATAAAATTTCTGGATGTATTCCAATAATTCATTTAACTATTTTTTCAATCCTTCATCGAATGGTTTTTCAAAGGTCACTTTGAGATATTGGATGTGGTCCTTGATTTCCTCGTCTATAATAATTTGTCTTCAGGCTCCCCGGATCTATATATCCCATACAAAAACTATCATATATAGACCAAGATTGTTTAACCATGGGTTCCTTACCCTATGAGTATTCATAATTCTATGAATAATAGCAGTCATTCCAATACATTAAGAATATATATTATTCCCTTTCAAAGTAAATAAATATATTTATAAATTGTGGAAATAGGAAAATTAAGCAAATAAATTATTAGTTCTCTCAAAATTGTGTCTGTTTTGACAAAAAAATCTATCTTAAGGTGTAGAAAAGGAAAAAAATTTTCCAAATGAAGCACCTTTGTTGACTAGGGTCATCTCACTTAGGGAATGTTTAATATCTCCCCCAACTTTAACTGAACCACGTAAATTATTTATTTTTTTAATTTTTATTATCTTACACATTAAATAGGGATTATTTTTATTAATTTTATAAATATTTTAATGACATGAAATATGGAAATTACAAAATTTTACTTAAATTAAAATCTAAACATAATTAATTTAAGTAATAAATCACTTAGATCAATCATTACTCTCCTTTTTTTAGTAATCCCAACAAGAAATATCATGATAAATTATTATTCTTTGCATTATTAAATTATAAAATCATTGAATACCTAAGAAATATTGATTACACCAGGTAGATCATACACCTTGGTCGAGGGTGTGCCATTTAACAAGACCCATCTCTATTGATGGTGTTGCATCCATTGACATGATCAAAAACATTATATGAAGTGATAGAAAAATTAAGGGGTGGTATATTGATTAAATAAAGGAATATAAATATATTGATTTGCATGCCATGGGGTCAATCACCGCACAATGGATAATATCCACACTCATGTTTGTTACTCATATATACCAAAAATTTAAAAATAAACTATTCGAAAAATTAAATAAAACATTACCCTCCCCCAATACAAGCCTCGGTTTATCCTCCCATTAACAGGAGAAGGAGATAACATTTTTGGATCAAAATAGAAGTTAAAAATATAAAAAAAAATTGAAGAGAAAGAGAGAGAAAGATAGATAGAGATAGAAAAATAATAATATGTTTAAGAAGAGAATAATAAAATTAAAAATATAAAATAATATAATTATAATAATAAAGGTTTATAGTAAGTATGAAATTAAATGGAAAAATAAACAAATATATATATATAATATTTAAAAATTGTTAAAAAATTAGAGAAATAATAAAAATAAAAAGATGACGATGGTGAATGATGATGAAGAATTAACGGGTGGAAGAAGAAACAAAATATTTGAAAATTCATGGAATTATATATATATATATAAACTAAATTATCATTAATATTAAAGTAAAAATTAAAAAATTAAATACAAATAAAAATTATATAAATAAGGAAGAAGAAAACAATTCATCATGGCGGTTCTCTCCCCTTTAGTGGATTCCTAGTCGTTGGTACTCGATTCTTATCTTGGCACGGTACATAACACTACTTTTATAGACTGGGTGTTAGCCTTAGTCATCAATTTATTAGTGGATTCATATATATATATTTAAGATCCCACCGATATTTATTATCCTCAAACATATTCTCCCACGAAGACCCATTGTAATTTGTAACAGGATACACCGAAATTGTTTGGGTGTTCAAGATCCTTTCATGTGGACTGAAATCCATAGGGGAAATGGATTATTTATCTTCTTATAATCCATGGATTTGATGCATGGACAATAAAGGGACCTGGAAGATGATTCATATAGATAGGGAAAAAAGATTAGTGGAGATAGTGGAGATTTGTCTCCTCCTTCTTCCCATCTGGCTATCAAAGTGTTCGAATGACTTTCAAAATAGATTCATTTTGGTCATCTGATTCTTCAACGGTGATCCATGTATGTTTTGAGTGATTTTGGAGAACAAGTTTGAGGTTACCAGTGGTAGAAATGGCTCATTAGGGTGATAGGATTGGTGGTGGGAGATGAAGACAAAGGCGATAGTGGTGAAAGATGATATAGCACTGTGGAGAAAGAGAGATACAAATAGTAACCCAAAATAACCTATCCCAAATAAAAAAGGATTAGTGTAGGGACAACCGTTATAAACCAAGTTATAGGATCACGATCTATATCACCAATAGCAGGGAAATCCTCCAACATGACATTGCACACATAGAGGGCCACACCCATTAATGGCCCACATGGGCATTCGACCTACCCCTATTACCTGTGGGGTTCACCACCCATGGCCCACTACACATGGGTCTTGATCACAATTTCACTCTCACTCAATCTAGAAGGTCCTCCATCAGGGATTCATGATAAGTTGTCTCTATTGAGCTGGCTAAATAGTGTACACCCTTGGTTGAAGTCCTTATTAGGCTTGTCCTTAATTTTTTTTAAACACGTGATAAATAAAGACACTAATATTCAAATTTTGATCTTAACAAAAATATCAAACAAAAACTCATAAAATATTTTTCTAAGAAATTAATTCATTTAAACCCCTTTTACATATACTTTTGTTTTAGATTAACAATTTATCATTTTCTAATTAATCATTGAAATAAAACTGAATTATAATTGAAAAAGATTCAACAACGTTGAATTGTTTTTAATAATATTCACTAAAAATGACTTTGTCACCTTACTTTAGGAATGAATGAAGGAAAATATAAGAGATGGTACTTTAGTTCAAATATGAATTTTAAGGATCATTATGTGATCCTACTAGACATTTCCCCTTTTAAAAACATAGTGAAACCCTCTTAATTTCGAAAAAAATGAGGATGGTCAGGTTATAAGGATTAACAACATGATGTAACATTCAAAATTCCAAAAATCATAGTACAAAACTTGTGCCTCCACCTTAGTCCCATTCATACAATACCAAGAAAATGGTGCAACAATCTTCATTAAAATATAACTAATTAATTTTTACAACTACAATAAAAGTGATTATTCTTATGTGTCCCTTTGGAAGGAATGAATAATATTTTCTTTAGAATCTTGAAATTGAAAAAGTAATATGAGTCTTACAAAGTGATATGTAATATTTTTTCAATAAATTATTTTGGATATTCTTCCAATATCGACTTCATACATATTTTTTATTTCATGTAAACAAATTCATTGGATATACAAAATATCTCCATATAAGAATGAGAATACATAAGAAATTTTACCAATATATAAGTTATTTATTTAATATATATAGTTTTTTCATCTATCCAAAACTAAAATGTTAGATAAAAAATCAATACATGTTGTTATTACCTTCAAAAAATTATGAATATTTCTACACAAGACATTAAATGTAAGGTTTTTTAACTATATATAAGATTAAATACTTTAAATTTTTTAATATAAAATAAAATTATAACTATTCCAAAATCTGAATGATATATATAATGACACATAATATTTTCCCTTTGGGAAATATATAATTCATAAGAAATTTTACCTCCACTATAGGATATGTAATATTTTATAATTTCAAAAAAATTAAAACATATGATATTCATCATCCATATTCTATGTAATATATAAGAAATACCCCCTTAATATGTAAGATTATATATATAAAAACTAGCATGACTTAATAATTATAATATATTAGAAATGTAAAATATGAATTCAAAAATAAATCATAGTTGAGTTTGATAGACTAAAACACCAGAATATATAACTACCAAATATGAGCTGAATTCTCATCTTTATTGACACCTCCTATCCAACTACCTTCGTACGAAAAAATCAACACCCAAAAGATGAAAATTAATAGTTTTAGATAGTCTAAGGAATTCTTTTAGATACCACTAAAATTTTTATCTTCCATAAAGAGTAAATCCAAACACCCTAGGAAAACAACAATAACTAAACCCCAACACCTTTGGGAGACACCTCTCCAATATAAATGAGGTCATTAATAAATCGTAATGAAAAATAGGAAATAAATGATCTCAATAAAAACAAAACTAAATACCCATCTAAAATTAAAGGAGAAACATAGCTCAAAATATCATTAGACACTGATCATTCATTTGTGTCTCATGTTCCCATGTATAGTCCTCTAAGACACCATTCCTAAAAAAATTCTAACAAAGTGAATGATGCACTCAGGAATCAATTTCTCTCGTTGATCCTGAATCTCAACTAGGAAATCCAAAATTGTTGTGTCATACTCCATATGCAAATTATAACACCCCAACCTCGGTAACATAAATTTTGTGGTTATATTACTACATTGTCACATTATATATGTGATTTATCCCCAAATGATTGAATATTTTAGCAGTCTTGAAAGAAATATACATACATGATTCTCAAATTACATTTTAAAACATGAAATATAACATTAATTTCATGTCAGGGCATTATTATTTGTCATATTATATCCCTAAAATCATTCATAGATCTTTTTTGGTGTCTTTGGTAAAGGGAAACAAAATAAATAGTGAGCTTGGATTCAAGGTAAGGGATAGTGTACAACAAAATATATCATAAAAATAATAATGCATGAATGGTATGGTAGAGAAAGACAATGATAAAATATTCCATATTTTAATTTAATGAAGATGTATTATATACATGAATGAAATAAGAACATAAATAATAATCTTTCTGACACTATAGAGTTTCATAATTATATAATGCATAATGTCTAACATCATAATCTTAACGGCATAGACTTGTGAGAGGAAATCATATATAAATAGGTAATGCATAAACCAAATACCCATATTTTTCTTATAAGAATTACGAATGAACAAAAGGGCTATAATGGTACCCTCTTATCTTTTAATATGTCTAGTACATTAATCATATTAATTGAATTATTAACAGCTAAATACATAATCAATATAAACATTCATATTTAAAAATAGCATATATGATTTTAAAATTATCCATATTCAATAAATATAACAAAATGATCATAATACCTCATGAGAAATAAGGTGGATGGTATCATTATAATGTACCCCTAGTAAGTCATAAAAAGCATCAAATCATGTTTATATTGAATAATATAAATTATAAATATCATTCTTACCATTATTTGAAAACATGATAAAAATATAACATTCTTTTGATAAAATTTTAAATAAAAATAAAAAATATATTTAGAAAATTAATTTCACTTAATATAACCAGGGAAAAATCTTAATTAATCATCAAATAAAATAATATTTATGATGAATGGGAAAACCATTTATTCAGTAAATGCTAAGACAAATATTCCTTTCACACTTCTGTTTAAAATTCAAAAGTACCTAATTCACACGATGATAATAATATTTCTTTTAAAAATTTGTAAATAAATTCAAAAAAAATTGGAAATGAGTATAAAAATCATTGTGGAATAGTAAAAATAGACTTCTAAATATTAATATGGTCATGGATCTGGAAAATAATTTTTTTACCAAAACGATAAATAAGGTCATATTTCCATAAAAACATTTTCATAGTCATTTTACATAACTATGAAAGGAAGATAAAACAAAAACTATGTAAAATATATAGATAAATAGAGGAGAAGAAAATATATGTTTTTTAAGAGGTAAAGATCATATAAATTTCTTCAATATATGTTTATACATAATCAGTCCCGAAAAAAATAAGTTTATAGAATAAACCATTAACTCAGACTTCTTCTTGGATAAACATGAAATAATATTTTGAGTATTTCATTTACATTTATTTAAAACTATATTAATAACATTTTCATATATATTTTATATTATTTTTTTCCTATTATAATCATTTTATTTCCATTCATTGAATAGTTCTTTTATACGTTGACCACTTAAAGTTCATAAGTTAATTTCTCCAAAATTACATTGGTATATTAATTCAGTTAAAGGTGTAATGAAATGGATTCATAATATCTAAAATTATAATAATTTATTTAATATGATTATAATCAATTTTTATAATCAGTCTTGAATGGTGGTGGTACAAAAATAAATCACATCGCGTTACGGAGGTGGTCAACAAAACATATACTCCAATAGTGTTATCATTATCCAACAAATGGAAGGGTATGAAGGTAGATTATATATTATAATTCAATGATAATAATTGTTTCATACATATAAAATATATTCATTATTGAAATCTTTATAACCATCCTTGTAAATATGTGAAAAAATAAAAATTTCACCCATGTGTGGTGATAGTAGGTTGTACACATGCATGAACAATGTTTTTATTTTCCATTTAATGAAGATGAGTTATGAAATGGATGTGAAATTAAAATTAATATATATATATATATATCATTGTGTGTGTGTGGTTATTATAGTGATTTAATTATATTAATAAGGTAATTTAATATTTATATGAGGCTTAAGTAGAAAGGAAGTTGAAATATACTAGAAAAAAACAATACAACTTCTTCTCAAATCCTACTTTTCATTACGCATTAATCCTTATTAATGTGGTGTTATTGTTAGTCTTGGACATCAAGGTTTTGGTTGGGGATGTTTTTTTAGATAATGGTTAATTAATGTTTTTCATGTCCTGTTGGCAATAGGGCAGTGGGGGCTCCATTTTATAGGACATAATATATTTTTACACCCTAATGAGGATAAACAAAAAAATGATGAACTTAGATGCTCCGGAAGGGTAATGATACAGCAGAATCTATGAGTAAATATTCCATAAACAATATATAAATGTAAATAACTATAACAAATGCCATTTTAAAAGTAAAATGATCTAGAAAACATATCCTTGGATATCATAGTATTTGAATAATCACATGGAATATACATAAAAGACCTCATATTGATGGAATTCATAATGATGGGAAACTGAAAACATATTGTTGAGGCCTCTTCCAAGACAACTGAAAATAAATGTTTAAGGTCTCTTCTAAATCCATATTTGAATATAAATGTGATATGGCTTAGCAATTTCTATATCTAATTTGTCTCATGAGACCTACTAAGGAATTTATGGGATATAATATGCTCATACCATTACATAATAATTCAAATTAATTTCTCTTATAAAAGGGTTGGAATAAAAAATATATATGAAATGTAAATAACTATCCCCAATCAATAAACATAATCACAAGCCATTTTAGGTAATATTGTTAATGGTATAAAAAGATAAAATCCATATTAAAAATGATCATAAAACTTTTAATATGGTAGATAATATAATAATAGAACACCTTAAATGAAGTATAAGATTCAATAAAGGATATTTACAAAAATGAAAATACTCTCATAAGATCATTGAAAACTGTTGAGAGAAAATAACCCATTTTATTAAAAACATTCATTTAGAAGGACACACACTTTTTAAAAGAAAAAATATTAATTTAATAAAGATTATAAAATTATAGTGTAATATTCAAGATATTAAGGTGTCTTGATAGTATAAAAATCAACTCATGTTTTATAAGTCAAAAAAACATTCATTTCCTTATTTTTGTTGAGATAGTTATAAAGTACATTATTTGGAAAACTCCAATAATATTACTTTAAAACTATTTAACAAAATTAAAAAATGGGTAAAAATACATTAAACATGATAGGAAAATATATTTTTTTTTTAAAAGGACATAGATCATAAATATTTTTCAGCTGATAATTACATATAAAGAATCCTAAATAATAATGAGATTGTGAAATTTACCATTACCTTGTAGATACCTTTAGTTGAATGTGAATCAACCTCTTATATAATGGTATAAAGAATGTTATTAAATTATAACAGAACCATATTAATATTTATTATTTCATATATTATATTCTTATATCATTTTGTTTATAATATTTCCTCATTGCACATTTTAGGAGTTAACTCCTTCATTTTCCTATATATGATTTGTAATGTAAGTTCTATTTCTTATGTACAGGATATATATATTTAATATAAATAACTATATTAATTTTCTATATATTATATTTACTCATTATATTCATTATTATAATAATTCACAAATGGTTATCATAGAAAATTAATCTCATCACGTCGTGGTGACGGTAGGTTATACGTACATACGAGTGACAGTATGATTCACTTAATGGTGAAATTAAAAAAAAATTATAATATATTAATTATAAAGAATAAATATCATGTAATATTAGTTATTTTTATCTATTATTCCCATAATTATAACCATCCAATTAATTTGGTGGTGAAAAATATATTACACTGCGGTGTGGAGACGGTAGGTCATACGTATGCATGTGTGGTGATTTCATATTTCATATGATGGATAAACGGATGGAAATAGTTTCCCCATATTCATAATAACATATAATAATATATATGATACTATATTTATTACTTTATAAAGGACGAAACACATAATGACAAATCATAATAAGAAATAATTTTGGATGAGTTAGTACAAATGATTACCTCTTCTTTCGCAGACATCATTTAGATATCTTCTTAAGGGATATAGGGTTAGTTTCTTTTGTAAGAAAAGGATCTCCAGAACATGGGTATGTATTTTGGGAGTATAAATTAGAAGGACATAGTAGATCTAGAAATCCCAATATGGTGTCAGGAAGTGAGGTATGAGGTTCCATTATATAATTAAGGTGAGGGGCATATTTGGAAACACTCAAACTATTATATTAATATAAATTCATTTCTCATTGAATATTTTTGTAAGGTTAGTTATTTAAAATATAATATTTGTATGGGATTAAATACTCTAAAAAATTATTTTTAGACAAGTTTTTTTCACATCATTAACCTTATCTTTTTGATTTAACCCTAACTTAATCTCTTTACCTCTTACCTTGACAACTTGTAATTTTACGCATTTAGGGTAAATTTAGTTACTATGAAATTATAAACAAACCCAAAATGGGTAATTTATTACATAATTAACCTCATAAAAATTATTTGGTATAATTTTATAATTTTGTGAATTTTATATCATTTAATAAAATATTATTTATTTTAAAATATCATTAATGTGTATTTAGAAACTATTCATTACTTGATTTTTTAATGTATAATAAAAATGATATAAAATAAACTCAATTAACTCAAAAATAACATGTTAAATTCATTTATAAAATTCATGGATGGAATCAATTATGTAAAATTATATTTATTTTAATATTATTAACGTCATTTATTTGAAACTCACATTAATTAAGTAATTACTGCATCATTATTGTGTCACCATTAACTTTAATCATTTCCATCCTAAAAAGTATAAATGAATGACCATTATGTATAAAAATGGTTTATATTTCCAAATACTACTTGTATTTGAAGGAATTACCCACAAAAACCATATTAAAAATAATTCACTTATTAAAAACAAAAGTGTGACAAAATGGGACTTTCCTTAGAATAATTTACTATTAAAGATTTAAAGTCATCCAAGTGGCTTCAAGAGGCAATAAAATCGTCCCAATTTTATTTGGGTCTAATGTAACTCATCCCATAAAAACAGGACATGTATTAGCGTAATTTTATAACACTTACAATAATTTTTTTACCCTTAATTTCATGATTCAACCTTTACCATGGGAATTAAAAAATTACTAAATTTACTATTCATATTTCCAAAAATAAAATAAATATTTTAACATCATTTGGCCTCACATATTCAAAATAAAAAATCTATTTTTCAAAATTCAAAACACATAAGTTCCTGTAATTAATTTAAAATTAATCTCGTTGATAGGGTGAGAAAACTGTTTATTAAACTTTAAAATATGAAAAAGATTAAAACATTTTTATATCAATATTCAACGTGAAATTTATTAAAATGATATAAATTGAATTAAATGATAAAAAATTATCTACTTATAAATTAAAAAAAATTAATTTTAATTTAACACCATAAATTATTTTTACTTAAAAAGTTGATTTCAATTGAAATGTAGTATTGTTCACTATTACTCCAAACATGAATCTTATCATAAAAAATATAAAATAAAAAAATATAGATAAATATATTACACATTAAAATAAGATGTCTATTTTTTCAAATAGATTATATAATATTAAAAAAATGAATTTAAAATATGTTCACCATTAAAAGGCAGTTAAATTGCCTTTAAAAAAATATGTGTTTATTGCATAAAATTGGGTTTGTTTTTATCTTATATTTATAAAAACTATTAGATGAATATAAAAAAATTTATTGAATATATAACATATATATTTCATAAATAGCATTTCCTAATTGTAGTTAATTAATTTTATTAAGACAGAACACGTTTGGGAGCAAAAAAAAAATATTTCGTTTACATTCAATTTGTTTATATTTTTGTTTGTAATTCAATTGGTAACCAATAAATTTAGCTAATTTTTTTATAAACCATATATTTTCATAATTTAGTTAATATTATTCATAATCATTAATTTAATTTATAGGTTATAATGGTGACATTTAAAAATAAAATTTAGTTTTTTGTTGAAACATGTTTGTGCTTGTAATTTAAGCTATCAAATAAATTATTTTTGAAAAAAATAAAAACCATAATAATATTGGGGTTTTATAATTATCTACCATGGGTGATTCCTGAAACTCATGAATAAATTCATCTTGTATCACTAATGGAACAAAAAACCGTCCTTAAAAGAGCTTCCAATGTCGATCATCATATGATCATCCCTTGGGAGCACCACCATGGAGGATGTGAACTTGAAATATCTATAACTTCAAATCTCCCCCACTGAGAATACTCCACCTTATATATAAGTAGAAGATAAAATTTCATATAGTATAGGAAACCTATACCACAATGTTTCTCCAAGTTGAGATTCATCTATGAAATCTACTCCATCACTCTCCATGCATCTCTAAACCCCCAAAAAACATCCCCTCTTGAATTTCTTATAAGGGAATCACCAACAACATTTAATTTCCCTAGGATATATGTGATCATGATTTTATTGTACCACAATAACTCCACTCACCTCCAATAATAGATATTAAAATATTTCAAATATATTATATACCTTAAGATTATGTGATCTTTGAAGATTACATATCATTTTTCGGTGAGGTAGTACCACCACAGATTTAGGGAGAATAGAATTGATACAACCTTGAGATCAACGATTGTATAGTTATGCTCATTATGATGCACCTACCTAGAAACATATGATATCACTAACCACAATTTAATTAATCCAAAACCCAAAATCATATGATAATTGTCATGAAAACCCTCATGCGTATCTCCCTTATCAAGAAATTAAAGAACATGTTCGGTGATCAAATTCTCCTTCAGGAAGTCGAAAGACACCTAACATTCATCAGTTCATATGAAATCCTATTAATTTAGAGTAAAGGCTATTAAATGGGATAAAATCCATGATAAGTAGAACATAATCCTCTTTTAATATCCTTTTAGACTAGAAAAACCACAAACCTCGGCAACATTCTAGGTTTCTACCCAAGAAACAACTATCATGATCTTCAAATGATTAATACTAATCCCAACTAAGGCACAACATGAAAAGTAAAATTTACCTCCCACATAGAAAAATTTCTCTTATAAGTCTACCTATATATATCATGGTGTGTAAGGAATTATAAAACAACCCTAATATTCTTAAGAAGACCCTCCTTCGACCTTAATTACTTGAGGATATAATTTATGAGCATTATCATGAACTTTTCTAGGAACTCAAGAAACAAAAATTCCAATAGTCCCATAAAAATATATTGAGATTTCAAGAAATTTAATGATGTAACTACAAATTTTATGTGCCTCTACAAACACCTTAATGTAGTATTTAGGATATATTCATCATTCACCACCATTGGATGGTACGCAAAAAAGTATATCATTCTTTGAAAACCAATTGGAGCCTTTTAAATATTAAAATAAATAATAAATCATGGGTATGAGATAATAGTTCTTGAAATTAAATTGATTCAATCATTTTTAGTGTATTAAAAAAACACAAACAACCATATTATTTCTTATAATAAACCTCGGATCACCCAAAGATGACACAGTCAACCATACAAAACCCTTATACATTAATTCAATAATATAAAAACTCATCTCCCACAAATCGAAATGTGACATCTGATAAATATTAATCTACATTAGAGAATATCTATACTACAACTATTTCCTAAACAGAATATCTTATTAAGTAGGTAGCATCACAAATGCTTTGGGAGATATATCTAGAAACTAAATGAAAACACTATGAAACAGAAGCATTTACACCACTACTGAAATCAATAAAAACTCTAATAATTAAGAAAAAATATTTTCTAAACTTCTATAACCCATATAATTATCCTATTATCCAATGAACATTGTATAATTTCCTTCTATCTTATAGAATATGAAAATCATTTATAATAAATTGAGGACAAAAAATATGGAATGAAGCCAATAAATTCCAAGGTTGAAATATTATTGTTTTATCAATATGAAAAATAAATCGCATAATGAATGAAGGTGTCCCATAATTAGATCCCAACCTCAGAATAGGTTTTTAAAACTATACGGATCTCTAATTAGCATAGTTAATACTAGGCGGGTTTCCATCTACTCTAGCTTGAGTCCTAAGGCAGAATCCAACGTGGGTGAAGGAAATTAAATTTAGTTTTCAAAATAAAATAAGGAAAAATAGAATGTATGAAAAATAACATTGTGCCTTTGATGATATTTGTCACATATAGTGCTAACATATCATTGGAATGTAACTAACCACAACTAAATCCCCAACCTCATTGGCCCTATGGATGAACACCCCAAAATCCATATTTATCACTATATCCTATACGATGGGATAAATCACTAGGATGACCTATCCCTACTATGCCATCCCTTAAATATTCAAAATCCAATTGATCAAACTCTCAATAAGGATTCTAAGACAACTAATAATAATGTTGAACTGGGATCTATATACCAATATCACACTATCCACTATGAATAATCATGAATTTCAATTACTAATAACCATGAAATATACATGAAGGTAATGCATAAATAGGTCCCCATTTAGATTAATGAGAGCTACTCACTACAAAGAAGTAAGAATAAATCCATTAAGGTCATCTTAATTTCAATAAAAAACTTGAATGCATTAACATATGATATCCACCAACAGTGTCAATACTACTCTATGAGTTATTATTAATCTGATATATAGTTGATCTTGACAACACTTGAATCTTCTTTTTCACCATAACCATATTCATCACATTCAAATACATAGGCAATGTAAATGGGATATCTACTTATTGAATAACTACAAAAAATGCCTCATCAAAATATAACACTTTTTCATATTCAAATGGAAATAATATCAGGGGTAAATTTGATAAGATACATGAATTAAATAACAAGATATCAAACAAATAGAAACCATTTATAATGGGATAGAAAATCGTTGTCTTCCTCACCTTTTCCACTGAGGAAATTTTCTCTGCATGGAATTGATTCTTGAAATAATCCCATTAAATATCTAACTCATTATGCTATTTGAGAAAAAAATCCCCCACTAGAACTTATCTCCTCTCATACGCCTAACATACAACAAGACTCAATGCAATTTTCTAACACGGATAAAACTGAAATAACTCTCTAAAACATCTAGGAAAGGCTTCTTATTTAAATTAGAGACACTAACCTTATATTCTCTAAAATGTGATGTTATAACTCACAAATTCTTATCCTCCAATACATATCCTCCCCAATCTGGTCTACCCTATGGTTGTAAACAAGATTATCCTGCATCACCTTACCAATCTGAATTGCATGGGTTCATGACCAAAATTCATCCCTAAAACAAAGAAATGAAACTCTTAATCATTATATCATAGATTTTATGATGAATTATTTAATAGGAATCATTTTAATTATTCTCCCACAATCACCCCACATTCAAACAAAAACACAATAAAATGGGACTCATATATCTCGTTAGGGTCTCTACTATGAAATCACCATTACCTCACCTAGAGAGTTTAGTAATCTTATGATCCTTAATTCAGATCACATGTGTCCATAATCACCGATTTCGTTTACAGTCTCCCTTGCAACATCACACATTAGGTTTAGAAAAAAAATCCATACCAAAACCATGCAACCATCACTAATTCCGAACTCCAAAATTTATCCTTACACTTATACATAGTATGGAAACCACTTTTCACAACCCACCATCTCTGGGAACCCCACCTAGGCCTATAATAATGATGACGGTGACCTATGAATCCCACCTATAATGGGCTACAGGTTTGTGACTTCAACTGATTGTATAATCACACATGTCTAGGAGGAATTACACCTGTAATCCCATGAAAATATAAAGAAACCCAAAAAATATAAAGCATAAAATAAAAACCAATATCACACAATTAATTTAAATTCAATAAATAGAAAAGTTCATAAAATGAAGTACTAAAAAGGAAAACTCATATGATAGTGGCTCAAATAGCTGCTCTATGCCACAAGCTAGAAACATCCAACTCAATCACATTATTAATCCTAGAAACATAAAAATATTTATATATATATAATGATGAGAATAAAATTTTACTCAATTTAAACTACCAGAATACATGTGATATATTTGTATGCTAATAATAACCATTACTCAGTGAATTATTAGTAGAAAAAACTCACACCGACATCCAGTTATCTCTAACCCAACCTCACCAAGTCTCACTCACCAAATATTTTATTTATTTATAATAAAATAATACAAAAATAATATAGTAATATGTTACCAAAAACCAACTAAACTAAAGGTTTTTTACACTCACACACCCAATAAAAATAGCATGGTGAATGTATCCATTACATAACCACATAACCACATATATTTATATCAATATTCCATAACATAATTGTAACCATGTATCCACAGCCACATTCCTCATCCCCACGTAATAATCAAACATCATATCATCATATTAATAGTGTATCATGAACATAAAGGATACCAAACTCATACCCTACTCTTACCATACTCAACCCCTACCACACATCACAGGCTCTATCACATCATCATCCCATCATAATTATGTAAAAAAAATTACAGTAACCAATATATGTTATATCTTTTATTATAGAGTTAATAGAGAGAGGAGTAGTGAGTAGTCAACCATACATTATCCCAATAACTAGGATATTGGTTAAAGCACCTAAATCCTAGAACATTTGGATATATTTAAGGTTATCATACATGCGTGTTGGTTCATAATAAAACATAAGAGAGTAGAACATATATCATCATTACACATAATATCAACCCAAGGGCTCATTCCATGTAAACACGAACAATACCCATAATAATTACATCACTACCTCTTACACTTGATAAAAACCATTATCATCACTATACCACTTAGTAGCCCCAATAAAAAAAGAAAATAGAAAAAAAATCTTCATTAACATCCCATTTAATCATAGCATTTATCTATTTTTAGATTTTAAATTTTTCTAGTCAAATTAGATTCATTTTTGCATTCATTTTTTCATATTTAACTCCAAACCATACATTATCCATCACCTATTATTATCTCATCCAATAATGGTTATTTTAATTCATTGTCAATTTATTAACAACCCACTCTTTTTAAAAAATTTCCACCCACTCCCCACTATCATATTCATTATTAACAACCGTAATATCACCACTAGGAAACTATAAAATAACCAAATAATAACCAAACTCTTAAAAATGTGACCATTTACCCAATACATGAAATAAACCACCATAATGGCCCCAAAATAGCATTCTTTCCATATAACAATACATTAAAGCATTTTTATAATCATAAAAAAACATCTTCTAGCACTATTATTGTAACTACACCTCTCCCTACAAACCAACCACTACAACCTCACATAATACATAAAATCATAATAAGAAAGACCCCATATAAATAATCAAATAAAGACAAAATTTCATTAATTTACTCTATGTAAATTTGTTTTAAACCATGTTTATATAAATTAATATTTATATGTTCATAAACCAACACATTAATTTCAGATTTCCATAATTACAATTCATCTCTATATTAAAGTAATTAACCCTTTTTTAAAGGTGATTCTAATATATCAATGGAAAAAACAATGATTTCACAGAAGACAAAAATAATTTCTAGAAGAAAATTCAACAAACCATTAACATATAAGTAATAAAAAAGGATTTTTTTAAGGTACATGTTTTTCACCATCATAAATTAAATTCAAGATTCAGTTATTATCTTTATTTTTCTATTTCAAAATATACATCCTATGAAAATAAGATTGACAATAATTTCCAAATTGGACATCAGAAAAAAGAGAAGTCTCAAATACCCTTCCTCGACCAGATAAATATCCATTCCACATTAAATGTACCAAAGTCATGAAAAAATGAATTCGTGATAATCTCCCACCAAATGATTTCATGATAATTCTAATAAAAAAGTCATCTAACACCAAATATAATAATTATTTGAACCATTCATTAAGAAAGAACAAATGAAATAAGATGGGAGGGAACTTTGGAATAGATATATACATTTGGAGATCATGATGTGATCCTTCAAGGATTCCCCCCTTCTTAAAACATCATTAAACATTTTTAAATTTTCTATAACTAAATAATGTTAGCACATAATGATTATAATTATACTATAATTCTAAAAATTATGAAAATCATGTCTTTGAACTTGTGCATCCACCTTTGACCCAATCACCTCAGACCAAGACCATGTCAAAATGTTATCCAAAAAACCCATTGTAATTTGTCAACTAGTGGTTACAGGATTATATATATTTATCCCTTTTGAGGTAATGTGTAATATTTTCCATTGATTTATAGAATTGTAAAAGTACCACGTGTCTTACCATGTGATATGAAATATGTTTCATATGTTATGTAAGATGTTATTTGACGTTCCACTTCATATGTAAGGTGTATGAAATGTAAAAACATCACTTGATACATAATATATTTCCTTTTGAGATTTAAAATAAATAATATATTTAATCAATCAATAATTTTTTCCAATTTCATAAGGTTTTTCCCTTCAATATAATTCAATACGTATAAAAATCATTCAATACATACTATTTTTCCATTTAATGAAAAGTAATATGTATGTTTTTAAACTATACATGGACCATAAGGTTTTCTATTCATATATAAGATTCCATACGTGTTAAAATTTTGATATGTAGAAAAATAATATCACATATTAAATAGATAAGATATATATATATATATTGACACATAATATATTTTCCATTGTATAATATCAAATATGTAAGAAAATTTCACCAACTCTGTAGGAATTATAATGTTTTATACATTTATAACAGAACATATTCATCATCAAGATTCTACTTAATATAAAATAAATACCCCTCCTTATATAAGATTCTATAATTGACAAAACATAGCTCAACTATTTCAATATATAATATGATAAACATAAAATAGAAATTCTAGAATAAATAAAAAAATAGTGTGATTGACTGACACACTAGACTACAGAACTACCAACTCCCAGATAAATTCTAAAATTTAGTAAACCATACATTCATCCAACCTTCTCTTAGAACCTCTAATGACCAAAAGACCTAATGTGGTGGTATATAAATTTTTTCCAGGACATTCTTCATTAATTTTATTTTACAAAACCTGAATTTATTATCAAAATAAAAATAATACTTTTTGAATAAAATTTATATTTAAAATAAACATTTTATTATAGGATAATGAATCCATTTTAAAAGTTTATTAAGTGGTTTATAATTTATTATCTACCTTGGTGGTCTTATTTATATATTATCTTGATTGTGAACAAAGTAACAACAATCACCACATTGCAACATACATTTCCTTGTAATACAATTATCTAAAACTTCTTGAATTCATTTTTTTGAAATTTTATGATATTTCCTGATTTATTTATGTTGGTCCAGATATAGTTGTGATTTTATGTTGTCACAACCCATCCCAGTGGGATTCGCGCTACAACTCACCAAGCCTGCCACCAAAAGATAAGGGGTTGGGGACTAGCACTGAGTAGAAAAGTCACTAACATGGGAGGCATTTCCTAAATACTTACACACACACACACATAACAAGGGCCACATATGATGAAATATAAAAACCAATAAGGAACAAAATGCATGTATACTGTTATACCCAATGAACAGAGTAAAACCGAAAGTAAAATGCAGTAAAGTAAACTAGGACAGAGTACAATCCCACCTAAAGAAAGATTTTGTATACTATAATGTCCAACCAATACATAAGATAGGTATTTTGGCTGTAACTAAAAGCCATAGGAACACATGTTCCACTCTATAAATCACTAATCTCTACCATGTCCTAGTCTAGCTTGGATTTCATCAAATGTTTGCTCATCTTCACAATACATGACATGTATGGGAAAAACCCATGTAGAGGAGAGTATAACAATACATAGTTGGACACCCCCAAAAACAAAAAATCAATACAAAATGTAATGGTATGGAGGTATCTACATAGTATATGTATATAGTACATATAACAAAGAACATATCTAGATATACTGATAACCCAAACACGTAGTCTAGAGGTAAGTCACAATGACTGTGTGCCCATGCTAAGGATTTAGTTTGAAGATTACACAAAGAACTCATAGAGGATAACTTAATCCTGAGTCTGATAGCCTGGATGATAGCCATCTGATAAGTACTATTCATCAGGAACCACCTTGAGAGAGAGATTTGAAAATATATATGAATATACAATATGATACACTATTTTTGGGAGAACCAACCCCATGAGTGAGTAAGATCACGATACATGGATGAGGATCATTAATAGTGCCATGGTGTATACCACAGCTCATCTAGATTCACCTACTATGCAGTGGACTGAAATTTTATAGGATTGGCCGCATTGGTAACCTGGCTCTACCTGGGGAGCAATAATTGATAGAGGATCCTCCTTCGGTCTTATTGAAGGGGACTCCCGACTCTATCTGGAAAGTCATACTAAAGGGGCTCATACTCTTGGGGATATGAAATGATACTAACTAAACATCAGGAGAACGAGAAAGAGGTAGAAACCTAAACTAAACTTGTCTATCATATGATAAAAAAGAGATAAATCAGTCAAGAAGACGGTGCACTTCGCATAGAAGGGTCACATGTTGTGTCCCATGACCACGTGTACTGCATGTGTACAACGACCTGTTTCAGAAGAACATGTCATGTGGAAAATGTATACATGGAATGTTGAAAGGAATAGACATTGTTTCCAACTATTTGGGGTCTTCTCCATGTACTATTTCCTAGTGCCAGTACATGGATTCAAACCATGTTTCCCTACCCATGTCCCGGTAGAATAGGTAGCATTTGTATTTGGTCAGGGTTAAGTAGTGTGGTGGAGTACATGTCATCTAATCCACCCCATGTCTGTTTATCCTCCATTATACATCATGAGTTATGGGAAATGTCTTGCATGTCCTGTGATAGCTATCACATGTCATGTTTCACCTCACCGTCACTCAAAACCCTAGCCACTGCTGGACTAGTCCCATAAATAGTGTATTCTGAGATACACACTGTATTCATCCGAATTTTCTAGAATCATTATTCTTCCCCAACACTTCAGTTGATCTTCTTTTGTTTGATATAATTATATTTTTACCTCAAAATTTGAGATTTCTGGTTTTATCATCCTTTCAACACAGATTTGATAAGTTTCAGTCCTTCGATCGGCCCGGAAACTGATTTCAATCAACTTCATGAAGAACAATCGTATATTTATATCTCCTAGAATATGTTTATCCATATATAACCATCAATGTTATGCCCACTCTAGGTCATTTTGATGTTATATCTGCAATTTAAAGATCGTTCCACCTCAAAACGGATGTGTAACAACCCTTCCTTCATAACCCAATAAAGAATGAAGAACATGCCAGAATAAGTAGGGAAGAAATCATAGAGAAACAACCCTAGGAACAAACCTCATCTGTTGTTTGTTTTGGTCATGATACACTCAAATTATTAGGATCAATAAACTAAATTGAAAAATAATCTATTCATCAAATAAAAACAACAATCACCCATACCGCAAGAACCATCTAATCACGGGTCAACATATTCATGGGTTTATCCATGTTTGTTGTTGAATCTAAGAATGGGAAATAAATAATTGATATCACTTTCCCTAAATTGAGTTTTTATTTATTGTTGATAAATAATTATTGTGTTTCCGTCGTTGATGTGATCCTCCAACCCCACTAGAAAAATGACTCATGATCACTTGATTCATCATCATTTTTTGTTAAGAGTTTTCTACATGAGTTGCCTCTCCAATGCTTCATATAATTCTAGGGTTATGTGGATAACCGTAAAAATTATACATAACAACTTATTTGAAATCATAGGTCATTGCATTAGCACAAAGTGAAAATAAAATAAATATTAAATTTATTCTATTTCCTTAAACATCCAAAAACTAATTTTCATAGCCATCCCATGTTGGTCGGTGCTAGGTCTCACATAATGTTAATTTGTGGATCTAAATACAACAGTGCCCAAAAATTTTAATTTGGGAACATGTTTAAAATTTATTTTAATTTTTCTGGAAAACCTCTCTCACATGCTATTTAATGTTTAATTTATATCATACATTTATTATTGGCACCCTAGTACTCAAAATTAAAGGTCGTATTCTCAAATTAATTTCATATAATATTTGAAAATAATACATGGATATTCTAAGACATTACATTCTCCCCAAATTAAAAATTTACATTCCTGAAAATCCAAAACAAAAGGCTATAAAAAGAGATTTGGGTACTACACACAGATCAGCGCCTCCCAATACCATGTGATCCACTACATATTCTTGTGATGCCACTGTACACTCACTTATAGAATCACTCACCAACGCAGAATCCTCTTCTTTCGATCCTCTATCTCTAATGTGTAATCCTCAAAAGTCACTCCATCCTCGATATCTAGCTCACATATGTTGATGACATGCAACAGATAGTGCATGTAACTCCTCAGCTGTGACACATGGAAGACATCATGTACCAAGTGAAACTACGGTTGTAGAGGTTGGAGGTACACCACCTCACCAACTCAACATAGTATCTGGAAAGGGCTGATGAAACTCAAAGACAACATGCCACCCCGGCCAAATCTCTAAAACTCTCATTGAGGTGGGACTCAATTTAAGACATGGTCTCATTCCTCAGACTCCCAAGGTCTTTATTATATGTCATCATAACATACTTATTGGCTTTGTTCAACCTCCATATGTTCTTGGATGACATGCACCTTCTTGGTAGTAGATCAAAACAATTATTGGACCATGAGTGTTGACTCTCTTAGTCGGTAGAACGAAGTGGTGACTGACAGCGGTCACCTTTTCAGAGCATAGAATGTGCCATAACAATGGTGGAGTGGAATCTTTTGTTCTACAAAAACACCACCCTTGGTAGGTGCTCCTCTCAACTACAATGAAACCCCAATAAGAAATACTACAACATTTCCTCTATACCCTGAATGGTCTTTTCTATCTATCCATCTAATGGGGGATTAAATATTGTGCTCAATCATAACTATGCCCCAAAATCTTCCTACAATCCCTTCCAAAATTGGGATGTGAAACAAGCATCTCAGTCTAAAATAATCATCGATGGGACTCCATGAAGAAACACTATCTTGTGCACTTTAAGGTGTACCAAACCCGGAACTTAACTCTTCTCTCGAATAGCTAAGAAGTGGGATGACATCGTGAGTCATTCAATGATCACCCAGATGAAATTTTTTCCCCTCTACATATGTGTTAATCCTGTCATGAATTCCATATATATTCCATCCTACTTATATTCCAGAACCTCTAGGGGTGAGCTAATCCTACTGGATCCTGGGGCTCAGCCTTTATCTGCTGGCACATAAGGGATTTTGAAATGAACTCTAACACTGCATTATTCATCAATGTCCCCAAAAACTGAAATGAGAGATCTTGGAACAAATTATCCACACTAGGGTATACCACCAAATGGAATCTATGAAACTCCCTCAAAACCTCCTCCTACAATGTCTCCGGTACAACTGTGCATCCCTTAAAAAGGATGATGCCCACCCTACATTGTGAATATTCATAAGAATCATGCCCTAGGGACATCTAGGCACTTATGGTCTTGTATTTGGTATCCCCAACATGTGCCTCACAAAATTTCTGTAGGAGTGGAGGAGTGACAACCATTAATTGGAGGTATGCTTCATGTTCTCCATCCATGAAGGATAACTGTAACAAGGCCAAATGATATGATGCATCATTTAGAAACTTTAAACTAGATCTACCGATAAAATAATCATCCACTATGTTCCCCTTCCTAGGAGTATAGACAATCTTGAAGTCATAATCCTGTAGGAACGATAGACATCACCTCTATACTAGGTTCAGATCCCTCTATGAGAATATATAGTTGATACTCTTGTGATCAAAGTATAAGATAAACTGACCACCCATCAGGTAGTGTCACCACATCTTCAATTCAAAGACTATCTCTTCTAACTCAAGATAACTGGTCACATAGTTCTACTCATGTGGCCTCAACTGGGAAAAATCATTAGAAATCACCTCGTGCCTTTACATCAATACACAACCATGTTCGGTCCGTGATGCATCATAGAATACTAAATACTTAACTCCCTCCTTTGGAAATAACAATATCAAAGCACTCATCAAACTATGCCTCAATAACTAAAAATCCTACTGGGACATCTTTCTACACACGAAATGCTTCCCCTTTTGAGTAAAATCTATCATCGGTGATGATATCCAGGAGAAATCAGGTATGAATATTCTGTAATATCCTTCTAGACCAAGTAATCATTAAACTATTATCGCATTCCTAGGTGGCTCTCATGCTAACAATTCTACCACCTTGGCCAGGTCCACCACCACCCCATCTTCTAAGATAACATGTCCTAGCAATTAGTCCTCCTGAATCCCAAACTAGCACTTTGATATCATCCCATAAAGCTGGTCCTATCAATGTTCGTTGATAACAATATTAAGATATCTCGTGTGCTCCACATCAGATACTGAGTACACAAGAATTTTGTCGATGAAGACTACTATGAACTGGTCTAAGTAAGGCTGGATGATCCAGATCATGAGTCTTGTGAATAGTGTTGGGGAATTTTTCATGCCATAGGGAATCACAAATTACTCATAATGGTTGTATCAGCATCTAGATGATGTCTTCAGTATATCCTCATCTCGTACTCATAGTTGGTGATAGCCTAATCAAACATCATCCATCAAGAACTATCATGCACCTCTAAAATGACCATGTAGGTCATAAATCATATGTAATGGATTCTTGTTCTTTACCATCACTTGGTTCATGATCCGGTAATCAATGAACAATCTCAAGATCCCTTCTGCCTTTTTGGTAAAAAACCGAGGCTGCCCAGGGTGAAACACTAGTTCTCAAAAAGTCCTTCCTCTTAAAATCCTCCAACTATTCCCACAAATCACAAAGCTCTATGAGAGACATCTAATATGATGGTGAGGATATCAGTGTCATCCCAGGGTGAAAATCGATACAGAAGTTTATCTCTTGATGGTGAGGTAATCTTGTAACAACTTGGGGAAATACATCCTCGTACTCTGCCACTACTTTTGGGAACTAAAAAATCCCAACATCTACTACTTTTGGGGTACTGTTAGCCAACTCATGAGTGATTAGATGCACCCTCCTATGAATGACAACATCCAGTGCTGTCTGGGTCTCCTTTTCACTGAAAAAGGACAACCATATCCCATCCCAGTAGACACATCGCATCCTTTACCCAAAACAGTACAACTGGGAATGGACTGTAGATATCCAATACATACTGAAATGACTTCATAAGGCCTCGACATTTTCACCAATAGGTTCCAACTGGAACTCTCACTTACAAGGATAATATCACACTATTAGAAAATATGTGTGATCTTTTAATCTCCTCCCATAAGGGTCTCCAAGTGTATGGGTTGATTCAATGGTTATACCTGAATATAAATGTCTCAAAAAAGATATGCGGAAAGAAAATATTGAATAAAACTTATTTCTATTTGTATGGTATATAGTGTAGAAAATACACAAATCAGCCCTTGGATCATCCCTAGAGTTCATAGGCCACATGCCTCGACAGCATGTAGAAATCCCTTCCCCTTTCATCCAACTCCATAAGCCTGGCATGAACTTCATGGGGGTGATGGTAGTTTGTCAAAACATATTCCACCTCTTGGAGCTCTCACTAATTATCATCCACATCTACCAACTATCGATTCTGCCTGCTATACTATTTTCACCTTCCTTGGTGGTCCATCCACCGATTCCCTATCAACAGCTCGACGGGTTGGAAAATCTCTTACGATATTTCCTCTACTGTCACATTTAGGGAATCTCCTCTCCCTATGATGATTGGATACAACCCAAGAACCATGAAATGTAGATCCCCTAACATGGGACCTTCTATGATGCCTCCCATATCCCAATCCATGTGTCCGATATCGGCTCCCCACTAGGGAGGTCTCCACACCTGTATGCTTGCTGATGACTATCGCTAGTTGTCTCTACAAATTGAAGAAGCTCTCGACCACAATATATCACTCGTACACTATATAATAAGTTAGAATGAATATAGTTATGATGTTGGCATAGATATCATGTCGTAGACCTCGCCGAAAGGTTTGATCACTGATGTACTGATCTTTGACCATATCCATTTAGTACCTGAAGAGCTTGGATAACCTCAATGAATAGTTATCCACTGTCATATTACCCTGAAAGAACTGAATAAGTTCGTGTATATGCAGTTCTCTATGTGTAACTGAAGGGAACTCATCTCTAAAGAGACACTTGAACTCCACCCATGAAAGAGTCACCTAATTATGATTCTGCATGGTCCAACTCCACCATCGCCCAACCAATCCCTGAAGAAGGATTGCTACCATGATCACCACATGGTCTATTGGTTTCCTCGCTTGATGGAAATCTATGGTCACCACCTCAAGCTAGTCCTCAGCTACCTCTAGGTCGGGCTCACCTCAGAACCTAAGGGCTATCTATCTTTAAAACTTATGGAATTTTATTAGCAAGAGCACCTAGTATTCTAGTACTACAGCTACAATGTGCTTCTCCACTAGTGGTAGTATAGGTGGTTAACAATCTAGAGGTAATGCCTAGGGAACTAGACCGCACATTGAAGCCTCGTCACTGAGGGGGTAATCCTCATGATTAAGCTACTGATTCTTATATGGTATGTAATGTGGATGAATCATATAAGGAAACAAGATGTACCACGATCAATGAGTATATTTGGAGAGATGACTCAAAAAGAACACAGAAACCACAAACCATTTCAATAGGATGCAAGTACCATTATCTTTACCCAAAACTACTTTTCTCTTGTACCAAGATGAAAGGAAGGTTATCTTAGTCCTGGTGTAGGGATATATCATACACCCACACTGACATTGGAGTCCCTATCCTGAAATCCAATCTTAAAACACTTATCCTGGTTTCCCCCAAACTAATGTCACAGACTCTCAATACCATGTTAGAACTGACAATATGTGATACCACTCTATCATGGCCTATCCCAGTGGGCCACGCCTGACGAATCCCAATGCTCGCCTTCAATAGTCCAGGGGATAGTGACTAGCACCGGGTAGGCATGTCACTAACATGGGAGGCATTATCGATTTACCTGTATGCACACATAAATATCCTAGCCCACAAATGAAGAAATATAAAAACCACTATGGAACAAAATTCATGCATACTTATAAACCCAACCAAAGTAGTATAATGAAAATCAAAATGCAGTAAAGTAAAATAGTCGAGAATACAAGCCCACCTAATGAACAAATCTACAAACTACAATGCCAACCATATAACCAAGATAGGTTCTAGGAATGGTTCTCAAATATGTTGGAACATGTTAGAATGTTTGGAACTCATTAATCATTACCCAGTCCAGGTCCACCATGTACGCTATCAAATTTTCACTCCTCTATATAAGACATGACAAGTTTGGGAAAATCCCGTGCAGGGGTGAGTATAAAAACACTAAGTAGGACACCTCAAAAACCTTAAATAAATACAAAAAGTAAAGGTAAAATCATCTTTACATAGTATATGTCTACAATACATATAACAAGAACATATCCGAATAAACATTGATCCCATTACCATAGTCTAGAGGTATATCACGACAACTACATACCCAAGCTAAGGATTCAGTCCGAAGATTCCACAAAAAACACATCTGGGAGAACACAATACTGGGTCTCATATCCCTCATGATGTCCATCCTAGAATGAGAATTCATTGCAAACCACGATGATAGAGAGATGCGATGATAAATCTGAAGAGAGAATATGATACACTCATTTTGGGGGAACCAACTCCATGAGTGAGGTAGATCACAATACATGGATGAGGATCACTTCTAGGGCCATGGTGTATACCAGGACTCATATGGATTTACCTTCTACGTAAAAGATCGACATTCGGTAGGATTGGTTGCATCAAAAACCTAAATCTACTTAGGAAACATGAATGGATATGAGGTCTTGCTCTAGGTCTCCCGGAGGGAACTCCCAACTCTATTCAAAAAGTCTTGTAGAAAGGTGTCATACTCCTGTGGATAAGAATTAATAACAACTTACCATTTGGGGAATAAGAAAGGGGAACCAAACCAAATGATAATTTTCCAAGATATGGTGGATAAGGATATAAAGCCATGTATAAGAGTGTACACAATGTGTAGAAGGGTCACACTCGATGTCCCATTACCCTTGGTACTTCCCATGTACAATGTCTCATGTCCAAAAAACATGTCATGTGGAAAATCTACAAAAGGTATATAAAAATTATTACATGTTGATCCTCAATCTAGAATGGGTATTCCACAAAAGTGGATTTATCCTCAATTCCCATATCACACCAGTCAATGGTGTGTGATAGATTGTTTGTTTACCCCCTCTGTTGCGACATGTGGAATACATCTTGCACCTAGTGAAACTACCACTATAGAGATATTAGGTACGACCCCTCAACAACTCTATGATTTATCTGAAATGGGATGATGAACCTTGGAGATAACATTCCAACCATTCAAAATATTTGTAACCCTCATCGGGGTGAGACCCAAAAGAAAACATGGTCTCCTTCCTTGAACTCAAAAGGTCCCCACCATCATTCAGCAAAAGACTCAAACTAGCTATGTGCAATATTATTCTACTCTTGGATATACTTTACATTCTCGGAATTAGCTCGCACCAATTCTGAGTCCATGAGTGCTGACTCTCTTAGATCATTCTATTAAAGTGTTGACCGATAGGGTCGTTCGTATTGAACCTCAAATAGTGACATACCAATAGTGTAGTGGAAGCTATTATTGTTTGAAAACTCCACCAGTGTTAGGTGGTCCTCCCCTCTATGACCGAAGTCCGAGATTCAATCCCGTAGTATGTCCCCTAGACTGAATGGTCTTCTCTATCTATCCATCTCTCTGGGGATGAAATGTTGTGATCTAGCATAACTAAATCCCAAATGCCTCCTATAATCTCTTAAACAGCTGGGATGTGAAACAAGCATCATGATCTGAAATAATTGTTGATGGGACACTATGAAGACACACAATCTCTTTGACATAGAGGTATCCCAAAATCTCTACAAAACTCTGCTCTCAAATAGCTGGGAAGTGGTCCAACTTCGTGAGTCAGTTAATGGTCAGCCATATAGAATAGTGTCTCTTAGACATACTTGGTAATCCCATCACGATGTCCTTCAATATTCTATCCCACTTCCATTCCATCACATCTAGTGGGTGAGCTAATCCCACAAGAACCCGGTGCTCATCATTCCCTTTCTTGAATGTAAGGCATCAATAAACATGCTATTCCACTTCCTCATTCATCCATGACCACCAAAACTAATTTCGGATGCCTTAGTATATCTTCATCAAACTAGGGTGTACCACTATAGGGGATATATGAAAATCCCTTAGATCATCCTCCCACAACATCATTGGTAAAAGTGTGTGTCCCAAAAAAAGGATGACGTGCTCCCCACCTTGTGAATATCCATCAAGAGCATGCCCGAAGGACATATTAACATGAAAGGTATCACAGTAAGTACCCCCATGTTTTTCCTCCATGTCTCACAATAGGGATAGAGGGTTGAAACCCAATGTCTTGATGTTTTCTCCATCATCTCTATCCATAAAGGGTAACTAAAATGAATCCAACTTCCCTGAAGCCTCATTTAGAAACTGTGAACTATATCTCCTACTCAGAGAATCTGCTACGATGTTCCCCTTCCCAAGAGTATAGACACTCTCAAAGTCATAATCCTAGAGTAGCTTTATCCCTTGCCTCTTTATCAGGTTCATATGCTTCTGTTAGAAGAATATACTTGAGATTCTTGTGATAATAGTATATGATAAACCACTCTCTCATCAGGTAGTGTCTCCAAATATTCACCGTGAAGACTACCACTATGAACTTAAGATCATGGGTCACTAATTTCTGCTCAGGTGGACTTAGCTAACATGATCCATAGGAAATCATTGCTTGCCATTGAATCAGGACACAACATAGTCTGGTCACTAATGCATGGTAGAACACTACATTATTGAATACCTCCTATAGAAATATCACAATCGTAGGGCTCATCAATATCTGCATCAACTACTGCAAAGCCTGTTGGCACTACTCCATCCCTAGAAAAGGCTACTCATTTCAATTTAAATCTATCATTGATGATGATATATAATTGAAATCTAGTATGAATCTCCAGTAATATCCTTCAACCCAAGGAAACTCCATACCCCTGTCACGTTCCTAGGTCGATCCCATGATAACACTTCTTTCACCTTGGCGAAGTCCATCGATACTCTATTTTCTTAGATAACATTTCTCATGAAGTGGACTTTACGAATCTATAATGAGAACATTTAGAGATTCCTATAAATTTGGTTCACTCGGAGTATATCTAGAATCATATGTAGGTATCTCGAATGCTCCTCCTCAAATTCCGAGTTCCCAAATATGTTGTTTATGAAGACCACTATGAACTGGTCTATGTATTGTTGGATTATTCGGTACATGAGTCCCATGAACACTACTAGGGAATTTTTAATTCCAAAGTTCATCACCTAGTACTCCTAATGACTATAGCAGCATCTAAAATCCTTCTTTGGTATATCCACATCTTGTACTCACAACAGGTGATAGCCTGACCAAAAGTCAACCTCCCAGAACCATCATTCCCCTCGCAACTTATTGAAGAGTTCATCGGTCCCGATCAGTGGATTATTGTTCATTATCTTCACTTATTTCACTTATCGTAAATCCGTGCATAATATCAAGTTCCCATATACCATTTTGTCCATCAAAATTAGGGCTCCCTGAGGTGAAAAACAAGATCTCAAGAATCCCTTCCTCTAGAAATCCTCCAAATAAACCCTCATCTTGCGAAGATCTACAGGAGGCACCTCATATATTATAAAGGATATCAGTGCCTTTCTATGGTTAAAATTGATGTAGATGTATATCTCTTGGTGGGGAGGTAACATAAGAACATATTTCGAGAAGATGTCCATATACACCACTACTAATACTGGGAACTGAAAGCTCACTACATATACTGCTCTTACGGTAATGTATCTAACTATTGAGTGATCAGTTTCACCCTCCTAGGCATGATCCCATCCTATTCTGCTTGGAAATCATTTTCACTTAAAATAGAAAACCTCATCCCATTTTTACTGACACACCACACCCTTTTCCTAAAATAGTCAATATGGGTATGAACCTAAAATAGCTAATTAATTCCACGAATGACATCATAAGTCCTTGACGCTACCCCAAGAGATTCCAATAGATACTCTCACCTCATTGGTTAAGATCAAACTATCAGAAAAGATGTGTGATCACCGAATCTCTTACCATGGGTGTCTCCAAGCATAAGGGTCTAGTCAATGGTTCTACTATAATATAAAGGTCTCAAACAAGATATGTGTTGAGGAAATAATGACAAGCACATATGTCGATATGTACAACAAATAAGGTAGAAAAGACATAGATCATACCTCGGATCGTCCCCAAAGTCCTTGGGTCATACACCTTGAAAGCAGGTAGATGTCCTCACCCATGTGCTTATGCTACCTGATCCTGGTATGGACCTCATGGGGCTGGTGGTGATTGTATTTGAAAACATTTTTCACCTCATACAACTCTCCCTTATTCTCTACCACATCCATCACATAAAGGATCTTCTTACTCTACTTGTTTCCTTTTCCTCGGTGGTCCATTCACTACTACCTTGTATGCAGCTCTATGGGTTGGACAATCTCTAATGAGGTATCCTCTACCATCGCATGTATATAATCACCTCTCCCATGGCTGACTGGATCTATAATTGAAGCCCCGGACTATAGATCTCCTTTCCTGGGACCTCCGGTGACATCTCCTAGGTTTGGATCCCTATGTGAGACGTCAAATCCCCACTACTGAGGTCTCTCCACATGTCTTCTTGCTGCTGACTATCACTGGCTGACTCTACATAGCCCACCAGATGTCAACCACCAAATCTCACTCAAGCTCTCTAGCATATGACATAATGAGTTGAGGTATGCTGATTGCTCAGATGTCCCACCATAGACATTGCTTAAAAGTCTGATATCTGATGTACTGATCCCTAACCATATCCATCGATTACCTAGATAGGTTGGTGATCCTCAATGAATTGTAATCAACTATCATACTACTCTACTAGAGATAAATATTCTCCTTTATATGAACTTATCTTAGCATACCTATAGTGAAATCCTCTCTGAAGAGACTCTTAAACTCCACCCTTGAAATAGTTTCCCTACCGTGAGTCTGGGTGGTAAAACTCCATCATCGCCCTGTTGAACGCAAAAGAAGACTCACTACCAAGATCACGATCTAGTCTATTAGTGTCTTCAATAGATTGAAAACTCTTGTCACCACCTCATGCCAGTTCTCATCTACCTAGGGGTCGAGCTCTCATTGGAACCTGAAGGGTCTCTCTCTGAAACACATGGACTGCACTCATCATGCATTCCTCATTTTTTGGTACTAAAGGTACCACATGCTAATCCATTGGTGGTGGTATAGCTAGTTCACCACTTTAAGGTAATGCCTCAGGAAATGGACCATGCCTCAAATCCTATTCACTGAGTGGGGGGGGGGTATCCTCGTGATAAAGATACTAAATCTTAACTGGTATGTGTCGGGGAGGAATCATAAAAGGAAACAATGTACCATGGTCATTGAGAATATATGGAGAGCTAACATAAGAAGGGAATGGAAACCACAACTAATTCTTATAAGATGCATGTACCATTATTTTTTTCCCACAACTAGTGTTCCCATATACTCAGTCTAGAAGCAGGTAATCGGATTCCTAGTGTATTGATATGTCGGCCACCCGCACCAACACTGGAGTCCTTGGCTTGAACGCCGAACATGAAACACTTAACACAGTTTCCACAAACCAATCTCATAAACTCTCAGTCTATTGTAGAATTGGCCAGCTCTGATACCACAATGTCATGACCCGTCCATGTGGGGCTTTTTCAGCTACTCCCAAATCTCATCTCCAATATTCAAGTGGCTGGTGACTAGCTCTGAGTAGGAATGTCACTAACATGGGAGACATTTCATAAGTACCTTTATGTAAATACACAATTTAATCCCACAAAAGCTGAAATATAAAAAATCAAAAAGGAACAAAAATGAATGTATACTGCTAAACTCATCCAACAGAGTAGAATGAAATGTAAAATGAAATAATGTAAACTAGATCAGAATACAAACCCACAAAAAGAAAGAGTCAGTAAACTACAAAGTCCAACTTATAAACATGATATGTACTTGGATTATAGCTCGTAGCTATAGGAAAACCTCATCTTTTCTATAAATCACTAATATATACCTACTCATGGTCCTCCCTAGACACCATAAATAGTTTTATTGTCTGCAAAAGACACATCTTGTGCAAACACATCCCATGTAGGAGTGAGTATAAAAATACTCAGTAGGAAACCCAGAATACCACAATGAAATGAAAAAATTATAGATATAGTCATCTCTACATATTATATCTCTATAGTATATAAAACAAGAAAATATCCATATATACTCAGAAACCATATCTATAGTCTAGAGGTAAGTCACAATGAACACATTCTCGTGCTAAGGATTCAGTCCGAAGATTCCACAAAGCACTCATCCAGGATAACTCACTCCTCTGTATGATAGACTAGATGACTTCTATCCGAGAAGTATTGTTTGTCAGGAACTTCCATGAGAGAGAGATATATGTCTTTTTATATGAATAGATAATATGATACACTCATTATTGGTGAACCAAGTCCACGAGTGAGAATGACCATGATACACGGATGTGTATCACTATCAGGGCCATGGAATATACAATGAATCATCTCTATTCACCTGCTAAGTAAAAGATAGATGGCTGGTAGGATTGATCTTTTCAATAACTTGACTCTACCAGTGGAACAGTAATAGATATAGGATCCTGCTCTGGGCCTCTCAGAGGGTTATCCTGACAATATCAATAAATTCTATCAAAAGGGGGTCATACTCTTGTGGAAGGGAAATGATACCAACTAACCTTCAAGGGAATGATGAAGGGGAACTAAACCAAATGAAACATTACCTAGATATGGTGTACAAGGATATGAATCCATGTAGAAGAGAGTACATGTATTATAGAAGGGTCACACACCGTTTCCCTTGACCCTAGGGACATACCATGTACAACGACCCATTTCAGAAGAACATGCCATGCTGGAATGTCTTAAATGGAATTAGGAAAGGAATACACTCTATGTACATCTATCCAAGGACTATTATGTGTACGTTGTCTATATTACAGTACATGACTTCAACCAGTGTTCCCTGAATCATGTATCAGTATACAGGGTAGACCATGTATCTCGTTGGGGTCTGGTCATGTGGTAGAGTACAAGTCGTGTACTCCACCCCATGTATGTGTATCATCCAAGATATACACCAAGTTCTAGTTAATGTCCCACTTTTCGTGTGATAGATATTATATACCATTATACACCTCTCTATCTCTCAAAACCCTAGATTCCATTGGACTGGTCTCACACAATGTGTATTTTGAGATACACACATGTTCATCGGGATTTTCTAGAATCATTATTCTTCATCCAATACCTATGTTCATCATTCAATGTTTGATCCAATGATCATTTCACCTCAAAATTAAATACACATGGTTGTATCATTATTAAAACACCTATTTGGTTATTTTTGGGCCTTTGATCAGCTTTAAAAACCGATTTATATCATCCACACAAAAAACACTTGAAGAATGATATCTCCTGGAATACATCCATCTGTCTATCACCAAGGTCGTCTCACCTCTACTAGGTGATCATGATGTGAAATCTATGATTTAATATCATTGCACCATGAAACAGATGCACAACGAACCTTTTTTCATAATCCCAAGAAGAATGAAGAACACACAAGAATAAAGGGAGAAGAAATCACAGAGAAAAAACCCAAGGAGCGAACCTTGGCTATTTTTTATTAAGGCCTTTATCTGATCTCATTAGAAGGATCAAGACACTAAATTGAAACAGAATCAATTCCCTGTATCAAACCCACAATCACCCATCCCACAAGAATGATTGAATCATGGTTCAACCTATTCGTGGGTTGATATGTGTTTTTCGATGAATCCAAAAATGGGAATGAAATAATTGAAATCACATGCCCTACCTTGAGTTTGGATTAATTATTTCTAAAGAACGATTATTCTACTATCATCGATGAGATCCTATGACTCCACTGACACAATGATTCACAATTTATTTATTTATCGTCAATCATCATCGAGAGGTTTTTTTAAGGTTCTTCCCTCCAACTCTATATAGAATTCTAAGTTTATGCATATAACCCTTTAAATACTACTTAATAGTTTTTTTAAAAAATCTTAAGTCATTGCGATAGCACAATAAAAAATTAAAATAATTATTAAATTTATTGTATTTCTCTAAAAATCCAAAAACAATCTTCTATAGCCAGCCCACACTGGCAAGGGTTAGGGATCACCTAAGGTAAATTATCGTCATTGAATGCAATGGTTCCCATAGATTTTTGATCTGGGATACCGTTTAATATTTTTTCTTCTTTTTAAGTAAAACAACTCACATATGCTATAAAAATTTTAGTTTATTTTAAACATTTATTTCGTGTACCCTAGGACTCATAATCACACACCATCTCAAGGACTTGTCTCGAATTAATTCCCTATAATATTGAAAAATAATACACCGAAGAATCTAGGTCATTAAAAATATTCAAAAATTTTATTTATATAAAATAATTTTAATGAATTATTAATTCTAACATAATCTTTATTTGATAAATTTGAGTAAACATCATTATCAAGATATTTATGAAATATTATTATTTTATATTTAGTTTATTTTTATTATAAATATTCTTCAATATTTTTATGTGGAACATTATTTTTATGTGTTTAATATATTTTCACATATATTGACTTAAATTAACATTATTTATTTGTAAATTCATGAGTGAATTAATTTATTTCTCTTTTATTTTTTGAGTAAAATAGAAATTGACATCTTTTCCCATATTTTTCCCATGATTTCCATCATTTTATATAGTAAAAGAATATAATATTGAAAAAAATTACATAAACGAATTAATTGTAGAAAATATTGAACAAGATTAAAATATATTTTAATAAAAAATTTATTATAAATAATGGAATTCCAAAATTGGTAATTTATATGTCATTTTAAACAGTTGGATCCATATAATTCTCTATATTTTTTATATTATTCGGTTATAATTAAAACTACCTGAATTATATTAAAATTAACACTTGTATCTAATAATTAATGGGATTAAAAGGTGTTTTTTTATATGTACCTAATTATATTTTTTATTCTAATTAAGTATTTGAACTTTTGATATATATCCTACATGAGAATTATTTGTTTCTTCACATTAATCTTAATGTTTATTAATATATAATTCTAAAAAACCCTTTTATTTTCCTTTTTGATGATTTGTAACATCATTGTGAAAATTTTTAATATAAACATTCATTTTTCTCTTATATTTTGAAGATCATGTTTTTTTATGTTTTGGGATTATTATATCTTCTATTATTTTCTTTAAAATTATATCTCTATAACATCCCATATTTAATTTATAATTGATAAAACTAATGTAGATAGTGGAAACTAAGTACAACCATCAAACACAAGAACATCAAAATCCTATCTAGATAGACAATGTTTCTAAATAACATCGTTGGTACCATTTCCCATGCATAATTTTGTGTGCCTCATTAATTTAGGGGTAATCAATCATGTACGAATAGATTCCAAAGTTGTTCCCAAATAAACATTCTTCATTAAAATTTTCTTATTTTTAACTCTATAATTTTTCAATATAAAAGTACACTGATCCTCCTCGTACTCATTATCAAGTATGTAAAATTAATTTTGAATGACCAAAATAAAATTCAACTATTCCTTGTGAGGAGATACCATTTCTAAGATTTCATGTATAACATTTTCTGGAATGAGTGAACAATAATTTCTCTAAATAGTGAGCCTTTACTACCCCAACTTGGGTTACACTCAATTGTATCCATATACTATCCTCATTCACCCAAGATCAACATCTCATTTTGTACTCATGGAGGTGTTAATTATGGATTTTCTTCATTATACTTTTAACTCTGAGCCAACTACTAAGATTTATCATCACAATAGTTGTGGTTTTCAACAAGAAAATGGATCTCCTTACCCTTCTTCTATATTTTTCTTCTTTGGATAAGAGACCTATTAGAGGATATGTAAAGTCCTTAATTTTCAAATATATTATTTCCAAAATTGACCAAAAGCCTAACTACATCATTTTTTTGTCCTTACTCAATCCACTATCATCCTTTACATCAAAATTATTTCCTTCTAAATCAACTAATAAATAAAAAATATATTCTACACTATATGGTAAATGAGGTGAAATCATATGACCTTATTTAGATTAGAAAGTATGGAACTCTATTTATCTTCTCTAGTGACCCCCAAACAATGGGGAACTTCGGCATCCGCCACCTCCATCATTGTAGAGACATCTCCACTAGTAGATTTAGTATTCAAAGGCTCTCACATGCAAGTTTGTATCTTATTATAAACATACCTTGAACTAATTTCATGCCCCCATCCCTAATAGTTATAGGTCTCACTTCAAGTATAAAAGATGAAATAGTCATCACTTCACAAGGTTCCATAAAGGGACTCTTAGCCTATCAAGGGAGGGATATGGTATCTCAAAAAAGTATCTTTTTGTGATGTAGTTATAAAAATATTCATCCAAAGATGTTTTTTAACCTCTATAAATTTATATATAATTTCTAAATTAAACGGAAACACCATAAAAGAGTCGAGATTATAGTAGAAATGGATGTTAATGAGTCCTTCCATTTATAATGAAGTAGAAAAATTCAGGATAATATTTTTTGTTTCAAAATTATTTTGAAACTATAATGACCATAAATACAAATCAAAATTAATTTCATCAAAGGATTTTTCATATAAATTTATACAAAAACATGGGAATAATTCAAATAAAAAAAGGAAAATAAAAAAAAATCTATGTTGATAAATGTTTTATAATAATTATTAATAATTATCAAGACTATGATAATAAATAATTGTAATGACAAGCCTGGTAGTCTTACCAAAATTATGGTTCTAGAAGGTTCATTCCCCATGTAGAAATTAAAAAATCATCTAAAGATAAATAATAAAATAAATCATTAAGATCTTAATGAATCCTTCATAAAATAATCTTCCTATTTGAAATGAATAAGAATGATCTATGAGTCAAGAAGAAAAATCGAATTTGGATTCTTCAAACACGATTTGTTAATCACGTGAATATAAAAATCTCAAATTGATGGTCATTTTTGACAAGAACAAGAAACCCAGGATGAGATAAAAATCTAAAGAACCAAATAATTCCAAAGTAGAAATAATGATAACTAAGTACCCATCTACAAGACTATATTCCATCATACAAACATTAATTAACGGAACCTTCATATGCAGATCCTATAAAATAAGGGAGTGTATGGATGAGGATTTTTTACCCTCCACCAATTGTATTGGAGGGGTTGTTGAGCTTAACATGGACAATTAGTTCATCGGAATTGAGACATGGGGAAAGTAAGAAAGGAATCGAGCTAACCCCAAAATACCATCTTCCACATTATGTGGTTTATTACTTCATTAGGTTATTCTTATTAAATAATCATTTCTCTAAATTTATCTAAGTGATACTATTTTATATCAATATCATTAATAATTTCATAAATTTCATCAAATTAATTATTTTTTATAAAATATTAATTTTTTTATATTTAATTTATTTTAAATAGTAAATAAAAATTACAATACTTATATTAGTATTTTAATTTCATGAAACTATTTTAATATATTTTTTCTGAATTATTTCCTATCATAATTTTAACAAAATAATTCCATATTATTAATATGTTTATATTTTTTATTTTGATTTCTTATTTTTTCAAGTTAATTAAAAATTCATTACTTATAATCAAAATTTGACTATTAATTTTTAATTATAATATAATATTTGAGAATGAGATGATGAGAATAAATTGCCTGATTTTTCTTCATAATAAAATTAACAAATTTATATTTTTATATAAACTCATTTTATTTTTTATTTTTTAGTTAATTTTAAACAAAAATGAGAAATAATTCGTCTTATCATAAGGATTATGTATTAATTTTTATTTATTGAAATCATTTATCCATTTTTATATTTTAGTATTTGTTTAAAAATATATACAAATATTTCTATCTACATATTTATTATAATCAGTAAATCGAATTTTGGTGATACATAATATTTTTACTTGATCATAAATATCTTCAAAATTCCATTTACCACATGTTAAAATCCAATGAAATTTACATTTATTTGGTTGAGAAATTAATATTGACCTATCTTCTTTATTTTCAGAAAAAAAAAATTATCTATTGAAAATTTATTTTTACATCATCAAAACTAATTAAGGATAATCCTTATAATAATCCTTTTATACTATTTATATGATTTAGTAAACATTTACAAGAGTTGTAATTCATTTTTTAAATAGAGTTTAAATTTTGAAAATGTTTTATCTTTTATATCATTTCATTAATTTAGATAAAATTCATAATATATTTGAACTTAATTAATATTCACTTCTATAATTATTAGTACTTAATCCCTCAAGGATTACATCTCGAATCTATAAGGACTAAAAAAATTGGTTTCTAAAAATATTCTATTGATAAATAAAATGTTCCCATTTAAACTAAAAATGTATGAATCCTTTCACATTCTCACACCTAGGACTCAAAAAAATATTGTGTTAATAACCCAATTCATTTTTTAGACATATCTGAATGAATAATTATTTTCTTTTTTACAATATTTGTTCTATAATAATGAATATTTTCAATTTATGAAATTTTTTTTATTATTTGAAAACTATAGTATTACATTTTACATATTTCCTTATAATTTTAATCTTATAATCCGTTCCATCTCTAGTTTATAGATGAATATTCTATGTCACATATTTATATGTGAAACTCTTTTCAACTTAAAAGTCAATATTATGATTCCATGTATTTTGGTTTCTCAAATGATTTCTTAAATAATTAATAAAATACCTAAGATAATCAATTTCAATTAGTTGTTCAATACATTTGGGACCACTATTGGGACTAACTCTACTAGGATCACCTACATTTATATAGGGTTAACCAATACCTATTATCAAACAACCAAAACAGATTGAGGTTTATCCTATATTATTATCATCAACCTTTATATAGTTTTTTGGAAAACATTCCTCTGATACCAATCTTGATTAACCCAATAATTGGGAAATATAATTTATAAGTAGAGGTTAGAATTGGTATAAATGAGCAATGGATAGAATCGTTTTGTGGATAAAATTAACATTTTTTCATTAATTATAGAATTTATACTTATATATAGATACATGAATGATAATATAAAATTGTTCAATAAAATTTTAAAAAATTATTAAGGAAATGATTTCTAGAACATAAAATTTATATATTATTTTTATAATATGTATACACTCTTGATTATTATTAATCTTCCCCTATGTATTCTTTGAATGTATAGTATTTACAATAGTCATCTAAATTATATTATGTATTGAATCTTCAGTTTCCTCCTATATTTAAATTGATATTTGATTTAATAATATATAAAATACCTCCATCCATTATTAATAAATATAAGTTATTGAGAAGGATTCCCAAACACTATAAATATTAATTAAACTAATTAAATTCAAAAAAGTTGTATTCCCCTCCTTATCTTGTTATCATACATCATCCAAGATTATGTTGAGGTATTATAACACTTTTCATGGAATAATAATATATTTTATCAAGGGTTAATTTCTCCCTAACATGATAAGATAATATTCATTTACTCTGATTAAGTGTTTTTGGAACCTTAGGTCATAATATTTTAAAACCTTATCACTTTCCGTAATTAATTATATATAGATTTAATAAATCAATTTTCAACTAATTTTTCATTTATTTTTTCTCTTTAAATGTCCTATTTGATAATTTTCATATATTTTTTTAAATAACAATATCAAGAATAGTTATTAAAGAAGTATTGATAACCAATGGCTCCATAATGAATTAGAGTGGAATCCACCAGTTGAACAATAATTTAAACGTCCATTAATTTATTTTAGTCATCATTAACAAATTAGCATAAAACCTGTCTATTTAAAATTTTCCCAGTAAGACATTTTCTAAATAAATTGGTGTTTAAAACCTAAAATTCTAAAATTATCATTATAAACATGTTTTTATAATATTTTCTTATAAAATAAAAAATTATTACATAATTAGGTAGAAAATTTTATAGATGAAAAATTATCCATAAATTCTAAATTACAAAAGTATATTGATATTTGATGATATAATTACTCCCTCCCCATCAACTTTGTTAAATGTGTAAGATCCCAACCATGAGATAAGGTACTTCATGGATCAATTTTTGGTTTGTGGAGTGTTTCCTGGGAGTAGGATAGGTCTCAGACGTGTCTTTAGGGTTTAGGACATAAGATATGGTTGAAAAGAGGTAAATCTATGATGAAACCTCAGTTTCCACACCATTAGTAGAATCTATTCACTGTAATTATGTGGTCTGTCGAAGGGGTGCACAGTTAGGGAAACCGTAAGGGGTATACCAAGGGATCGTTCAACTTGAGCTACCCTTGGGATGTGGACGAAGAACTCCCACCACATGGTTTTTTAAACCATGTTGGTGGACATGAAAACATTGTAGCTCATTTTACTCTTGGATAGAAGGAATTATATGGTTGGTTCATGGATTGTAAAACTATGTGGAAAAACTGTGTAGATTATTAACAAGTGGAATTTTACTATTTCAATATAAATATTACTTCTTTATACCCTTATTTTCTCCCCCATTCAACCCCCCCCCCATTATATGGTTGATAAACCAGGAGATCCTCCTTCTTCCATGGATATTTCTCCCTCTATTCTGAGGAATTTGGAGTGTCTCTTAGTTTGAAGAAAACTTTTAGGTATGTCTTCAACTATAATTTCAAACATTTTCTGGAAGAGGATTTGTGGGTTGTTGCTTCTCCATTAGAATCACATGAACCCACCAGGATTTGGGATATGGAGGACATGGGAAGGGAGTAGCTAAATTAGGTCAAGGATTGTGACCCAGTGGCTCTATGAATAACTCATGGTATGGTCTCTATCTACTACTAGATTCGGTATTATTAGACATAGGTACTAATCATTCATTCTTTTAATGAATCTTGTTCAAGACCTAGAGTTTCCAGCTAAAACTATTTACTTCACTCTTACGTCTAGAGATTCCTATGAGCGTAGACTTAATAATCACACTTACACTGGTGATGTGATCTTACCATTGAGGCAATAGTTTCAGTTGGAACCTCTTGGTGGAAGCGTCGAGACCTTATGATGTTAGTTTGGGTAAAGACTATTAATCCACAATTGATGCTCAAATTGTCTATTTTAGGGAAAAATGGTTATGGTATATCTACAAAGTAAAAATCGGGTCTTCCTTGGTCGGTAAAAAATGAAACCAAGGAATCAGGGGATAAAATCATGCAAAGGAGGGTGTAGCTGATCACTCTTGAGTCGGCCAGCCTTACCTTCGTCGCAGCATGTGTTTTGAGGTTTCAGATCCCAATAGTAGTGGAATATTTCAGGAACATCCTACCAAATGATTTTTCGAGGATTAAATATCCATAGGTAGATGGAATTATGCATTGGATTTTACCCAAGGATAGTGACAATATCTACCACTATATATTGGATGGCTCCCGTAGAGATCTGGGAGCTGAGAGTATAGTTGGGTGAAAGGTCTACCATATACTCCAATAACAAGACTATCAGGTCTATCTTCTCCTAGAAGGACCTAAACATGAGATACAGGTTATGGTTGCAGTTCTTTCAGGGTTATGAATTTGAGATAGTCTACACTCTTGGGAAGGGGAATGTAGTAGCAGACGCCCTCAGCAGGAGTTCTGGTCTACATTTACTGAGTGAGGTGTTAGAGCATCTTTCTACATTGAAGATACCTTTCATGGATAGTGATGGAGAAGCTTATCTTGAGTCTATGAATTTAACTCCCCCAATCCTTCAGCTGGTTTCGGAGGCATAGCTTGGGGACGTTGAATTTGAGGCCCGACGTGATAAGATATCCTCAGGATAGGCTCCTGATGGATTTTTGAAATATGGGGAGCATGTTTTTCTCTTCATTGGACACACCATGGTACCAGTGATGCTACGAGAAGAGGTGTTGAGGTATTACCACACATCCCCTTTGGTGGTACATCCAGGTGTGGTGAATATGTACCAGGATCTCTAGTGTCAGTACTAATCTTCAGGGATAAAGAAAGCAGTGGTAGAGTTCTTTTCACGATGCCTCACTTCTCAGTAAGTGATGGTCGAGCATCAAGTTCTAGCAGGCTTAAGACAACCAATTGAGGTTCCTGAATGGAAGTGGGATAGTATCTCTATGGACATCATGACAGGGCTACCATGTACGTCCAGGGGCCACGATTTGATCTGGGTGATCATTGACTAACTCACCAAGTCAGCCCACTTCCTACCCATCTAAGAGTAGGGACCCGTAGAGGGATTGGGACGCATCTACTTATAGAATATTGTACATATTCTTGGGGTTCCATCGAAAATCATCTTAGATTACTATGCTTGTTTTACCTCCCATGTATGGAAGTGATTACAGGAGGAGTTTGAGACTCAATTGAAATTGAACACCGCCTTTCATCCTCAGACAAATGGTGAAATGGAGAAGACCATACAGACACACAAGGGCATGATTCGTGCTAGGGTCTACGATTTTGTCCATAGTTGGGAGGACCACCTGCCACTGGTGGAGTTCACATAAAACAGTATTTATCACTCCACCAACGGCAAGTCTCTATTTGATACCATGTATGGGTGACCATGCATATCACCTTTATACTAGATACACCTAGGGGAGTCAGTACTTATGGGTACATAGTTGGTACGAGCTACCACTGAAAAGGTGAAGATCATCTAGGAGCAGATAAAGACTGCAAAAAATCTTGTAGAACTCTTATCCTGATAAGAGATAGAGACCCTTGGAGTTTGAGGAGACAGATCATGTCATCATATGGGTATCACCACAATGAGGATTGCTAAGATTTGGTTAAGGTGGAAAGCTACCTCTGAGGTTCATCATACCTTTCCATATCCTTAGAAGAGTAAGTGAGGTCGCATACTATCTGTCTCTTCCCCCATAGATACACCAGGTGCATAATGTTTATCATGTGTCGTAGCTGAGGAGATTTGTGCATGATCCATCACACATTTTCAACTTGGGAGAGCTATACATTTATGATGGGGCAAATTTGTGGAGTTCCCGGTGGAGATAGTGGATCAATAAGAGCGGGTCCTTCATGGGTGGTCAATTCCTCCGGTGTGAGTTTGGTGGAAACATGGGATCCTCCAGGTGATCACATGGGAGCAGGAGTCTTAGATTTATGCTCAGTACCCCCATTTTATTCCCTAGTTTTGTTGTGGATTCCGGGGATGAAAATACCTAACGTGTGGAAAATGAAATGATTTAGAATTTTTGTATAAATTTTTTAATTATATGGGCTTATTATGAGACTACAAAAATTGATAACATGTGATTACAAGGCCCAGAGTTCCCTGAATGATCTATTGAATAAGTTTTAATCTTTAAATAGATTGCATGATAAATTTTCCTGAAAATAAGGAATAACTGTTAAATGTGTGCCCATATTAGAATTTTTAGGGCACCGTTGAATTTAGGGTGGCAGGATTACCCTAAGAGTTATATAGGTCTAGTCAGCACTGGCCTCCTATGAGAAAACCCAAAAAATGGAATTACCATAAATAAAATAATTAAATAAAAATTATTTTATTTTTAAAGTACTTGTAACTCACAAACAGTTTCACAGATTAAAATTCTGAGACCTTTACTGAGCTCATGAGGATATTCTTTCCTTAAACAGATCCTAACATTGGTCGGCATGGGATAATAGTGGAACTTATATTTTGGCCGCAAATAAAATAATTAAGTAACAGATATTTTATTATTAAATTCATTAACTCATAAATGGTAACCTGGATTACAAATCTGAATGTACTGTTGAGCTCGTGAGGGCGTGTTTCCCTTAGCCAGAGCCTATCCTCGACAGGAACTAGTCTATGGTGACTGTTAATATTTTTTTGAACATATTTTATGGTTCATTCAGTAAAAATGCATGCGGCGATTTGTATCTTTTAAACCAGTTCTCCAAATAAATGGTTGAGGGAACGGTTGAATCTGAAATGCAAGGATTATCTTTAGGAAAGATTAACTTTGACCAGCAAGGGTCAAACGAAAAGGTTAATTTTTGTAATTTAAAAAAAAATAAATTAACTCAACGAGTTATTTTGTTTCTTTCATTGTAACTGTTGAACAGTAGTGGCAAGACTTCTGGGTTGTCATGCCATTTAATGTCCAGTTACACTTGGTTGTTTAACCGCACCATTGGGAGAATCAATAGGTTCATTAATTACATTTATTAATGAACCTCATTAATTGTTTGGTGGGTTGATCTCCTCTTTTATTATATTTAATCAAATCACTCGGAAGGGTTTTTGGACTAAAGAGAGGAACCTTTGACAAAGTGCCGATGATGTCTTCCACCAACGGAGTTTCAAAAACTATTGGAGGATTTGATGATGAGTGCCATCGGATGTGAACCTTCTCCTTCTTCTCCAACACCCTTGAACATGGACACTCCTTCCTCATCTGCAGCGACATCCTACGAACATGAGCTAGGGGTTATGTTCTTTATTCCTCCCTTTTTCCACATTCATGAATATTATGAAAAATATAGATCAATCATCCAACTAGTTGATCTATGTTTAATTCTTTAATTTTTTAGGATAATTTGGGGTTTCTTTATTGGGGTTTCTATGATTAAATAATCCTTCCCATGTAATAATGAAAAAGTAGAGGGTGCGGGATGAGTTGAACAAGGCCTAGACCCTCCATCGATCTCGGGTTGGTGGCGTTCTTCATGGGAGACCGATAAATATGGCATCATGGAGAAACATTGGGCCACGCGGTGTAGGAACCATCCTGAGATGCCCGTAGGCGTAGACAGGAATGGAATTGGACAACCAAATCTTCGTCGATGGCTTGCAAAAGGATCGTTGGCGTGGCATCTCTAGAAACTGGAGGAGGCGGTGGCTGACTACTACTGGATACAAGAAAGTAGTGGCGCCAAAAGGCTGTGTGGAGGACAATGGGGTGGAGAACAACTTCTTTCCATGTCAGAGGAGGGTGGTGCGCGATGGAGGATGGTCACGTCTTTGAGCTGTGGCAGAGTGAGAACTCGTGTTCCGCGGGTTCTGAAGGTGACTGTCCATTAAAATCATCCAGGTAGTGTAGCACCATCCGATGCTTCTACTTTGAAAACCTGAATTCCGTGGTCGTTCAAAGAGGTGAGCAAACCCCCATGCCTGGAAACTGGGCCTGGCAGTTCTGCGGCCCAGCGGGCCGCACCCAAACGGGTGAGACGAGCCTGCGGCTAAGTTGTCAAGACCAGGGCCAGCCGAACTAGGCCGAGCCCAGCCCCTTCGAGCTGGGTTTTGTCAGTCCGAACTAGTCGGACTAGACCTAAACCCCCTTTCATCCCAGTTACACTTAAATGGGCTTATCTTCTAAACTAGATGTATGTTTGATGAACCGCCCTTAGTGCCTGAACCCTTTGGATGATGCAGTCCTTTTGAGATACTCCACTAGATTTTTAGATAATGTTGGATTATGTCCAGGTTAGATCGAACTCGACTCCAACTGGGCCCTTGGCACTAAAATGTCTATATCCTACAGATCCAGTGTTCGGTTAATGCATCGTCTATTGCGTTGGAACGATTATGACATGGCTTTTTATTTGGATACTTCTTCATGAGACTTCGTTCAAGTTGAAGTATGACTGATAGCATGAGGAGAGATTCCTCACAAAATCAAGTGCCCTCTATGTGGATATCCAGTTGCTGAGTGGGGTGTAATGAATAAAGAGCGATCCTAGGTGGGTCAGCACTGAGAGATCCTATGTGGGTCAGCACCTAGTGATCTTGTGTGGGTCAGGACTAAGTGACCCTGTGTGGATGGGAACCGAGAGATCTTGTGTGGGTCAACACTGATGATCTTGTGTGGTTCAGCACCAGGAAATCCTGTGTGGGTTAGCATCGAGTGATCTAGTGTGGGTCAGAAATAGAGACTCTTGATAGAATAAGATTATCTATTTTTACGAATAATCATCTGTAACTATGTACTTAAGTTATACCTTGTGTGATCTATCTTTTTTTTTCTTTGTTATTGAGATCATGATTTTTTTGATTTTACATTGTGGGGTTCTGGGACACCATCAGGGGTCTTGAGGTTCGTACTGGGTATTTTCATACACACCACTGCATAGGCTACACCCACACCTTTTTTTGTCTTGTTCAAATAACGGTCATGTAGACTGAGTCTTGAGGATTCAGCACTTGATGGGGATTGGAGGTGATTGATAGACAGTTTATAGAGGAAATTGGTAGATTTGGAGATCTGTGGTGACAAGTTGTACCAAACCTTTAAGTAGAAACCTTGGCAGAAAACCTTAAGAGTTTTTTCCCATTTGGTTGTACTTCTATTTCATTTGGGCTTCTATTCTTGCCCCTTAAATCTCAATACTCACTTTTACACTCAGTAGTGTTTTTGTTATTGTTATACCTCTCTTCTTATGTTGTGTTTTTTTGGGCGTAGTGTGCCTTGTATGTGTGTGTACACGGTTTTGAGGCAATGTGTTCCCAATTTAGGGATATACCTTTCTGGTGCTTGTCACCAACCCTTGGCCTATGGAAGGCGGGCTTGGGGTAGTCTCGACATGGTCCTCAGTCGACAGGTCATGACAGATTGTAAGTTCCTATGTATATACACTCCTTTTAAATTTTTAATTGATTTTTTTAAGATTATTTATAGTATTTTGGGAAACATTTATTGAAAAAACTCTTAGTATGTGTTTTAGTGAATTTTGTTTCATGATTATGCAATTATATTGTATGGAAATTTGTTTAAAGGTATTCATAACCTTCATGGTAAAAATGATCATTGATTTTGAATTAAATATGGTTAATTGGTATAAAAGGGTAATTACATGTTGGGAACATATGATTAATCATATAGAGAATCGTGATATTGAAAATGGATTTGGTTACTAATTGATTATATGTGTTTTTAGAGATGTTTTTTATTTTGGGAACATTGTATGATTAAGGTAAATGGAAATAATTTTGATAATATTTTTTAGATCAGTAAGAAATTTTTAAGTTATCTTTTGGAAGCATAAAAGAATTTATATTGACTTTATGGTAATTCTTGTCATTTATGGAAAATATCAGTACATTTTTCATACTATTTGATTAGATAATATACATTTTTGATATATGAATATATGAGTAAAAAAATGCTGATTGGAGATAAACATTATAATGATCTCAAAAGAATATTAGATCAAATCCCTATGATTTTTGGGATTTAAACCTTATTAGAAATATAGTAAATAATTATAATTTTGTTTATTTATTGAATGATTTATGATGAACATTTTGTCTTACTATTGACGCTTTAAAGATTAATGTTGTATTTATTCATATGAAGGATTATTCATATAGGATAATATCATACATCATACAAACCATTTTTATTTTGGTTAATGACTAATGATAGGAGAAATACCATAATATCCTTTTTTGGATCCTGTAATCTAGTAAAATATTATTTAAGTGTTTTAGGCTTGAAAAATTCCATTTGAATATTCATTTCATGGAGTAAGAGAGGAGATATTATTAAAAAAATTGATCATATTACTACCGAAGGAAATAATTATTAATATTAATTGGAATGAAATCAAGTATATTTTCTTATATTTGTTATCTTTATGGTAAAATAATATATCAACTCTATGAAATTAATCTTGAAATAATGTTATCCTATTACCTTTAATTTCGATAAATTAATGGTCTTATACACCCCTACTTATTTATGATTTTATAGTCATTAACATTCTCATGACTATGTTCTCTATCACTCTATATTATTCATTATATGTTATTTTTCTCCTCCATGTCCATATTTTTACTTCCATAAATTTTTTCCATATTTGTTACTCTAATCATGTGTTATTCATAGTGTCATTTATATTTCACTTTCCCTCATCTCAAAAAATATGTTTTATTAAATGATTTTACATTGTGGTTTATCAAAAAATATGTATTTTTAAATGTGAATCCCTTATTTAATGAGATCATGATAAAATTAAAAGGACCCAATTAATTAAAGTTGAGATAATTTAGTAACATGGTATTTTAAAACAACATTATGTTTGATAGAATAATGGCACACAACTAGTAGCATTAACAAACAACAAAATATTATTATTTTAGTTATAACCATTATAACCTTATTGTTAAATGAAAAGCTATGAATATAAGGAACTTTATTATGAAATATATATCTAATTTTCCTACTCAATAAAAATGTATTGATTAATTATTAGAAAATAAGAACTCATTTTTTTTAAAGTGATATTATTCTAAAAAAATTATTCAAAAATGGTTTTTATTTATTTTAGTGAGTGAATATTATATTTAATTTTTACCACTTTTATAAATTATATATGATAAAAATGATATAATTTGTTAAATTACAAAATCAAAATTTTCTTATGATGATATTTTGGTATTTTTCTAAAATGATTACTTTTTCCTTGAATAGTTAATATGCTGTTTTTTATAAAAAAATCATTTACTTTCATTAAATATAATAACCTAAAATTAATTTTTTGTCTTAAATTATCATAATTATTCATCCATTATATATAATATAATTAATTACATTTGAATCATCTTTACACTTAATCGTGGTATAGGAACAGTTTGAGGTTGAAACTGCATTTTTCTAAAAATATTGTTGTGTTTTATTCATTTATATTAATATTTATTTCATAGACTTTTTTAAATTTAATAATGAAAATGGATTTCATATTCTGAATAAATATGTTCAAATTTTGTATATAGTGTTCCTTTATTTTTTTCATTATGAATAGTATCATTAGTTTATAATTTTCTCCTCAATATGTGTAAAATTGGTAAACCATTATTAAAAATATGGGATTAGGCCTGAAAATATCCTTAAAACATATATAAATTTTATTGGATAATATATTTATTACATGAACATCCATGATTCAAAATTAATGAAATTTATTACTACTTTACTTTGATTATAACATTTTTAATATTTTAAGCAAAGGATAAAATAAAAAATGCCATACTCATGAATTTAAAATCTATAATATTTGTTTCATGGGATGAAAAAAAAATATGTGTTTCATAAATGGTTATTAGAAATATTATTAATTTTTTTACCATGATAAATAATTTTTAATTTTTTTGGATGAAATAATTTCCTTCAATGCATATGAAATGTACACCCAGTTCTTGTGCAAGTTGAAGAAAAATCAAGAAAATAATATTAAAAAATCTAAAATTAATATTTTATGTGTGATTTGAAGTTTCCTATGAATTTTCTAGAAACATGTATCATATTATCTTTTGTTCATAAGTTTATATTGGGATTATATTACTGTATAAATTTCATTGTAGTCAGACTACATGAATAGTCCTGAAAACGCTATAATGGTATATTATTTTAAATAATATTATATTTAATGATTTAAAATTCATAAAAATACTATCTATGGAAAATATAATGGGATATGGTATATAATATCATCCATGGTCCACTTATGGGACACTTTTCAAATTATGATAACTTTCATAAACCATAATGACTTGTAATCTTTAATATCATAGTAATCGTCAAAGGTGTTAACATGGGTCAAAAATAAGAGATAAGAATGATAATACCACCTAAATATTAAAAAATTTATTGTATGAGATTATATAAAATAATCCTCATTCATATTTAAAATATATCAAATGAATTTAATTTTTCCAATAAAATTAATTTATATTCATTTAATACATAGAAATTCTAGGAGTGCATCTCCCCAACTTATGAAAGGGAACATCTTATCCTCTCATAATCAGACCTTTTTATCCCGATAGTTTCATAAATACAAGACCATGTATATACCCAAAATAGCTCCCCAAATACTAGAGTTTGTGGTTTAACAATAAGACAAACCTAGATGGATTAATGTGTAACCCAAAGACTTTGTCTGTGGAGATGGTATAAGTCCATGCGAACCTATTTAATATTTATTTCTTCTTATAAAACCATAAAATATTATTTAAACAGGATGAAATAATATACTCGATATATTAAATAAACTAAAATGTTATTAAAATTATGGTAAAACCCTTTTTCATCTCAATTTTTATCCTTTTAGAAATAATAACTTTCTATTTGTGTGTGGGGATTACCACATCCACAAACCGATGTGTTTCTTTTTTCATCACCACCTCGAAAGGATGGTTGTTATGATGGATTTAATTAATATATATATGATATCAAACTCTTAGTTATTATTTTATAAAGATTATATATAATCAATTTATTTACCTTTCCATCAACTAAAAAATGATATGGTTTTTCATTTGTGCGTGTGGAATAACACCTTCATGAAGTGACGAGTTTTTTTCATGTTTTTCTTTCATGGAGAGTTATAAAATTATATATAACGTATTTAAATGATAATTATTTAAGGATTAATATTAAATATATGATATAATAATGATATATTTTTTCCCAGACATCCTTCCAAATCTATTTTAGGACTATGAACTAAATTCCCTCAAAACATCAAATGTAAACATAATAGAATATGTCTATAAAGAAAACAATATTAGACATGAAAAAAATAATATATTGGAATAAAAGATAAAAACATTCAAAAGATATTAAATAAATGATATGATTTTATTATTCAAGGGTCAAATAATTTAAGATGCTAGATAACATTTAAGGTAAGGGAATTTATCTCAATTTCCCTTCATTAAGGTATGTTTTAATGTTATACACATAATTTATTTTATATGGAGTATATAATACCCATTTTAAAGGTTATATAATTATTAATTAATACTATATTATATTTTATGTTAATGTAATTGGGTTTTGAAACATATTTTACCAAGGAGGTAAGGGGTTTTTTCACTGACTGAAACTCAAAATTTTCATTATAAATTATCTTTTAAGGACTAAGTGAGAAATCTCCCAATTCAAAACTATAAAAAAAGTAGAAAAGTAGAAATTATTAAAAGGACATCAACAGATTTTCCACAATAAAATAAATAAATAAGTATTATATATAATGTACTTGAACTTACCTCTGTTAAATCCACAATTCATGATTCAGTCTTGTGAACCCTTTAAGAACACACTTGAATGAACATTTGGTTCAACTCCACGTATAAGTAGAACTATTTGATTTAGTTTGAAGTATCATCCTAGGCAGTCCAATTAGGTAGAGGGTAGGGGAATTAATGATATTCAAGTTATGTTTTCATAATAGAGGTCAAACCTCATTTCTAGAAACTGAATTATGAGAGGTAGATCTACCACCCTAATCAAAAGGATCTATAACAGTATCAACACCATGATTCACTGAAGTGGGAAAAAATTAAGAGTGAAAATACAACTTTATCTACATTTTTATGGTTGGATTAGGGAAATATTCAATGCCAATTTATTTTATACCATCCCCTCACCGAGTAAGACATGAGTGTGGCCCGACTCTATCCTCATAATGAATAATAGGATCTGGGGATTTTTTTATCTTTTACATCCTACTTACTACTGAATCATCCTTTCTAGATATCATTTTATTTATCACCATGAATAACCACCACCAAGTATAGGGTTGTTGACCTTGTATTCACATGAGTACTATAATATCCCCAAAGGGTTTGAGATTCTTATCATTAACAAATTTTATTTCTTCCCTATATGCAATGGGATGTTTTCCTTTATTAGCTAATGATTTGATTCCTTGTGTATCAGTAGTATAATATTATTTAAAAATACCCACCACATAGGTGTGAGGAAATTGTCCCCCAATATGAAATATTTTTCTTTTCTTCCCTGGGCATCTAGAACTTTGATGGGAGTTGTTCCAATCATGTGGCCTGAAATATTTTCATGTCCAGCAATGATTCCTGAATCTTGAACACTAGAAATGTTGATCAAATAATCAGATTTACCATGATCATATCCATAACAACTCACATCCACTAGAAGATCACCAGAAGACACACCTGTATGTTTCTATATAATTAAAATAATGATATGTTCTTCACCATCTCTACTCCTTCTCATTTCTTTAACACCACTAGACTCCAAGTGATATTTTATCTCCCATGACATATGGGGAGATCCATACATAGATTCTAGATTACCACGAGGATTTAGAAAGAGAAATAAGCATGGATATCATCATAGAAAACATACTGAAATAATATTTTGACCCTTTCATTATCCAAATACCATCTAGTATCTCCCTATAAATTTCAACTACTTTTCACATGTGGGAATAAAAGGTCTGGAAAGATCCACAATAGAAGATTCAAACTTGAAAGGTACTCTAATAATCTTTGCAATAGATGAAAGGGAATATTGATGAAATAGATGAATGGATAAGTAATAAAATATGACCCAAACTAGAAGGAGAGATTATTCTCATCCCTAAATAATGAACAAATACCGCTAGAATATTGTTATCCAATGACATGAGATCATCCACAATTCATGATATCATCATCGACAAAGTTAATCCATGTCATCTAATTAAATAGTAACTCAAAAATGATCAAGGTGACTGATTTTAACCCTCGAAAAAATAACCTCCATAGTCCATTAGATCATATCCATATTATGGATATATAATTGAAAATACCCAAATAGAATAAGATGAACATTTGTGGATAGGATCTTAAACTCTACATCTGAAAAACATGATATCTAGATCTCCTTTGAAACTGAAGCGGGATTTGTAGGTAGCATGGAAGAAGCCTCATTTTGTAGTCTAAGAGTGGAGAGCACTCCAAGGCCACACCTTTGATGGTCATAAGTAGCTTCATTGGTGTGGGGTCTTTAAGGAGGGGATATCGATTAGGTGGCTCTTCATCGAGAGGGAAATTCTCCATTTCATGTAAAGAAGTTTTTTTCATAACTCAATTTATATTTATAGAGTTGTACTATTACTTCATTTACAATATAATGGAAGGATTATATGTAAAATGGCCACTATTTGTATAATGTTTTATTTCCACCTATTTTTTATATCATTTTAATTCTTACACACAATCACTTCATTGATTAAGTTATATCTTCAATGATACAATCTTTATAAGGATTATTCATCATAATATTTTAATTTTTTTGGCATGTCATTCATTATAAACACAATTAATTTTATATGATGTATAAGTTTTTGGAGTCGATTCCCCTGAACCAAATTATTTTTACTTTATAATAATTATATCTATTTTTGGAAATATTAATAGTCTCCTTATCAAATCATAGTTTTCTTTTTGAAACAAAATATGTGATAATGTTCTAACAATAGTTGTTGAAATGAAGGGTCATAGTAGTTCTCCATTATGATAAGGACCTGTAAGTGGAAAGACACTATTATTAAATATACTTTCTATACCTAGATGTAATCCTTTGAGGGACATAAATTATACATGCTATCCGGGGTGGAGACTCATAGAAATTTGAGGCACCTTATCATGGTATATGACCTTGGTAATACAAAATTTAGGACATTATAATAACGAGACCCTCCAGTGAGAAATCTAACTATATATGTGTCCTTGGGTGTTCATATCAGTTGATGTGTGTATTGATCCTTTTAATTTAATATTATTATTAATGATTATTGTAAGTCACATTCTTTGATGTATTGAAAAAAACTAGGATGGAATATGTTCGAAGCAAGATAAGATAAATTGGGTACGTCAGGAGTAATATTTCATTACTGAATAAAGCAACAAAGGATATGTCCCTTATGTTATTAAATGGAAGTTTATATATCTGAACATTTTATGGAAATGATATAGCCTAAAAATCCATCGACATGGTATTCTGTAAGAAAGTTTGACTTTTGGAAAGTCAAATAAAGATACATCAATCACATAGGTTGATAGAATCATAATGCAACTTTCTATACTATTGATATCACAATAAACAACTATATTACATAGAAAGTATTTGTATTTGGTATTATTTAAATACAAAATTAACTACTTTCTTTATGGGTGCCTTGTAATATTCTTAAAATCTAACTTTTAACTTTAGGTTCATTCTCCTAATGCAACTAAGAAAGAATCCAAGGGATTCACACATTTAGAGTATTCATAACCTTAGTTATATAATATTATTACTTATTATTTAACAATTTGAAAAAATATTATTCTCCCATGTAGTTTAATAATTGTTCTAGTTTTCTTAATTGTATATATTTTATCACCAGTTATTTGAGGGAAAATTATTTTAGAAAAATATTTGATAAATATTTATTTTCTATTCAGTGAATGTAATATTTATTTAGACACTAATGAATAATAGACTGATATTTATTTATTAAAAAAGTACTCACTCTTCATGGCATGAAAAATATTATAGAGGAATGGAAGCATATGTTTAATGGTCTGGTGATAAATGATATCTATTGAATATTATTTGAATGAATAATAAAAATTTTAATTTCTTATGTTTAGAAAATTTTAAAAAATAATAATAATACTATTATCAATATAGATATTTTTAACATATGGATTGCATAAATAATAAAGGCGAATGTGAAATTATTATTCTCTAACCCTAGTAGTATGCAATCCAAATTAAATCATTTTCTTAATATATCCAATTAATTTTTATGATCACATTTAGATTTAGAGATAATCCTATCAAATTACATGATAGTTATCTCTCTAGAATATCTCTCAAAAATGGGCAGCAATCCTCCTCCACTACCACTCTCTTGTCTATAGGGATCGAATAGAACCCTTCCCTAAAGTGATTGTTAAGGAGATCAAAGGGAAACAATGAAATTATTAGGATATATCATGATAGCACCACAAGATTCCTATAGTGACATTCATAGGTTCATTGAAAATGTGTGGATCACTACTAGAGAGAATTTAATATTTATTCCTATAATAAAATTAATGTACAACATAGATGAGTTTTCAGATCCATCAATGAAGAAATAATTCCCCACAATGTAACTCTTTAAATGCTTAAATTATTTATAAATAATAAGTGATGATCATACAATTTGGTTAGGTAATTTTACTATTATATATTTTATTTTATCTATTATATTGATCATGGTGTTTATCATCATATAAATCTTGAATTAATCATTGATCATGAAAAAAGTGAGTTTTTCATTCCCCATGAAGAACTTCCACTTCACCTATAACCATCAAATGTTACGTATTGAGATATTTTATAATGAATAAATCTTTGATAATGATATTTAAAGTTACATTAAAGTAATCTATTACCTGAGATATTGATTCAAATGTTATTAGGGTTTCATGGGTTTTCATGGTATCATTTTAAATTTTTTGAGACATAATTTATGTTGTGCAATAATATTTACATCATATATTATACATAATTTCCCATGAATTTGTTTTATCATATTATTCCATCAAAATTAGTGGTTTAATTAATAATATTATGCCCCATAATTCATTTGGTTTATGATTGCATCACCCATGTTCCAGGGGTTTCTTATCTCAATCAACCTTTTTCCATACATGTTTCGATTACTGAACCTGTATTCATTTATATAGAGTATATAGTATCTCTAAAAATATGAAATCAAGAAACATTTAATACTCAATTTATTTTGTATTCCTTCATGTTTTCTTTACTTAAAATGGGTTTTCCAATTAAAAAGATGAAAAATATTTTGTCTTTAGAAACAATGTTTTAATGTTTCTAAAGTCATTTGACCAAAATCTTCCTCCATATAATTAATATTATTTCCAGAAGTTTATTTCGTAAAATTAATTTATTCAATGATGTTATTTTCTAGGATCATTAAATTTTTTTAAAATTATAAAAAATGAAATTTATTTATATTTTTCTTATGGGTCACTATTGAATAAATGTGAATAAAATATTTCTTTTAATATATAAATTATGAAAATATTTCCTACCATCATGAATGTTCTTTTCATTAAAACTCCATTTGAAATTATCTATGTTAATTTTTAAATAAAATATATATCATAATATATTGTGAATTTTTAATTTTGATAGGTACTAAAGGATACAGGTTTTTTCATTTATTTTCAAATAACTGATTTAAATATTCTTTTAAATGTATTTTTATCTATTTCAACATCATTTAAAGATTCCCCTTGGTTATTGGGAATATGATCTTACGATATCATCCATATTATTTTTCTAGATCGCTTACACTGATTATTTTAATGATATTAACATTAAAACTATTTTCCTTCATGTTTAAATCAAGTTATAAAAGAATGAATTCAATTTTTAAAATAATAATGATCAAAATGAAAGAGTCGATGTTATGTATTCATTTAGAGTACTTGAAAATTATAATTTATAAACAATGAACACATTAAAACTTATCTAATGGGTTAGCTGGATATATCTTTTCAATGTATTGGGTAATGTTCCTTTTCTTCAATGATAAGAAGGATGGAGTTTTTCAGGGATGTCTACTTCATTGATTTTGATTGGATCTAGTTATTTATTATAAAAGTGAACATAAGATTTAAATATGATTATATAATTTTCCTATATTGGTTTTTATTTTATAATATGGGTTTTAATGGTTTTCTTTGAGAAAATAGTGGGGTTTCTTTGTGCATATAATTTATTCTATATTCTCAAAAAAATGTAGAAAAGGAAAACATTTTATGGGTATTCTTGTATTTCACTAGACTAATAGATTTATTTCATTTATATCACTTACTGAACTCAATGTTCTCATCTAAGATTTTTACATATTTTTCATAGTATTTAAAGAAGAGTGTGGACAATAAATAACTCATGTTTAAAGTCAAGAAGATATTTCCTAAAAAGACAACAAGTTTCATCTAAAAAGTTTTATATTGTGGTAAAAATAGTTACTGAGTTTAATTTTACACTTTTTAATATATGGGGTTTTTATGTAATAGTTATGACCTAATTCTATAAAATTATAAACCACAAAGATCATCTATAAGAAAGAAAATTCATGCCAAAAAACTGAAGATTATGTAATTTTTTAATGGTGATATCTTATAATTTGTCTCATAGGTGGGTTTAGATAACATTGGAGAATACTATTTTTTCATGTGAGTTTAAATTAAGAGTCATAGATAACATCATGGGAATATTAGTTTATTTTTTATCATAAGATCTATGGAATTGACACCCCTTTAAGATTTTCAGTGATGGGATTTGTAGATAATTGAGAGTAATTTGTGATACATTTATGGAAAAGAACCCCTAGGATTAGTGTGTGTTTGAGTAAAAATTATTTTTTATTTTATGGACATAATTTTAATGGTTTTGATAACCTTTCAGGATAAATTGATATTGGATGTTGTGGTAAATATGGTAAATTGTGATAAAAGTGTTATTACATGTTGGGAATGTAAAATTATTCATAAAAATAACCGTGGGACAAAATTTAATTTAGTTACCAAGTGATAAAAATTCTTTTTAGTTAATTTCATTATTTTTTAGACATTATAGGATTAAGGTAAATTGAAATAATTTTGGATAATATGGGTTTTTACTTAATGAATAAATGTTGAAATATCTTTTTGAAGAATATATGATTTTTTCTATTCTTTATATGAATTTAGATTACTTATGGAAAGGATTAATATATTTTAGAGATTACATGATTAAGGGATATAATGATTTGTTATATAACAGTATGAGTGACTATATATTGGTTGAATAAAACATTATATTTATCTCTGAATGATATTTTATCAAAGACATTTGATTTTTGGGTTTCAAAATTGTTCCGAAAAATTTAGAAGAATTTTAAGGTTGGTTATCCATCAAATAATTTAATTTAAACTATAGGTGTGTTATTGATTGTTTGAAGATTAATGTTATATTTATTCAAATGAGGGCTTATTAATATTTGATGTAATCTTACCATGTTCATAATAATTTCATTTTATATAAAGACTATAGACAATAAGAATAACATAATAAACTATTTTGGATCTTATGAAACATTATAATTTTATTTTAGTTCTTCAATCAGGAATATTTTGTTTTTATTATTCATTTATTGGAGTAAGAGATGAGATATAAGTAAAAATTGATCAAAACAAAACCAATGGAAGAAATATTTCTTCTAAAAATAAATCAATTATGTGTATTTTTTAATTTTCTCTATCCAAATTTTAAAATAATCCAAAAAATTCTAATAAAATGTTCTATAAATAAAACATTTTCCCTATTACCTTCATTTATAATGTATTAATGGTATTCTTTATCCCCTAATTATTTATGGTTTTTTTCATTAACTATCTCATTACCATGTTCTTTGTCACTCTCCATTTTTTGTTGAACGTTATATTTATCCCCCATGACAACATTTTCACTTATCAAAAATATTATTCGTATCTGGGATCCTGATTATGTCTCATTCTTGGTGTCCTTAATATTTCCTTGTCCCTCTTTTCAAAAGGTTGTTTTATTAACCCTTTTTATGATTTTGGTTTTCAAAATTTTTTTTTCTAATATGAACCCCTTTAAATATTATTCTTAAGACAAATTATTAGGATTTAGTTTAATAAATTGGGGACAAGTTAACACCCAAAAATTTTAAATTAACATTATTTTCAAAAATCATATATGACAAACAAAATTGTGCTTAAATGAACTTGGGATGAATATTATTTTAAATATGATCATTATAGCATTGCTATTTAATTGGTGGGTACTAATTGGAGTAAATTTATTTTTTTATATATCTAATGGACCAATTCAATACTAATGTAATGATTAATTATTAGGAAGTAAACACTCAATTATTAGTAAAGTGATTTTATTTTTAAAAATATGTTTTCTTCAAAAAATGTTTTTATTGTTTTTGGGAGAGAATATTGTAATTTATTTATACAAAATTAAAATTAGTATTTGAGAAAAAAGGATATAATTTTGAAATTATTATATCAATATTATATTAGGATGACATTTTTGGATTTTTCTGGAATGATTGATTTTTAGTGAATAGTGAAAAAATAGGTTTTTGTAAAACATTCATGTATCTTAACTAAATAAAGTAATTTAAAAGTGTTATTTAATAATAAATTAAAATTATTAACCATTAATTATATATAATCTAATTAATTTCTAGTGAATCAATATTAAACTTCATAATATTATAAGATCATTTACCAGCTTCAAACATTCCAAAAAGTGTGTTCATTATGTTTTTATGTAGTAATGTTAAAATTTATTTATTCCACTTACATGAATTTAAACATAGACAATTTATACCAAATATTTAATTTTTAGGTTTAATTGGATAAATAATTTGATTTTATTTATTTATTATGGGTAATAGTCGTAGAGAATATTTTTCTCCCCACTAAGGGAATTTGGAGAAACATGGTTAAAACTATGAGATATAGGCTAAAAATCTCCATAACAGTTATATTTATTTTTTTGGATAGTTTTTTTTTACCATTAAGGTAAAATATTTGAAAATTTTTAAATGTATTTCCACTTTCCTATGATTATAAACGAAATATTATTTTAATTAAATTATAAAGAAAAAATGTTACCTTTTTTCTTTTAATAATTATAATATTTTTTCAAAAGGTTGAAAAAATGATGATCATTTATAAATGTTAATTTGAAATCATAATTAATTTATTTTTTCACTGAAATTTAATTTTTAATTTTTTGTGGTAAAATAATTACCTTAAATGATTTCGCAACGCCAAGAGAGTGCTTCTAAAGTAGTAGACAAATAATGTAAATAATTTTAAAAACACTAAAAGTAAACTTTATTATGTGAGTTATAAAATCCCTTGATATTTCTAGATATATATAATTTATTATAAATTTATTAAAATTTTATATTAAATTTTAATTTCTATATTGTTGTCATCAAAGTCGTACTGTGTGAATGGCCTAGAAAATGACTAATGCTAGTTTATATAAAATATTAATTTGTTTAATGATATAAATTTCATAAAAAACATCTCATATAACCATTAATGTTATATGGAATATTGTATAAACCATGGTCCACTTATGGGGCACTTTTCCTTTTATAAAAAATTACTTCACCCTTAAAAAGTAAAAAATGCTTACATCACGTTAATCGTCAAAAGGATCAATATAGGGTTAAACTAAGAGATAAGGGTGAAAATATCACCTAAAATTTTACGAATTTTATTAGATGTAATTATTTTGAATCATAATCATCTATATTCCAAAAATTTCAATTTTGTTCCAATTTTCGGTGAAAATTATTTTTTATTAATTTAATATTTTATATAATTCCAAAAGTACCCCTCCAATCACTTGTAAAACGGAAACACCCCTACTCTACTCCTAGCACATTTTGAGAACTCAAATTTATAAAATATATAACCAAGTGTCTCCTCAAAATTTAACCCATATCATATAGTTCAGGGTCTCAATAAAAGTCCAAAACTAGAATGATTAAGGTGTAAGACAAAGATGTTATCTGAAGAGAATGTGTACGTCTGAACCAACCTATTTCATGGTTATTTATTCTTATAAGACCATCGAATCCTAATTAAACATTATAAAATAATAAAATTATTATCTTATATATACTTAAATTTTATTATGATTATGTTACAATTCTTTTCATATCCTTTTCTATCCCATGGAAAATTAAAACATCACTCATGTGTAAGTGCAGACTACCACCTCCACAAAGCAATGTGATTTGTTTTTCATCACTACCCCATAAGGATGGTTATTTTGTTTGATTTAATTAATATATATGGTATTAATTACTTAATTATAATTTTTGAAATATAATATATTATTATTTTCTAGAAATTTTCCATCCATTCAAAAATGGTAACACCGCTCGTGTGTACATGTGGACATCCACCTCCATGAAGTGATGTGATTTATTTTTCATAAATATCTTTAATATATGGCAATAAAATTGTATTTAATTTATATAAATTATACTTATTTAATGATTAAGATTCTACATGACAAAGATAAATGAATACATTGACCACGGACATCCAACTAAAGCTACTTTGGGATTATGAATGTATGACGTAAACATAACTAACTAAGTAAAAAAAATAAAACGTGGCTATAAATGACATATAATGTATAAAAATAATTGAACGAAGCTGAAAAAATCTCTTAGTCATCTAAATGAAAAATAAATTTTTATTATTAGGGAGTTGAATAATGTATGATGTTATACTATTTTTAAGATAAGGGATCTCATCTCAATTTCTCTTAATCGAGGGATGTTTTAATGTTGTACACTGAATATATAATTTATGCTTTATATACTAAACCTTATAAATTTTATATCATGAGTCCTTAAAAATTTATATTATTTTAAGTTAAATTTTACTTCATATCATACATGTATATTTGATTTGAATGTTACAAAAGAGGTATGTGGTTTCTTACCTCAATTTTTATTCATAGGGTTATATATCTACTTCGTCGCATATGTTGTAGAAAGATTGAAATAGAATATGGTTTTATTATTTTTTATTCCCACTTATTTGTTGTAGTTTTTTAATTTTTAAACATAATTAATTATTTGATTAAATTCTAAGTTCAATGACACAAAATTTTTAATGGTTATTCATCTCAATATTATTTCACTGAGACATGTCTAACATTTCATACATATTTAAATTCATAAGGATAATATACTACCTATTTAGATATTATATCATGAATGAATCTTTGATAATTATATTTAATGTTATTTTGATGTTATCTCTTTTTTGAGATATTTTTTTATTGAATGATAGATTTTTCTAATAGGAAAATAACCCATTATTGAATAAAAGAAATATTACATATTTCAAAAAATTTATTTTACATTTCCCTTTGAAAAATGGAAAATAGATCATTAGTAACATCATTAATCCATGTCACTTCTGTATCATTAACCCCTTTATTTTCTATCCCATCAGTTAAGAAATTTCCCCATGATATGTATATTTGATGATGAAATTCATAGACACAAAAAATTCCATTAATTTCATCAATTTAGTAGTAATATTCCATGCAAGATGAATAATTCCATTTCTGATAGATTTTAAACAGTGGTAGAGTCAAATTAATGCCATAAGATGAACAATCCTTACTACTTATCTATTTCAACTGCATTGATGATATCAAGAATCTCATATTGAATATACATCATGATCCCACCTATGACATAAAGCCATACCATTTCATCATTGTTATGATTTCTGGAAATGTCACCATATTCAAAAGGACCTGGATTCCCTCTATAATCTCCATCCAGGTTACACGTGATCCCACCCAAGAATGGTGGATTCCACATAACTTCCAAAGTTCTAAAATTTGGATAATAATTACGTATAATTCCAAAATTATTTAGCATAATAATATTATGAATATATTTATAACAATAACCATTTTGTAGTGCATTTTAAATTTTAATAGAAAGAATGGTTTGAGAGATGGATGAATTTAAAAAGAAATAAATATTGACATGAACATTCTTATTATGTATAGACCATATAACAAAAATAATTTCTGAGAAACACACCAAAAAAAGGTTCAGTATTTTCTTTGAGAGTGGAATCTCTATACATTACCGGAGAAACTCCTTTATATTTTCTTCATATGTAATTTCCACATCAAATTAGTCAGCAAAAACATTCCACAAAGAAGCTATAATAACACATTTGAGGAATAATTCATCAATATCATCCCTGTTTTGGTTACAAAGGGATCATCTCAGACCCAAATTAATGTCAAATGATTGAAAAAATAATCATTTTGTATTTTATAATACATAACCCTATAAATATTAGAGAATATGCTTGGGAGAATCCATCTTCTTCTCAAAGTCACACCCAATTGGTATTTTTCACCTATAAAGAATTCAAAAAAATTAATTTAATAAAATAGTACCATTGAAGGAGAGCACCCAAACCAAAAAATCATCACCATTAATAAAGATATATCTCATTATAATTTCCCTAATTTAATAAGGAATAAATTACATAGAGTTCTCCATCATCTCTTTGATAGACATATTTATGTTAGATGGAGGATCTGGAGGGTTAACCAAGTTAATAAGATGTGTACCTATACAATTGTCTGACCAGAAATTCAAATATGATTTTGTATTTGAAAACCTGATAGAGTTCACTAAAATACTATCATATGAAGCCTTGAGGGAAGTCCATATGGAAGAGTCTATAAAATTTATGTTTCCATATTTGGTCCTACTCTAGAATCTTTACCTAAGAAAATTAATCCCCTCTAAATTCACATTTAAAATCCTCCACCTGATTTTTTCCTACAAATATTTATTAATATTTTTGATATTTTTGATTCCAAGACCACCATAATCGAAAGGTTGACATTAGTGAGTCCATAAAACAATATCAAATTTTTGCGGAAGAATGTTTCCACTCTAAATAATGTTTTTATTAGAGGTGTTGATATTCTAGAGAATTTTATCATTCCATTTATATAACAAGACCTAATAAACACATATTGACTCAATAAGATCTTTTAAAAGGCTCGTCATTCCTTTCATTGAAAGATCCCTTCCTTTCTTGGTGGTCAGTTGGTTTCTAATATTCTCATAATGTGAGAAAAGGTAATTGCATATGGAATTCCCTAGAACATATGAACAAAAATATAACTGAATTGGATCATTCATTCCATGATTCTTAACCCAATAATGATTTCCACTTTTCATGTTGTTGTAATATTTCTTAAAATGTAAACATATGATTTGTTCCAACTGATAACCTTCCTCGAGAGTTTCCCATAATGAATAAGATCATTTTAATGTTCTTAATATTTTTTTCCCTTTAGTATAGATAATGATATCATTAGTTTACAATAAATTAGTGGGATAAACAAGAAATATGGTAGCTATGATGGTTTTGAGTATTTTGGTGTCAACCATGTTGAGAAAAATCATGCATAGATAATAATAATCAATAGAGAAAATAATGGATGAGAGAGGATCACCTTTTCTAACTCTTCTGGAACATGTGATGTATCACTCTGGAGATCCATTGATTATCAATAAGTTATTTTTTTTACTCAAAAGTATTTAGAACCATTTAATAAAACCCTTATAAAAACCAAAGTTGTTTAAAACCATGAAAATAGAACTCTAGTCTAGTGTATCATCAGGTTTTTTTACATAAATATTTTGAGAAATATGACCTCCTCAAGTGGATTTCTTAAGAAGATTTAAACATTTTGAAGTAGTGATAATGAAATATTGAATAGTTCATCCTTTGAGGGAACCAAACTAATTTGATGGTACAATCATGTTTGAAATACTATCCAGCCTGTTGGATAATATTTTCCTAATGATTTTGTATATTGTGATAATAGAATCCACCGTCCTAAAAAGATGAATCCCATTTTCCTTATCTACTTTTGTAATGAGTGTAAGAAATTTATCATTGATTCATTATGTCAGAGTATCAACTTTGAATAAATAATTGATTAGTCTGCAGACATCATAATGTATAATATCTCAAAATCTCTGGATGAATGAATTTATGAACCAATAATGTCCATGAGAGATTCCAAAATTAAGTAAAAAGTCTATGACATTAATCACATAATAATGGGGAGTTGTAGTGAGTCTTATATTTTCATCCTGATTAACTATCATGGGAATAAATTCTTATATAATTTCGATTCTAGTATTTGGTACATTAATGTGATTTTTATAAGAAGAGAAAATATTATTAGTCAGATCCACTCTATTCTCAAAAAAACTCCCCACTATCATTGATAATAGTCAAAGTTTTATTAATTTTCCTGACTCTCTTCCAAGAATTAAAAAGAAATTGTATTTATATCTCCCTCATTATACCAATTAATATTATAAATTCCATTTATATGTCTTCTTTGAGATGTATAAGAGTATTGAAATATTGTGTCATAAACGTTTCTTACTCAAGACCTATAGAAAAATCACAACTACTATTATTATATTAAAGGGAGTGAAGAAAAGATTCCAAATTAGTAATATTTTCATCCATGTGGATGAATCATTCTTGAATCTAAGATTTCAGAATTTCCTTAAGCACATTAAGCATTAAAACATAGGCAAGATAATGATTCATATAATTCAAATAAATCCATGTGTATTCAAATAATTTCATATATTCTATATATAAGGTATAATAATTGTTAATTATAAAAATAATGGGATATTTTACCTCTCCCATAACAATATTTTCAAAAATAGGATGATGATAAGAGTTAATTTTTTCAAGAGTGGTGTATGAACTGGAGGACCAAGAATCTAAGGGAAAATCATTTATAAATATATTATATAGATTTTTCTCACCATTTTATATGTATTTTTCATGAACCAAGTGAAATTTGAACACACCAGATTAACCACATGAATTTTAAAATTCTCAAAAAAAATTTGAATTCTATGGATGAAGTGGATTCATTGACCATTCCAAGTCTTGCATTAGGATTTAGCTTGTCGTTAAAGTCTCAAAGAAGAACCCATGTATTTATCCTTGTGCTCCCTATATGAATTGTATTCTATCATAAATCCATTCACTATATATATATTAATTTTATGCTTATATAAAATATAATTCTTTTTTCATACCTATACAGTTTTTATTAAGAGTGATATTAATTATATATAAGTAATATTTGAGATGTCATCCAGTCTTGAATGTTCAAGAAAAAAATCCTTTTGATGTCATTACTAGATTGATTATCACTAATGATCTTGTAACCCAAATCATATAGAGAATCAATCATCTCATAAAAATTCTTTATTGTTCTAAGAGACTAAGAAGATCAAGATTATTCTTACTTTAAATTAGTTGAATTTAACTAATAGTTTCTGAGTTGTCCTAGCTATGATACTTCTAAAATTGAATATTCACTTAAACCTATTTTTGGATCTAGATGCCCATTTTTTTTCTTCACGTAATACTTTTTTTCGTGTTTATTTCCTAATGAAAACAGTCTACTTAAAATTATTACCAAGGATATTATTTTTTTTCATTATAATGATCAAAACTAAAACACCTCACTGCATGTTTTTTCCCTCAATAAATGTTCACCAAAGAATACTGATTATCCAAGGAAATATCTATATTTTTTTATATAGATTTCATTTCACCATGTTTATTTCCAATTTGAAAAATATATATATTATTATTATATCTTTTTTTTTAATTTTTGAACATCCATTGATACCCATTTTTTCCTCTACTAATCTATAAATTCTTAAAATAGTGGTATTAATTTCAACAAGAGTGATGATTTCATTGTATCCATCACTTACTATTTGAAACTGGAAGGCTAATATAGAATTAACACTGACATTATTTCTTGAATTATCTAGAGGATTATTATTGGAAGATGATTCCCTATATTGTAAACCAAATACGATAAGAATCATATAAATGTTACCTTAATTATAAACTGAAAGTTCCTGATGAGGATATTTCTTGGAGAGAGTGACATTGTGTTCTTCTATAGAATCTATAAAATTTTCATTACCAGTATCGATTTGATTAAAAGAAGTAGATTCATTCAATACATTACCTACATCAAAAGGAGAATTAGAAAGAATTATTTCATTAGAAGGACTGAATGATCCATCATTCTATGTATCCAACTATGAGACAACATCATCATGCTTTCTAGATATTTATTTTGAGTGTATTTGATCAAGGGGATTCTACTAATATTTTATTAAAAACATAATTTATATCACTATAAGATATCACATCGTGAGGTGATTTTTTAGAAGGAACATTTTTGAGGGACTCAACAAGATTTGTATTATAATAATCAATTTTTGTGAAGATTTAATAATCACCATTGGTAACATATTAGTTTTTTTTATCCCCATCTAGAAAATACATAGCAGGATTTCTCAGGTTCATAGATAGAACCACCAACACATTATCTCTCTCTTCATCATAAAAATGTGAAGCCTAATTCTTTCCCTTTGTATTCTTAAATTAAATGGTATTGTAATGATTTTTAACTCATTTTATAGGTTCAATACTTCTTGATGGGTCAACCATATCAGGGAAAATGGATTTCTATTTTCTTCTTTTTCTAACGTATTTCTAGGAATAAGGTTCGTTGGGTGGCTTCACATGCATGTGTAATACTCTAAAATTTTAAATAGAGTTACCCATTATCCTACAAAGTTCAAAAAAAGGTATATTGTATTCATAATCAACCTTTAATTAAATGTTCTCTATGTTGGAAATGATCCTACCCATATCTTTAGGTAAATTTTATTAACTAGTGAATCCACTACATATTGTTTTATTATGCAACAAAAACATGTGAATATGATTCGTATGAGATAATTCACTTAAAACAATATTTTAGGTTAACTGCATGCATCTTCCAGTTATGCATGACTAAAGGATCATGCAGGAGACTTTCACAAAGCTTCTCGTTGGTTCACCTCTAGCAATCACATACGTTATCAGCTGTAGTGATAACTGTCATTTACGACGCTTATAACCACCTCGCAAACCACCTTAACATTTCTTATAAAATCTATAGAAATTCTACAAACTAACATCTCCATAACAGATATTTCATCATATTATCCTTCAATACATATCCCTTTTGTGTATCTACGATTCTTTGCAGTTTATCAAAAGTTAATGATATATTCATACTACTTTTTCCTATTAAAATACTCCAAGTTCATATATTCAATTTTCTCAGTTTTTATTTATTGATCATTCATTATTAGTAGGTTTTAAATTTGATTCATTATATTAATCTACAATAACGGGTAGCATACAACCCTAGTAGTGACTAAATTAACATTATAAGGATTATTTGACTATATAGTATACATTATATATACTCTTATAGTAATACTGGGAAGGGGTTCAATTATATTGGATTTTGTGATTCATTTTTTCTCTATTGTAACCTTACTGGGATATTTTTCTGATGTAACCTTACCGAATCGTGATTTACCTCGGCACTAGTCCACTCCTTCAACATCTTTCCTCTCCCTCTTGCTCTTATCCTGTCAATTTTCTAGGGTTTCAACATGATTTCAATATCTCCATCCTCACCACTAATTACACCTTCCTCTTTATCCAGATACCTTTCCACCGTCTACTACCGTTAACAAGTTACCTGTGAAAAAAAATTCCTCCAACCATTTATTCACCTTCGATCACCTTCTTTAACTTTGATGTCTGACATTATAGGGTTCCATCGAAAAATCAACTCTTCATTCATTTCTTCATAAGGCCATTCATTTTCCTCCCTCTTTCTTCACATTCATTTATGACCAAATAATATTTATTGGTGATGGAGGTGTCCTGCGTGCTCAGATCTGACATATCCTTCACCCATAAACCCCTTCACCAAAACCCAGCTATCATTGCAATTAGGTTCTTACTAAAAAAATAGTGCTCCATTTTTTCATTCGTTAATTGAAAAATCATTGATTACCTTCTCCTTTGTCTACCTGTTATCAGTCTCTCCAATTAATACTCTTCTAAATCCTGACTTCCATCGTATTTTCCATCAATTATGCTACTGCATACTGTTGCATTTTCTACTTCACCAACCATCAATGTGGATGATGCTTAAAAGTTATTCATGAACCAATTACCATCATAAATACCTAATTCAGAGGTAATACACATTGAGACCTCCATAGTTGGTTTGTATTGATTACATTGTCCAAGTGTTCTCCCAGTTGTACTCCCTGATTTTATTAAAGTTAAAAACGAATTACTAAAGTATTAATAGTATACATCTCCTTTTATGGTTCCCCATTTCACCCTGCCCCTAATCTGCTCTGCTATTGTTTCTTCAACTATTATCCTTAGAAGGGTTTTTATTTACCTTCTCATTGCATTAATTTCTTCTATATTTTTAGGTAAGTGAATCGTATTCCATTTATATTTTCGATAATGAGTTCTATTTGTGTATTTTTATTATAGATATATTTTTGTGTCCTTATCATTGTCAACAATTACATGCATAGTTGACATATTATTTGGGTTTCGAAGATAAATTATATGTACTATGATCGTAGTAATGCTTCAATTTATTATGTTCAACTCTTTGAAAATTAAATAAAAATATAAAAAATACAAACAAGCAAGTACAATCAATATGTATAGAGGCAAGGATTAAAAAATGACAACTCAGAAAACAATGAAAACCAGGTTGTGTTATTTTAGTATTGTTCACCTTAAACTATTCTATTTTATTTCATTCTACATATGTAAATTTTCTATATAATTTCACATTTATAGGATTAAAATGTCTTCAAAATATTATTCCATCTTATCAGGTTAGTATAGTCTTCCAATTATTTAAGAGTCATATCACTCTATTAACATTATTATATATTTAAATATAATTGTTGTATGACTAGATTTTTACATGGTTATGCCCAAGAAATAGATACCATTGAAAAATGAGGGGGAGTACATTTTGGGCTTGATTGTTTCCACCTGAAGTAGCTAGGGAAGAGTCCAGAAAAAAGATTGAGTGATTTGATTGAGAATAAGGTCAACACATCAACCGGTACCTATCCATTTCCATTTTCTTATTCATTTGAATTTTCCATCATGTTGTTGAACTTTTATTTATTTGTTTATGCAATTATTGTTCTGAATCACATGTCAATATCTTATGTAAGCTAGCCAAACAATTAACACCAACCTTCATCCTTCGCCACTGACGCCACATAGTACAGGTATGTTGTAAACTATAACCAACTGAATAAGTTTAATTTATTGTGTGGATTATAAATTAGTTATATATATTAAATTTTTAATTAAAAAAAATTAATTTGAAAATATCATGTTTTTTTATCATTTCCATTATTTAACATTTTTCTTTTTATAAAAAATATTTTACTGTATTTTCAGGTATTTTTGGATCATTGGTGCAAGCCTCATATTTGGTATGTTTGAGATTTTCTTCAAATATCATCATGATTTGAATTAATCTGTTATTTAGAGGGCATTAAAGTTATTGTTGTAGGTTATTATATCTCATGAAACATTTGATCCAATTATTGGTGGTTATGTGTTTAATACTTCTAATAATCAATACTTCCACTAATTGAGTGCATTGCACGTATGTATACCTTATTTCGTCTAAGTATTCTACCTACTATCCTCTCAGATTTAATTATAGTTAAAAACAATTTAATGATGCATTAATAGTATACATATCCTATTATGGTTCCCCATTTCACCCTGCCCTTAATCTGCTCTGGTATTGTTTCTTCAACTATAATTCATAGCAGGGTTTCAATTTAATTCCACATTGCATCAAAGTCTTCTGTATTGTTGGGTAGGAGAATCTTATTCCAATCATATTTTTTATTACGAGTTCCATTAGTGTATATTTAATATATCATTCATTTTTGTCCTTATATTTTTCAAAGATTACATGCACAATGGACATATTATTTGGGTTTCGAAGATATATTATATGTACTTTGATCGTTGTAATGAATCACTTTATTATGTTCAACTACTAGACAATTAGAAAAAAATATAAAAAATACAAACATGCAAGCACTATTGTCTTGTACAGAGGTAAGGCATCAAAAAGGAAAACTTGGAAAATAATGAAAAATAGGTTGTGTTATTTCATTTTTGTTCCCCTTAAATTGTTCTATTTTTCATTCTACAACTCTAAATATTCACTATAATTTCACTTTTATAGGATTAAATTGTCTTCGAAATATTATTCACTCTAATTGAGTGCATTGCAGGTATGTATAGATTATTATATTGTTGTCTGTTGGTACATGTGTATACCCGTGCATCGATGTCATAATTCTATTTTGACCTAATGTGTTCAGATCAGATTCTGTTTTGATTGTTTTTATATTCTGCATTGATTATTTTTATACTCTCTATAACAGAATTTTATATATTCTACTAACCGGATTCTGTTTTGAATGATTTTATACTCTCTATAACAGATTTTTATATATTCTACTATTCGGCTTCTGTATTGACTATTTCTTTTATATTGTTTCTCCATAATTTATGGGATTGTAGTTTGAATGTTGACAAAACAATCTTTCTTAATGTTTATTAAATAATATTTTGAGAATTATGTACAGATTCTACACAGATGAATATGGTTTTGGTAGCTCCATAACTATGCTCTGGAAATTTTTTATGAGATTCTTTGAGCCCCATTTCAGATACTTTTGTGTAATGATCTATGTATATACTCTCATTGATGGTTATTTATGTAGGTTTTGGTGAAAAAAGTCAAATATGATTTCCACTTTATGTCATACAGTGGTGAGAATACAATTGGGTATGAATAGATACAATGCAAGATTAAGATTCCTTAAAATATGATGAATTTAGGAATGTTTTTGGAAGTAAGTGTTGTCTATCTGGGATTTAAAACACCTGTGGTGTATCCCATGGTGGAGGTGTTTAAGTTCTTCTGTAATGGCGTGTTTAGTTTTTTATTGATTCCAAATTTTTAGTGGGTTTATATTTTTTATCATTTTTTCATATGCTTTTCAATCAGATCTATTTTTCTCATATATGTTCATAATATTTTTGTTCTTACATTTAATTGTTCTTAAAATTTTCCAGAGTGTATTTTTTTATAATTTATTCCAATTTAATATACATGTTCATATTTTTCCTGTTGGTTCTTATTTTATATCCCCTTTCTTTTATGTTTAAACAAACTTGATCACATAGGTTGATGGTTTTATAAAATAGGTTCATATTTTTTCATATTTTTCCACACCAGTTCAAATTTAGTAACAAACTATAAAATTACACTTAAATATTCCAGATTATATTTCTTCTTTATTATATTAAATATGCAGACTTATATTTATACATAAAATTTTTTCTGATGAATTAATGATACCAGGACCTTCACCAAATATTTAAACCTTCTGCATTATGATGAACTTTTATTATAAGCTCCATCAAGGGCAGTGTGAAATTAATCTTTCACAAGATAATTCTATTTTAAAAGAATTGGAAATCAGTGGGATGAATCCTACTCTAGTAACATATATTATATATATCTATGGGATTTAAAGTGTTGTAAATACTGAGATTGCTTGGGATCATATTAGGGATTTGAGTTTTAGAGGGATTCATGTCAACTCTTATTTTTATAATGCTGTTATTTATGGTTTGTGACTCAATGGTGAACTATTCGATGCTTTTTTTGTTTTTAAAGAAGTGAAAAGTTGTGGAATACACCCTGATGTTTATAGCTAAATAATTTTGTTTATAATCATTTTCCGAATGGGTGATCATTAGAAATGTATGTGCTCAGTTGCAGATTTCTTGGCAGGTGCTGAGGTTGTAGATTCTTTTCTGGACGTGTATTGGGAGGATGTAATGAAGGTGAATATGATTATGGAGATGGTTGATTCATCGAGAATCACATGGTTTTAAGCAACTACTTCATCTATTAATTCCCCAGATGATGGGCCTTAGCAAGTCTTTCTATTGGGCATGCTCCAGGTACAATATATAGTTATTTTTAAAATGTATAATGAATTGAATTGTGGGATGAATTGTTTCATTAGATTATTTAATCAAGGGGAGACCACTTCACCCAAGACAATCAGCCAAGCATGGAGAGTTCATTAAGGTAGATTATTGTATTCATGGATTGAAACTTGTCACCTTATTGAATAATTTAAATATGTATAGGCCCATAAAGACACCTCATTTTTCTAATTCATTACTTTCTTTTAGAATATCATTTTCCTATAATCTTTACAATGAACTGCCAACTAAATTAATCACATGTGTTGCTGAGCACTGTTTTATTAGTTTATTTCTCTTTATTTCCAGTTTTCCTTCAATGATTCTATATAAATGAAATGAGGAAGTGTTTCTTGTATTCTATTATGTTTATTTTGCTGCTGTCATTTTGAAGTTACTGCCGAAAACAGATGCAAACAAAAAAAATTCAAGATAAAGTGTCAATAAATGTCATTGAAAATATTAGCTTTTCACAAAATCAACACCACATAAGTAGAAAACCTAAAATTTCAGCAGTTTCAAAAGGTTTTATATATTCCCATGGTTGGTTTCAACTTTTCCTCTGATCCATTACTCAATAGCCCATCTGAAGCTCATAAATAAAGTGTTTATCATTAACCCAACTCAAGCTTATAAATAAATTGTTTACCATCACTCTAGCTCAACCTTATATATAGAGTTTTACTTTGAGGGGGAGAGTAGAGGATGGGGGAGGGGGAGTGACAAAAAAATCATAGAATATTGTTAATGAATTCCACAACATACTCTTGCTAATTGACTCATCTATAGACAATCTTCATCTAACCAAACCTGTATGTATGTAGAATTATATAAACCAGACATTGTCCCTATAATAAGGGATTTTTTTTCAAAGACCATTAAAAGCAGCAGGGATGTCCTCAATAGGGCATAATTTTCATCATATTTTATAGAATATAAAATAATGAAATCCATTGTGAGTGGTATTTTTAGGTGAAATATTTTATTTGTTTGGACCATCCAATAATTTTTTTCTTATTACATAGATATTTGTTATGATTCTAGGTTAGATAGAATTGATTAAAATAGTATAGAATATTTCAACTCTCACTAGTTCAATGTTCACCGAAGACTCATTAATATTTCTGGAGAACTCATGATTTATCTAAATTATTTATGTATTCTATAGTATAGATTTGTTTTCATGGATGATACCATGATTCCAGAACCAACTAATAATCCTATAATTGGACTATTTTGGTATTCTTCTTGACATAACGACATATATATAAATATAATGTTACAAATTATTATGAATTTAAATCAAGGGTGTGTTATAATATTTTCATCATAAAGTGAAATTTATTTTTGATAATGATAGGTTAAAAATATGAACTCCAAACTATATTACCTCTCAAAGACACCAAACTGAATGAAATCATGATTCCTACAAATCCTCAGTAGAAAAAATTCTCAAGCCCATAATCTCCGTTCAAAATCTAGAAACCTTGAAACCCTCCCTAGGATGCCTTCCACCATTTATCGCAATCTCTCATATTTCCTCCAACTTCTCCTTCACCTCCACCTTTTGTTTCATCTATGTCTCTTATCTCTAACACTTCCATTCCATCGTGTTCCATCTCTATTGTAATTAGTCTTCACTTCATATTCACATGTCACGGGCACCCCATTCACTTCATTATCATCATTTTATTCTACACATTATATTAAGTACAACGACATTACAATTTTTTTGAATGATGCAGACCCAGATGATTTAAAATAAAATTGAATAGTCCCATGCATTTGCACAGGCGTATTACAAGTTACATATAATTCCAAAATTATTAAGCATAGTAAGATCATGAATATATTTATCACAATAACCATTTGGTAGTGCATTTCAAATTTTAATAGCAAGAATGGTTTGAGAGATGGATGAATTTAAATAGAAATATATTTTGAAAATAATATTCTTATTCTGTATAGACCATATAACAAAAATAATTTCTAAGAAACACACCAAAAAAGGTTCAATATTTTTTTTGAGAGTGGAATATCTATACATTGCCTGAGAAAAGTTTTTATATTTTCTTCATATGGAATTTCCACATCAAATTAGTAAGCAAATAACTTTCCACAAAGAAGCTATAGTAACACATATGAGGAATAATTCATCAATATAATCCCGGTTTTGGTTACATAGAAATCATCTCGGGCCCAAATTGATGTCAAATGATTGAAAAAATCATCATTTTGAGTTTTATAATACACAAACCTATAAATATTAGAGAATCTGCATGGGAGAATCCATCTTATTCTCAAATTCACACCCAATTGGTGTTTTTCACCTATAAAGAATTTGAAAAAAAGAATTGAATAAAATATTACCATTGTAGTAAAGCTCCCAAACCAACAAATATCATCACCATTAATAATGATATATCTCATTATCATTTACCTAATTTAATAAAGAATCAATTCTATAGAGTTCTCCATCATCTCTTTGATAGACATATTTCAGTTAGATGGAGGATCAGGAGGGTAAACCATGTTAATAAGAGGTGTATCTGTCTAATTGTCTGACCAAAAATTCAAATATGATTTGGTATTGTCAAACCAGTTAGATGTCACTTAAATAATAGAATATGAATCCTTGAGGGAAGTCCATATGGAAGAGTCCATAAAATTTAAGTTTCTATATTTGGTCATACTCTAGATTTTGTACCTAAGAAAATTAATCCCCTATGAATTCACATTTAAAATCATCCACCTAATGTTTTCCTAAAAATATTTATTAATATTGTATGTTGTTTTGATTCTAAGAACTCTATAATCAAAAGGTTGTCAAAAATGAGTCCATAAAACAATATCAATTTTTTGCTGAAGAATATTTCCACTATAATTAATATTTTTTTAGAGGTGTTGATATTCATGAGAAGTGAATCATACCATTTATATAAAAAGACCTAATAAACACATATTGACTCAATAAGATCTCTCAAAATGCTCATAATACCTTTCATTAAAAGAGCCTTTCCTTTCTAGGTGGTCAATTGGTTTCTAATATTCTCATAATGTGAGAAGAGGGAACTATATATGAATTTACCTAGAACAAAAGAACAGAAATATAGGTGAAACAGATCCATTGTTCCCTAATTCCTAAACCATTAATGATTTCCACTTTTCTAGTTGTTGTAATATTTCTTCAAATGTATACATATGATTTGTTCCAACTCATAACTTCCATGAGAGTTTCCCATAATGAAGAATACCATTTTAATGTTCTTAAGATTTGTTTTTCCCATTTAATATAGAGAATGATATCATTAGTGTACAATAAATGAGTAGGAGAAACAATAAATATGGTAGATATGTTGGGTTTGAGTATTTTGGTGTCAACCATGTTGAGAAAAATCTTTCATAGATAATATTAATCAATAGAGAAAATAATGAATGAGATAGAATAACTTATTCTAACTCTTCTGGAACATGTGATGTATCACTCTGGAGATCCATTTATTATCACTAAGATATTTTTTGTACTCATAATTATTTTGACCCATTTAATAAAACCCTTATAAAAACCAAAGTTGTTTAAAACCATGAAAATAGAACTCTAGTCTAGTGTATAACAGGTTTTTTCACATAAATATTTAGATAAATATGGCCTCCTCTAGTGGATTTCTTGAGAAGATTTACACATTTAGAAGTAGTGATAAAGAAATATTGAATAGTTTATCCTTCAAGGAATCCAAACTGATTTGATGGTATAATCATGTTGGCAATACTATCCAGCCTGTTATATAATGTTTTCCCAATGATTTTGTATATTGAGATAATAGAATCTAACGTTTTAAAAAGATTAATCCCATTTTCATTATCCAATTTTGTAATGAGTGTAATAAATTTAGTATTGATTCATTATGTCAGAGTATCAACTTCAAAAAAATGACCGATAAGTCTACAAACATCACAATGTATAATATTTCAAAATTTCTGGATGAACAAATTTATGAACCAATAATGTCCATGAGAGCTTCTAAATTTAAGTACAAAGTCAATAACATTAATCGCATAATAATTGGGATTTATAGTGAGTCTTAGATTTTCATCCTGATTAACTATCCTAGGAATAAAGTCTTATATAAGATCGATTCTAGTATTTGGTCCATTAATGTGATTTTTATAATAAGAGAGAATAATATTAGCCAGAACCACTCTATTCTCAAAAAACCTCTCCACTATCATTGAGAATAGTCAAAGGTTTAATAATTTCCTAACTCTCTTACAAGAATTAAAAAAAATTGTATTTCTCTCTCCCTATTTATACCTTTTAAAATTATATGATTCCATTTGGATGCCATCCATGAGATGTATAAGAGTATTTAAATAAAGTGTGATAAACGTTTCTTACTCAAGACCTATAGAAAAATCACAAATAATATTATTATCTTTAAGGGTGTGAAGAAAATATTCCATCTTAGAAATATTTTCATCCATTTGGCTGAATCATTCTTGACTATAAGATTTCAGCATTTACTTAAGCACTTTAAGCATTAAAACATAGGCAAGAGAATCATTCATATAATTCAAATAAATCCATCTGTGTTCCAATAATTTCTGATATTATATATATAAGGTACAATAATAGTTAAATATAAAAATAAAGGGATATTTTACCTTTCCCATGACAATATTTTCCAAAATAGGATGATGATTAGAGTTAATTTTTTCAAGAGTGGTGTATGAACTGGAGGACCATGAATCTGAGGGAAAATCATTTATAAATATTTTATCTAATTTTTTCTCACCATTTTATTTGGATTTTTCATAAACCATGTGAAATTTGAACCCACCAGATTAACCACATGAAGTTTAAAATTATCAATAAAATCTTTGAATACTCTAGATGAAGTGGATTCATTGACCATTTGAAGTCTCACATTAGGATTTAGCTTATCGTTAAAGTCTCTAAGAAGAACCCATGATTTTATCATTGAGCTTCCCATATGAATTATATTCTCTCATAAATCCCCTCACTATATATATCAATTTTAAGCTTATATGAAATATAATTATTTTTTGATACCTATACAGTTTTAATTAAGAGTGACCATTAATTATGTATAAGTAATATTTGAGATGTCATCCAGTCTTGAATGAGCAAGAAACCAAATCATTTTGATGTCAATACTAGAATGATTATCACTAATGATCTTGTAACCCAAATCATATAGATAATTAATCCTCTTAAAGAAGTTCCTTATTGTTCTGAGAGAATGAGAAGATCAAGATTATTCTTACTTAAAATTAGTTGAATTGAACTGATAGATTCCGAGTTGTCCTAGCTATGATGGTTCTAAAATTGAATATTCACTTAAAACTATTTTGGATCTCGATACCCATTTTTTCTTTGCATCATACATTTTTTTGTGTTGATTTCCTAATGAAAAAAGTCTGCTTAATATTATTACCAAGTCTTTTATTTTTCTATTTCTAATGATCAGGACTAGAACACCTCACTTCATGTTTTTTCCCTCAATAAATATTCACTAAAGAATACTGAGTAATCAAGGAAATATCTATATTTTTGACTTTAAATTTCGTTTCACCATGTGTATTTTAAATTTAAATAATATAGATATTATTATTATATCTTTTTTTGATTTTTGAACAGCCATTGCTGCCCATTTTTTCCTCTTCTAATCCATAATTTCTTAAAATAGTGGTATTAATTTCCACAAGAGTGATGATTTCATTAGATCCATTACCAACTATTTGAATCTAGAAGGTAAAGATAGAATTAACACTAACATTATTTCTTGAATTCTATTGAGGATTATTATTGGCAGATGATTCCATATAAAGTCAACCAAATATGGTAAGAATCATATAAATATTACCTTTATTGTAAACTAAAAGTGCCTGATGAGGATATTTCATGGATAGAGTGACATTAGGTTCTTCTATAGAAGCCATAAAATTTTCATTACCAGTATCCATATGATTAAAAGAGGTTGATTCATTCGATACATTACCGACATCAAAAAGAGAAGTAGAACGAATTATTTCATTAGAAGGAATGAATGATCCATCATTCTATGTATCCAACTATGAGACAAAATCATCATTCATTCTACATATTTATTTCACATGTATTTGATCAAGGGGATTCTACTAATAGTTTATTAAAACATAATTTATATAACTATAAAAGATCACATCGTGAGGTAATATTATAGAAGGATCATTTTAAGGGACTCGCCAAGATTTGTAATATCATATGCAATTTTAGTGGAGATTTAATCAACCCCATTAGTCACATATTAATTTTCCCATCCAGCAAATACATAGAAGGATTGATCAGGTTCATAGATAGAACCACCTTCACATTATATCTCTCTTCATCATCAAAAAGTAAAGCGTAATTCTTTCCCTTTGTATTCTTAAATTCAATGGTATTGTAATTATTTTTAACTCATTTTCTTAGTTCAATATTTCTTGATGGTTCAACCATATCAGGGACAATGGATTTCTATTTTCTTATTTTCCGATCCTATTTCTTGGAAGAAGGTTCGTTGGGTGGCTTCACATGCATGTGTAATACTCTAAAATTTTAAATACAACTACCCATTATCCTACAAAGTTCAAAAAAAGGTATATTATATTCATACTCAACCTTTAAATAAATTTTATCAGTGTTGGAAATGAACCTACTCACATCTTGATGTTTTTAATGAAAATTGCAATCAACGAGGATCCTAGACTAATGACTAACACTACTGGAAATCCCATTTTTACCAATGCTTATATCCCAACGGTTTGATAAACCGTTGGGAATGGTTATGTATACCAATGGTTTTAAGAAAACCGTTGGCATAGAGGCTTTTATGAAGATTTTTACCAACGGTTTATAAAAGCGTTGGTATAGGGCTCCATGAAGAGGCTTTTACCAACGGTTATACACTAACCGTTGGTATATGTTGGAATCTATACAAACGGTTTGTGTAAACTGTTGGTATAGACCTTGGAAAAAATACATTCCCAACGGGTTTTAAAACCCATTGGGAAAGTTTCCCCCTAAATCCAGTAGCCCCTTCGCTCGATTGCAGTCCCCTCCGCTCGACTACAGCCCTAAATTGAAGCTCTCTTGATGCACTCTCGTTACCCAGTCTCCCAAACTCCATACATCCTCTTCAATCAAACAATTTTTCTGTTCTACACTTCAAATATGTAAGTTCTAATGTTCTTCATCTATTTTTTTATTTTCTATTTTGATTTGACCTAAATGTCTCGGATCTCTCTATACAAGTACTCAGAAACTCGTTCCAATCATATATCCATATTAAATCAAACAATTTTGTAGTTCAACACTCTAAATCTGTAAGTACAAGATTAGTTTTAATGTTTTACATCTATTATTTTTGTTTTCTGTTTTAATTTGGTATAAACTAGGTTGTGTTGTTTATGGAATGTGAAGGTTAGTGTTATTGAGGATGAATTGGATGTTGGTTGGGTGATGGATTGGAATTTTGATGTTTTTTGGATTAAGTTTAGTTAATCTTCAATGAATTATTTGGGGATTTCCTCCCTTTAACAGAGCCCCCACTCCTCATGGACCCTAGACACCCCCCCTCTTGGACCCTGGATAGTCCCCCCTCCTGGAACTTGGACAGCCTGGCCCCCCTCTTTCCTGAAACTTGGACATCCCCCCTCCTGGACCCTGGACAACCCCCCTCCACCCTCCTCCTAGGACCTTGTATAGTCCCCCCTCCTTCCTGGACCCTAGGAAGCCCCCCACCCTCCACCCTGGACCCTGGATAGCCCCCCTCCTCGAAGGACCCTGCACAAACCCCCCTCCTTCCTAGACCATGGACAGCCCCTTCTCCCCTTCTCCTTGACCCTGGACAGCCCCCCTCCCCCCTTCATAGACCCTGGACAGCCCCCCACCCCTCTTCCTAGACCTTGTACATCCCCCTCACCCCCTCCTCAACCACCAAATACCCCCCACTTCAAAACATTGACCACCAAACTTGGACATGCTGTATTTTCTCTAAAAAGATATATTTATCCTCAAACCACCTCAATAATATCCTAAACAATGCTTATAATGTGGTTTTCACCACATAACATCCAATTGTATTCCAATTCACTAGTCTATCCTCCCTTGGCAAGATTTTACAAAAAGCGTTCAACCATAAAGATCAAAATGAAAATAAATTGATATAAGACATTTGATAATGGATTAAAATTTCAAATTGGGATCCAATGAGGAATATTTGAGATATTATGCATCATGTCCATGAGTAAATCCATTTTTATATATCCGATAAGTTATTTTTCACAATTTTCACACATTAATTGTTTGTAAGAATTGGACAAACATTTATAAAGGTTATAATGTATAAAAATTAATCTATTTTTGGATGAAGCTTAACCAACAATGTCTAGATTGTCTGCCTCTTCCATGATCATCGATGTGCACGTCCCGTCTCCATCTGACCTCGCACGACGGGTGACTCAGCGTCTGACTGATGACGAGCACCAGATTCTCTTACTTCCACACCAGATTCATGCCCGCTACGCTCCTGAAGTGATCAATCCCACTCCATGTCTAGCTGATGATGAGCGCCAGATTCTCTTACTTCCACACCAGATTCACGCCTGCTATGCTCCTGAAGTGATCAATCCAACTAAGCATCCATGTGAGCTTGATGACACGACCACCAGTTCTTGTAAGAGGCAGAGGAGTTCTGAGTTGATAGGCCAAGACGATTGACCAGTGTCAATCCATCTGGCTGAAGACGTAAAACATAGCGCTTCCTGGGAGGCAACCCATATTCTATATTTTCATCATTTTGATTTTTTTACTCTTTTTTAGGAAATAAACATGGCATTTATGCAACAATTTTTTAGCTTCTTCTAATCTGTATGTGCACTTGTCATTACTCTGCATGACTGCTTCTATTTTGTCTGATCCTTGGTGTTATTTTTTATGACATGATGCAGCTATGTTCTGTCTATGTTTAGATTTTAATGGTACATAAGTAAGTGCACTTTTCATTATTCCATTCTTTCAGTTCTTCGGACGATGGTACGAGGGAGGTTCGTACCAGAGGTAGACGAGCATCTCCGAGTACCCGACTAGACCCTTCCCCTCTGACCAAACGCATTCGGATTATGTTGAAACAATAGGTAAAAAAATCCAATGGTCACATTTGATGTGTATAAGTCAACCTCGCCTCAATAAAAGGCACGGTGTGGCCAGGATCACTCAAACTGCCTCTCTTTTGTTCAAAATTGGCTTATTTTTATGTGAAATCAACAACTGACATATGGGAAACTGACCAAACGCCTTAGGATTGTGTTGAAACTTTAGTAAAACTATCCATGGATCATATGTGACATGTAAAAGTCAACTACGCCTCAATCTGATGCGCGGTGTGGTCGGTATCACTCCAAGTGTATGTATTTTGTTTAAAATGGACAATATTTTACGTACATACACCAATCCAATAAAATAGATTTTGATTGTGTTGATACTTTTTAACAATGATCCATGACTCATATGTGACATGTACGAGTCAACCCTATCTCAATTCGAGACCCGGTGTGGCTGATACCACTCAAAGTGCCTCTGTTTTGTTAAAAATGGACTTAATTTTAAGTGAAATCAACAACTGACATAAGGAAAACCGACCAAACGCATTCCTATTCTATTGAAACTTAAGGAAAACAATCCATGAGTCAAATTTGAGGTGTATGAGTCAAATACGCCTCAATATAAGGATTGTTGTGGCCGAAACCACTCAAAATGCCTCTATTTTGTTAAAAATGGACTTAATTTTAAGTGAAATCAACAACTGACATACAGTAAACCGACAAAACGCATTCAGATTATGTTGATACTATAGGAAAACGATCCATGGGTCATATGTGACATGTAAGAGTCAACTCCACCTCAATCTAAGGCGCGGTGTGGATGGTACCATTCAAAATATATCTTTTTTGTTCAAAATGTCTTTAATTTTAAGTGAAAATAACAACTGACATATGGAAAACTGACCAAATGCATTACAAATCTTTTTAAACATTAGGAAAATGATACATGGGTCATATGTGATGTGTACGAGTCAACCCCGCCTCAATCCAAGGCACAGTGTGGCCGTAACCACCCAAATTGTCCCTCTTTTGTTTAAAATGGACAATATTTTACGTACATACGCCAAATAGATCAAACGGATTCTGATTGTGTTGATACTTTTTCAAAACGATCCATGACTCATATTTGATGTATACGAGTCAACCCCGCCTCAATTCGAGGCCCGGTGTGGCCGACACCACTCAAAGTTCCTCTGTTTTGTTAAAAAAGGACTTAATTTTAAGTGAAATCAACAACTGACACAACAAACCAACCAAACGCATTTGGATTATATTGAAACTTAAGGAAAACAATCCATGAGTCAAATCTGATATGTACGAGTTAACCCCGCCTCAATACGAGGCCCGGTGTGGCCGACACCACTCAAAGTGCCTCTTTTTTTAAATGTACTTAATTTTAAGTGAAAACAACAACTCTCATACGGAAAACTGACCAATCGCCTACGTATTCTATTGAAACTTTAGAAAAATGATCCATGGGTCATATGTGAGGTGTATGAGTCAATTCCACCTCAATCCAAGGCACCGTGGGGGAGGGACCACCCAAATTTCCAGTCTTTTGTTGAAAATGGACTAAATTGTAAGTGAAAACAACAACTGTCATACGGGAAACTGACCAAATGCGTTCCAAATCTACTTAAACATTAGTACAACGATCCATGGATCATATGTCATGAGTAAGAGTCAATCCCACCTCAATCCGAGGTGCGTTGTGGCTGACACCACCCAAACTGTCTCTCTTATGTTTAAAATGGACAATATTTTATGTACATACGTCGAACCGATCAAATGGATTCTGATTGTGTTGATACTTTTTAACAACAATCCATGACTCATATTTGATGTGTAAGAGTCAACCTTGCCTCAATCCGAGGCCCGGTGTGGCCGACACCACTCAAAGTGCCTCTATTTTGATAAAAATGGACTTAATTTTAAGTGAAAACAACAACTGACATACGCCAAACCGACCAAACACATTCGAATTATATTGAAACTTAAGGAAAACGATCCATGAGTCAAATGTGACCTGTATGAGTCAACCATGCCTCAATCTGAGCCGCGGTGTGGCCGAGACCACTCAAATTGTCTCTCTTTTGTTCAAAATGGACTAAATTGTAAGTGAAATCAACAACTGACATAAGAGAAACCTACCAAACGCCTTTGGATTCTGTTGAAACTTTAGGAAAATGATTCATTGGTCATATGTTATGTGTAAGAGTCAACCCCGCCTCAATCCGAGGCTCTGTGTGGACGGGACCACCCAAAATACCTCTCTTTTGTTCAAAATGGACAATATTTTACCTACATACGCCAAACCGGTCAAATGGATTTTGATTGTGTTGAAACATTAGGAAATTGATCCATTTTTCATATGTGACATGTATGAGTTAGCTCCGCCTCAATCCGAGGCCCGGCGTGGCCAACACCACTCAAAGTGGCTCTCTTTTGTTTAAAATGGACTTAATTTTAAGTGAAAACAACAACTGACATACGTCAAACCAACCAAACGCCTTCATATTCTGTTGAAACTTTAGGAAAACGATCCATGGGTCAGATGTGACGTGTTAGAGTCAACCTATCCTCAATCCGAGCTGCGGTGTGGCCGAGACCACTAAAATTGTCTCTCTTTTGTTGAAAATGGACTAAATTGTAAATGAAAACAACAACTGACATACGCCAAACCAACCAAACGACATATGATTCTATTGAAAATTTAGGAAAATGATCCATGGGTCATATGTGATGTGTACGAGTTAACCCTGCCTCAATCCGAGTTGCGGTGTGACTAGGACCACACAAATTGTCTCTCTTTTGTTCAAAATGGACTAAATTGCAAGTGAAATCAACAACTGACATACGAGAAACCGACCAAACGCTTCATATTCTGTTGAAACTTTAGGAAAATAATCCATGGGTCATATGTGACATGTAAAAGTCAATCGCGCCTCAATCCGAGGCACCGTGGGGCCGGGACTACCCAAACTGCCTCTCTTTTGTTCCAAATGGGCAATATTTTACGTACATAGGCCAAACAGATCAAACGGATTCGGATTGTGTTGAAACTCTAGGACAATGATCCTTGGCTCATATGTGACGTGTAAGAGTTAACCCCGCCTTAATACGAGGCCCAGTGTGGCCGACACCACTCAAAGTGCCTCTCTCTTTTTTAAAATGTACTTAATTTTAAGTGAAAACAACTAACATACGGAAAACTGATCAAACACCTGCAGATTCTATTGAAACTTTAGGAAAACGATCCATGGGTCATATGTGATGTGTACAAGTCAACCCCACCTCAATCGGAGGCCCGGTGTGGCCGATACCACTCAATGTGCCTCTGTTTTGTTTAAAATGGACTTAATTTTAAGTGAAAACAACAACTGACATACGCCAAACCAACCAAACGCCTTCGGATTCTATTGAAACATTCGTAAAATGATCCATGGGTCATATTTGATGTGTACGAGTCAACCCCGCCTCAATCTGAGCCGCGGTGTGGTCGGGACCACTCAAACTATCTCTCTTTTGTTCAAAATGGACTAAATTGTAAGTGATATCATCAAATGACATACGCGAAACCTACCAAACAGCTTCGGATTCTGTTGAAACTTTTGGAAAACAATCCATGGGTCATATGTGATGTGTACGAGTCAACCCCGCCTCAATCCAAGGCATCATGTGACCGGGACCACCCAAACTATCTCTCTTTTGTTCAAAATGGACAATATTTTACGTACATACGCCAAACTGATGAAATGGATTCTGATTATGTTGAAAATTTAGTAAAATGATCCATTTCTTATATTTGATGTGTACGAGTCAACCCCGACTCAATCCGAAGCACGGTGTCGACGAAACCACTCAAAGTGCCTCTCTTTTGTTTTAAATGAACTTAATTTTTAGTGAAAACAACAACTGACATAAGCCAAACCAACCAAAAACCTTCGGATTCTATTGAAACTTTAGGAAAACGATCCATGGGTCATATGTGACATGTAAGAGTCAACTCCGCCTCAATCCAAGATGCGGTGTGGCTGGGACCACTCAAACAGTCTCTCTTTTGTTGAAAATGGACTAAATTGTAAATGAAATCAACAACTGTCATACGGGAAATCAACCAAATGCCTTCGGATTCTACTGACACTTTAGGAAAACGATCCATGGGTCATATTATATGTGTACGAGTCAATCCCGCCTCAATCCGTGGTGTGGTGTGGCCGACGCCACCCAAATTGTCTCTCTTATGTTAAAAATGGACAATATTTTATGTACATACGCCAAACCGATCAAACGGATTTTGATTCTGTTGAAACTTTAGTAAAACGATCCATGGCTAATATGTGACGTGTACGAGTCAACTCTGCCTCAATACGAGGCCCGGTGTGGCAATCACCACTGAAAGTATCTCTCTTTTGTTTAAAATGGACTTAATTTTAAGTGAAAACAACAACTGACATACGCCAAACCAACCAAACGCCTTCGGATTCTATTGAAACTTTAGGAAAACTATCCATGGGTCATATTTGATGTGTAAGAGTCAACTCCACTTCAATCCGAGCCTCGGTGTGTCTGGAACCACTCAAACTATCTCTCTTTTGTTAAAATAGACTAAATTGTAAGTGATATCAACAACTGACATACGGGAAATAGACCAAACGCCTTCGGATTTAGTTGAAACTTTAGGAAAACGATCCATGGGTCATATGTGATGTGTACGAGTCAACCCCGCCTCAATTGGAGTCACTGTGGGGCCAGGACCACCCAAACTGCCTCTCTTTTGTTCAAAATAGACAATATTTTATGTACATACGCCAAACCGATCAAACAGATTCTGATTGTGCTGAAACTTTAGGAAAATGATTCATGGATCATATGTGACGTGTACTAGTCAACCCCGACTCAATCCGAGGCCCGGTGTGGCACTTATGGAGTCACAAGTAATGAGACTCCTAATAAAATACCTTTTCACCATATATTAGAAAAGTAGTTGTCATATGAAGATTGAAATGGGTGTAAATAATATTTGAGTTATTGAAATTCTTATTCAACTATACTGGATGATTTTTGTCATATGAAAATTCAAATGGGGAATTATTCACCATGTCTCTAATAAAAGAGGTGGTCTTTTTTTTAAGTTTTCACTGTTTTAAGTGTTGTTTTGTATGCAGGTGTATGCACATGAGGGGCTGTTGTGCAACAATTCTGGAAATACACAATACCAATGGTTTAGAACTGTTGGTATACTTTGAGAGGAATTATACTAACGGTTTGTAACTGTTGGTATGGTATTTTTTATTGAACATATGCCAACGGTTTCATTGAAACCGTTGGGAAAAAACTATACCAACGGTTGTAAACCGTTGGTATAATATCAAAATCATAGAATTCCCAACGGTTCAACAAGAACCGTTGGCAAATCAAGACATAGAGTGGGATATACCAACTGTTTAGTTCAAAATGTTGGTATTGATCTTTCCCCACGCCTTACTTCCCTACGGTTTAGACAACTGTTGGTATAGAATATAACAACGGTTTTCCAGCCTATACCAACGGTTTAGAACCGTTGGTATATCCTCCATTTCCAGTTGTGTAAGTTCCCCACTTATAGTATGTTGATCAAATTTTAAGGGAGTTTCTATGTAAGTAGTAAGATCACTAAGGATTTTTGGATACAAATGAACCCAATTCAATCCATGATTCTTAACCTGGATTTGAGATGTGGATTTTCACTAGTGGATAGGATTAAAAATTAGATTCCATTAGAAAATACTCAATATATTAGGCTTCAAAAGAACATTACTAGTTACCAAAACCATATCAAGATCTCCCGTACTCATCATAGGGATTTGAAAGAACCCACTTCTAATGGGGTTCATTTTCCTGTTGGTGCCACCCCATTAGAGAGAAATTATAGATTTGAGATCCATGATGGTTCATGGATTATCCCCCTTGGAGTATGAAATATGTCCAACTATAGAGAATTTGCATAGATCCGTTCATGGTTGGTGGGATTTAAGATTATCCATGACTATGAAACCATCATTATCTATTTTCATTAAATAATAAGGTTCAGGGAAATCATCCTTAGAAAGATCTGCTCTTTCATGATTTATTGATTCAATTTTTTTTAATGTTGTAATGGTTTTCACAGACTCAATTTCAATTAATTAAGGCCTAAATCATTTTAAAATCCCTGATTTAATTTATATAGTGTAGTTATTATCCCATGAATGTTTTTTAATATATACTTTCATAGAAATTATTTTTTTTCAAATAATCATTTTATTTTTTTTTCAATTGATTTTTTATTCATGTATTAACTGAGTTACAAGGGTTTCTCATCTTAGACATCCATCTTATAATCTTGTTTTGTTTTATAAAAATATATTAATTTATAGAGAGTGTATATTGACTCTTGAAATATAATTTCATTATTATTTTTATAAATCTTTTATTTTATGTTTTTATATGATCTTTCTTTTCCTTGTATATTGGGTTTAAATGGATTAAGAAGGTTTTTTCTTTAAAAACATTTTTCTAATGTTTTTAAATACTTTTAACTAAATACTTCCTCCATGTTATTAATGATAATTCAAGAATTTTATTTTATGAACATAAATCATTTAATTTATTTTTCATGATCATTTACCTACTTTTAAAAGGTTTAAAAAACTAAATTTCTTAATATTTTAGGCATGGATCCCATTTGAATTTTTAACAAGTGTACTAGAAGCATATTTTATTTTAATATATTTATAATGGAGATATTTTCCCACAATCATTACATTAATTTTCTATGATGCTTCTTTTAAAAGTTTATATATATTTTTAATGAAAATATGTGTCTCGGTAATTTTTTAATTTTTAGTTTTCACATATACTGAATGAAAAGGGTTTGTTCCTCTATTTTTAAGAAATGTTTTAAATATTATTTTAAATTTATTTTCAAATATGTCAACATCATTTAATTATTATTATACATTACTGGTAATATTATATTATGATACAATTCATCATCTTTTATCATATGGATTAAAATTATAGATTTAAAGATATTATCATGAAACCCACTTCTTTTCATTGGTAAATCAAATTATAATGGAAACATGTTTTTTTAAAAGATATATGATGAAAATGTAAAATTTCACATTTTATATTCTTATATTGTACCTAGAAATTGTTGAAGTGGATGGCAGATCTTAATAAATATTACTCAACATGTGAGATCAATTCAATAAATACAAATGGTGGGGCCAATATATCTCCCTAATGCATTGGATAATGTTATGTGTCTTTAAAGGCAATAAGTATGGAAATAAATAGGGTGGTTTCCCTTTTGGATTGAACTAGGATCCAATTATTTCTGACATGAGTGAACACAAGTTTTTAATATGATTCTCTATGTTTCTTATAAGAGTTTATATTTTCTTACTATGGATTTTGAATTTTTTGTTTGAGAAAAAAGTGCTTTTTCAATATGGATATGATTTATTTTATATACTAAATGAATAATTTGGAGGATTTAGTAATTTTATGGGTTTTCATGTTTTAATTAGATGAATGGATTTTTTATTTTATATCCCTTAATGGTATTTATTTTACATCTTACTTTTTAATATATTTTTATAGCATTTAAGGATGAATGAGAAAAATTATGTAGTTATGTTAAAAGTCATAAAAAATATCATGAAAATAAAACAAATTTTATTATAAATGTTTGGTGTTATCATAAAAATGGATATTGATTGGAAGTATCCACATTATAATATATGGGTTTGTTATGAAATAGTTCAGAAATAATTATCTATAACAATAAACCATAAATATCCATGAAATCCAACAAGGTGAATTCTATTCTAAAATGATTAGATTATGTATTCATATAAAGTTTTGTCCTTATAGTGAGTATCAATGGAGGGTTTAGATAAATTTTTAGATTATGAAATTTTCATGTGAGGTTAGCTTAAGAGTTTTGGATTCCATCATTATATTATAAGTTTCGGGATGATCATATACTCAAAGACATAGACACCCCTTATGAGATTTTAAATAAAGATATTTTAAGATGATTACGACTATTTTGGGATACATTTATTGTAATACGATCCCTATGTTTAGTATGTATTTATTGATTTTTTTTAGAGTAATAGTGAATTTATATTTTATAGATTTATGATAAATGTATATATAAAATGTATGGTTAAAATGATCATTAATTTTGAGGAAAAAATGGTTAATTGGGATAAATGGGTTATTACATGTTGGGAATAAGTGATTAATCAAACAGATACCCATGGGAATGAAATGTTTTTTGGAAACAAAGTGATTATACTTTTTTTAGAGAAGTTCACTATTTTGGGAGGCTTATATAATTTAGGTAAGTAGAAATACATTGAGATAATATTGTTTTTACCAAAATTACAAAGGTTGAATTATATTTTGGATTTATATGGGATTTATATTTGGATTAGTGGAAATTCATATTTATATGGAAAATATTTTTACATTTTAGAAGTTATATGATTAAAGAATCAACATTTTCGGTATATGACATTATGAGTAACTAAATGTTGATTGGATATAAATTAAATATTATTCTAAGTGGAATATGTGATAAAATACATTTGATTTTCGATTTGAAAAATGGATCGAATGATATAAGTTTAAAAATGGATGTTACTATTGAGGCTTTAGATATTAATTTTCAATTGATTGATATGATATTTTATTTGTACTAGATATTATCTTACCATGTGATAACCATTTTTGTTTTGGTTAATAACTAAATATAGGATGAATAAATTATTATAATTTTGTAGATCTTGTGATCTTTTAGAAGTTTATATTTTTGTTTTAGGCATGAAAATATCATTTCAAATATTCATTTCATTGAATAACAGATGAGATCAAAGGGAAAACATTGATCAAATCACACCCAAAGGAATAAATTATGCTTCTAAAATATAAATAAATCATTTAAGTATATTTTCTAAAGTTCTCTATATTGATGTAAAAAATAATCACTGAGATCAAAGAAAATAATATTGAAATTACTATTTTATCCTATTACTGTCATTTATTATAAAATAATGGTCTTTTATATCCCCTATTGATTTATGGTTTTGTGGTCATTAACAATCTCATGACCATATTCTCCATCACTATATACTATAACATAAAAACTATTTTTATCCTCCATAAAGATATTTTCATAAAACTCCAATTTTCACTTTTTCTGGGAACTTGATTATGTGTTATTCCATGTGACCATAATGATTCCATTTCCCTATTTTCAAACAGAAGTTTTATTAAACTTTTTTACAATGTAGCTTTTCAAAAAAGTAATTTTAAATTAAAAATCCTTGATTACTGATATGAATATAAAATTATGAGTATTAATTTAATTAAGGGTGTATGATGTGTAACCCTATGATTTTAAAATAAAACAATTTTTTATGGCTTATATGATACACAACAACTAACTTAAAAACACATAATATTATAAATTTAAATGTGGCTATTATAACCTAGTCATTGAATTGGGAGGTATTTATTGGATTAACCAAATAATGAAATATATATATAATGGTCCAAATAAATACAAATTAATTTATAAATTCTTAGGAAATAAAACTCAATTTTTAGTAAAGTGATTTTATTCTTCGAAAATATGTTTTTTTCAAAAATGTTTTTTATTACTTATTATGAGAGAATATTATTATTAATTTATTCAAATTATTGAAATAGTATTTTAAAAAAAATTATATATAATTTATAAAATCAATTTATCTGAATTATACTATGATGATTTTTTTTGGATTCTCTCAAAAATATTTTTTTTCTGTTAATAGTGAAAAATAGAAATTCATGTAAAAATGTCATTTAGTTTCATTAAATAATGTAATTTAGAAGTATTATTTTATCTTAAATTAAAATAAGACTCATTTAATTATATATAATCTAATTAATTACATAAAAATAATTATTTCATTAGATCATGGTTTATGATTATTTTTCGGCTTAAAACACACTTCCCAAGATTTTTCTCATTGCATTTTGTGCATTTATATTAATATTTATTTATTAAAATTATAGAAAACAAATCTTGAAAATTGAAGCCCTATATGGAATTAAGAGTTTCAAATTTTTTAAATACTTTTCATTTATTTTATGTCATTATGTATAATAATAAAAATATTTTCCACATCGGTAAGCGTAAAATTGGTAAAATAGACTTAATAATATGGGATAAGGCCTAAAATATCATTGAAACTTGTATTTATTTTATTGGATATGTATTTTTCTGAAAACACCACCTAATATGATAAAATTTGGAAATTTTATTCCACTTTCCTTAAATTATAACATTTATATTATTTTATTTAACGTAAAGATAACGTAAAAAAATGTTACTCTCTTTAATTTAATATTGATAATATTTTGTGACAGATATAAGAAAATATGGTCAGTTCAAAATTTTTATTTGAAATATTAATGCTTTTTTTTATCATTTTATTTTTTCTAAAAATAATAGTTATGAAATAATTACCTTAAATTATTACACACCATTGACACACTGCTTCTGAAAGTAGTAGAAAAATAAAGTAAATTATTTAATAACTATTAATGTGATTTTTTTTGATAATATATAGTGTTCTAATAATTAATTATATAAATATATCATATTTTGAATGTGTTAAAAGTTTAAATTAAAATTAAATTACTATATTGATTTCATTAAATTCAGATAATGTCAATAGTCCAAAAATTACTATAATGGTATATTATGTTAAATAAAATAATATTTAATGATTTTAAATTAATGAAATTATTATATTAGTCCAAATGAATTCAAAATAGCTTATAATATAATTCATGGTCCACTTATATCTAACTTTTATTTTTATAATAACATTCATTGCCTCTAAATAGTAAAATACCTTGTGATCGCGATAAACGTTACAAGGGTTAATGGGGGTTAAACTAAGAGATAAGGGTGAAAATATCACAAACATTTATGAAAATATTATTTTATAAGATTATTTTGACTCATAATAATCCTATATTTATATTATTTCCTGTTTTGTTTTCAATTTTCCATGAAGATATATTTATATTAATTTTATACTTTATCTAATTCTAATTGTGACCTTCCCCTCATTTATAAAAAGAAAACCTACATTATAATCCCATTCACACATTTTTTGAACCATATATTATAAAATACCTACCCAAGTATCTCCTAACCATCAATATCCATATCCTAGAAGTATTAAAATCACCAAAATACTAGATTTATAATGATTAATGTGTAAGATAATGATTTCTTCCAACGAGAATGTATAATTCCTAACCAAATGATTACATGCTTATTTGTCCTTAAAAACCCTTAAAATATTATTTACACATTATGAAATAAAAACATAAATATCTTAAATAAACTAAAATTTAGTTAAGATTATGTTATTACCCTTTTTTATCTCACTCTCTATCCCATGTGAAATTAAAGCACCAGACATCTGTAAGTGTTGATTACCACCTCCACGAAGCAATGTTCTTTATTTTCCATCACCACCCAAAAAAAATGGTTACTAAGATGTATTGAATTTATATATATTATATTAATGAAATTATTAACATTTTTAAAATATAATATATCATATATCTTATTACCTTTTCATCTATTGAAAAAATGGAAAAATCCGTCGTTCTTACGTTTGGACAACCACCTCTATGAAGTAATGTGATTTTTTTCCTAAGAAGAATTAATTGATCATTATAAAATTTTATTTTATGTATATATATTTTAATAATTTAATTATTAATATTCTAGATATTATGGAACTATGAATCATTTGATAATGAACATCCTAGCAAAGTGGTTTTGTGATTTTTCTATCGAACATCCTCAAAATATCCAAAATACTCTTAACCAACTATGTGACTAAATAAAACATGTTAATAAATGAAATAAAATAGATAGTGATAATTTATTTATTATAAAAAAGTTTATTTTTGATTTAAAAAATTAACATAATTTTATTTATTAGGATTTAAAGAACGTACGATGCTAGATAGTATTTATGGTGAGACATTTCATCTCAATTTCCTTTCTTTGAAGAATGTTTTAATGTTATATGCCTATTTTATTATAAATAGTTTATATAAAACCACATATACATGTAATATCATGAATAAATCATAATTCGTGGTCTTTTGAGTTGTAGTTTATGTTATTTTTTCAAATAGATTTTGATTCAAAAGTTACCAAGGTGGTAAGGTATTTTTAACCCAATTTCCTTTATTTGGGTTATAATTATACTTTATTTACTATATTACAAAAATATTATGTTTGAAACGAAATATTTTTGTATTATTTTGTATTTTAAATTATTAATTTTGTTTTCCAATTTTTTCAAATGATAACTTCATTTATTAAAGTCTAAATTCAATGATATGATCTTTGTAAGGATTATTCACCACAATATTACTTCTTCAATATATATATTGTATTATGTTCCTAATTCAATTTATTAGGTGTATATGATTCTTATTGAGATATTTTATCATTAATTAATATTTTATGATTATATTTAACTTTCATTTTAATTTCCCTCTTTCATGATTTGTTGATCCAAATGTGATTAATGTTGCAAGTGTTTTCATCGTCTCAATTTAAATTATTTGATATATAATACTCTTTATGTGGAATGATTTAATTTATATGGTGTACTTAATTCACCATGAATTTATTCTAACATATTATTTCATGTAGTAAATTTTTTTCACCAAATAATTTTTTGATTCTTTTTTCAATGGATTTTTGATTGATGCAATACCTTAGTTGCATGGTTTTCATTGTCTCAATCATCCTTTTTTAAACTAGTTTTGATTGATGAACCTACATTAATTTATATAGTGAATATAATAAATCATAAAATATAATGTCATGACTATTTATGTATTCATGTTATTTTATTTTCCTTTATTATTTCAAATGGTTTTTGGTTTTTAAAGGCTGAAAAAATGGGTTTTCTTTAAAAATGTGGTTTCGATGTTTTCAAAGGCATTTAACAGAAATATTCCACCATTTCTTAATATTAATTCAATAATTCTCTATTCTCTAGTTATTTACAGATATTATTTTCAATGATATATTACATACTTTTAAAATTTTTATAAAAGTAAATTTCTTAACATTTTTTATTTGAGTCACTTTTGAAACTTTTAAAATAGTATTGTAGGAATGTTCTATTTTAATTTAAATATATTGAATGTATTTTCATATGTTTCCACGGTTATTTTAAAATAAAATTATTTTTCTCATTTTTTTTAAATTTGTTTTTAATGGTGTAGAAAGAAAATGGTATTTCCCCCCATTTTCAAAGAATTGTCTTAAATATTATAATGAAGGTATTTTCATATATGTAAAAATAAACTAACAATTATTATTATTTAATAAGAATACTATAATATGATATCATCCATATTATTTATCTTTATGAATTAAAATGATTTATTTAATGATATTGTCATGAAACCTAATTCTATTCAAGAGTAAATAATGATATAAAGGAATGAAAGTTGTTGTTAAGAGATTAATGATGATTCTTAAAGCTTCTATGTGTTATATTAATTTATTGTACTTCTACATTATTGATGATGGTGGGTGATCTTGATGTATCTTATGTTATGGGTGATCCTGATATATATCCTTAATGGTTTGGGAAATGTTCCTTGTCTCCAAAGTCAAGAAATAAGGAGTTAATCGGGGAGGTTTCTCTTATGGATTTAATCGAACTCCAGTTATTTCTAATGTGAGTGAATTTTTTTTAAGAATATGATGCTCTTGGTTTCCTACACTATTATATATTTTCATTTTATGGGTTTTGAAGGTTTTCTTTGAGTAAAATGTGTTTTCCAATGTTGGTATGATTTATTTTATATGTTCAAATAACAATTTGTAATTGATAAATATGTAATGGGTTTTTATGTATTACATTAAACTAAAAAATTTCATTACTTTATTACCCTTATATAGATTTATTTTCATATCAATTGTTATTAAATATTTTTTATAGGGTTAGTGTTGAGTATTAACACAGAACAAGTCATGTTTAATGTATTGAAGATTGAATATAAAAAGAAAATGTGTTTCATTTTAAAAGTATTATATTGAGTAAAAATTGGATACTTAGTAGAGGTTTATACATTTTAGTATATGGGTATGTTATTTAGTAGCTATGAACTAATTATCTAAAACTAAAAACCATACGGATCATCAAAATTTAAGAAATTAGATTGTCATCTAAGAACTCAAGATTGTTTAGTATTTTAAGGTTGGGTACATAGAGTATTGACCAATGAAATATCCTAAATCTTTTCTAATAGGATTTAACTCATATTTAATTTGAAATTTTAATCAAATATTAGTATATAAAGGTAAACTATATTGATTGATATTATTAATTGTTTGGACATAGGATAAATTGTTATAATTTACGGCTAAATATCATTTGATTCATTCTTATACTGTTTGATAAAATAATATTAGGAATCGATAAAAATAATAAAAATAATAATAATGACGATTATAATAATAAAATCATAACATTAATATAAATAATAAATATACCTTATTATTTGGAGTATATGATGTTGACCATCATTGAAGCCGATAAAAGTTTAATTATTTATATTCCTACTAACTACTGTATATGTTGAAAGTAGGGTAAAACCCATAGAGAAAGTGATTTTGACCACAAATATTATAAAATATTTCAAAAAAATCCCACTATTTTCAGTAGCTGGGTAGATTTTCAATTTTTAACATTTTTTTATTTAGTTTATTATAAGGCACAAATGAAACACCACAATCTTTCAGAGTTTTTTTTTCTGATCATTAATGAAACGGGAAACATGATAAAAATATTAATTAGCAATGATATAAAATGTTGATAAATGAAAAATCAATAGAAATTTGATCAGGGAAAAATATTCATTCTACTGGTTTGGGAAATATTCCTTCTCACGATAGTGATTAAAACAAGTACCACTAAAATGGAGTGGTCTATTTCCTTCTCCCAGAAATAAATCACTTAAGATGAAAAATCTTAAAGTTCGCCACTCCAAGATTAATCAACTGTGAGAATTTTGATTTGAAAAATACAACATAATGAACTCACTGTAGGTTTTTATGTTTTAATTTCAATTTAAGTGTTTAAAAATAATAATCCACAATCAAACTCGCTGAATGATTGTGGAGTTCCAAGATTATTTGCTAGTGGTATGTTGCAATTACATGTGTTTAGATCTCATCTCGTCAATCAATTTTGTTCACATTAATAATGATTAATGAGAATAAATAATTAAGAAAACCATCATATTCGAATTGAACTCTGAACTGGACTAATTATCCTAACATCATCATTATTAAAAAAAAATCACTAGACTACAAAGAATGAAATTAATTTAAATGAAAATAGATGAAAATATCTCCCTCTTCAAGCATGAATTGCTCCTACTCCTGGTCCTCGGGTCTCCAGGAAGTATTTCACCAAGAAGTGTTCCAAGTATTCCCTAAGTTCTTGATCTACTATAGACTAATGTAGATTATTGAATGAACTCCCTGCTAGTAATTTTGCTGCTTTTTCTGCCATTAATATCCAATTTTATTTCATGCACATCACCCACTCTTTTCCACCGAATTTAATTGTCCTTCATGTGTGCACCACACACGTGTGTCTTTTGGCGAACCATGCGTCACATTAGATTTTACCTCCTAAATAACTCCCGGTGAGTTATCTGTGTGAACCTAGACACTTTTTGGGATTAGGTGTGAACCTGCACATGTTTACGACTCCACTATGAACCTGCATCACTAAAACAAAATAAAATTGTTAAAACACGAAGATATAAATTATTATTAAAAAGTTATCAAAAGTTAATTAATAAAAAACATAATTTATATTTATTAAATATTTTTATTATGATTATAAATTTATTATTAAATATTTAATTAAATTAAATTATAACATTTTTAATTTATTAATCATAATTAATTTATTTAATTAGTGTACGGATTATTAACAATTAGTTAGTATAATTTTATTAAATTCTTAAATTAGATTCATATAAATTATTTTATTAATTTAATTATTATTTTTACTTGGGTGAAATTAAATTATTATTAAAGTGTTAATATATTTATTTTATTTAATAATTGATTTTATTTATAAATTATTAGTTTTTATATTTTAATATTATAAATTCTTATTATTTTTTCTTATATTTTATTTTATAACTTATCTACATATTAATATTATAATAGTTACATATTATAATAGTTATATATTATAATAGTTATATATTATAATAGTTATTTATTATTTAAATAAAAGATTAATCTAATTTATTAATTATTAATTTATTTTAATTATATTATTTATTTTGTTTTTTTATTTCTTTCTTCTCCCCCCACCCCATTTTGGCGTACTGGGGGGAATCTTCAGTTCCTTCTCCAGGAAGGAGTAGCGGTGGATCTGTCTTCCTCACGAAGAATAGGTGCTGGCCCACAGCTTGGCATCTCTCTAGCGGTGGATCGCTCAGCAAATCCTACTCCTTGATGCACGGCTACACCTCCACCTCCAAACAACCAGCATCTACCTCCTCGGCTAAGCCTCCTAGTGTAGAAGCCCTCCTTAGATGCGAAAAGATCAATTTTTTTGGTGCTGACTTCATCTGCAATGTTCCCTTCATACAATGACGATGGCGGTGTGACACTGTCCTCGGCTTAGACATTTCCATCATAGTGGCCCGTTTGTGGTTCACCCTCACGCAATTCATTCATCCCCCTTCTTTGGCTCATATAAGCACTGGTTCAACATTTCGATTGGCATCTTAACTTTTAAAATCAGTATATTCAACCATCATATCATCTTGGAATCGGGTTCTTTGAATCAGATTCTTATTATGGTTTGTGCGTCTACTTCAACAAGAGGCACACCGAACCAGATCTTGAATTCAATGACCCTCTTCAGTGAATTTGAGACCTTCCTTGTCAAGATCGAGTTCCATGTTCTTCCATGGTGATTGATTCACTAGATTTAGTGTCAATGTTCTACTGTTAATGGTGTTGGTAGGATGAGTGTATGAGAATAAATAGAAAGGTAGGGTAATGGTGGTATCTCATTGTAGTGAGATAGTGAAAGATGATTGGAAACAGTGTGTGGTGGTTGTGGTGCCACTGTGAAATGGAAACGGTCTATGGTGGCACCGTAAAGGGAAACAATTTTTTTGGCACCATAATAGGGGTAAGATCGTAAAATCAAGTCAATAATATCATGACACAGAAGAGTATACAGAACGGTAGAATAAATTAAAACTTAAATAAAATCTGAACAAAATAATAAATTAAAACTAAAAATTAATTAAAACGATTGAAAATTCAGGCACACATAAATATTAATAAACATATAAAAAAATTTAAACACGAGTTAAATTATTATTAACTTCAATTGTTAAAACATAAATTGGTACCAAACGTAAAATAAAATTAAAAAGTAACTAAATTAGTAAAATTTATTATAGGATTTAAACATTTATAAAACAACGTTAAATTATACACAAAAGTTACTATATCAAATTAAATTTATTAAAGTAAATAGATAACTATTATTTTATTAAAAATTATGTTAATTAATGAAATTAAATTAAATATATTTTATAAATGAAATAATTTTATAATCTTAATTTTATAATTTATTAATTTCATAAAAGAATACTAATAATTAGATTATGTTTTTTAAATTAACTATGTTTTAATACATGACAAGTTAAATTAGCAACTGCATTATTTATGTGTAGAAAGAAGGATGAAATAATTAACTAGTAAATGTTAAATTATTATATATAAAAACAAAAACACCAAACTAAATAAAATTTTATTAGACTATAAAATTAAATTAAGAAATAAATTATTTATTAAAGGACTAAAAATACAATTTTAATTAAAAAAATTAATTAAATAAAAAATTTTATTCTAAAAATAAAATTTTTCACCTATTTATAACAAAGTGTAATCAAATAAATAAATAAAATTTAATTAATTGAATGTGGTAAAATGTGTTTTTTAAGGCCACATTATATTCCACCACACATAATTATTGTTTGTCCTAAAAAAGTCTCATGTTTTATTTACATTGAGAAATAGAATTGTGTGTGTATTGTTTTGTTAAAAATTTATCATGTCTAAAACATTAAAAGAAGAGGACCAGAAACTGTGTTTAGGATCAAGATAAGAAATGTTCAAATCAATTTTTTCCTAGAACAAATACTCAAAGGGTAATAAAGATAGCAATGGTCAACTATCAAAAATGGTTTCATGACTCATATATGATACTACTTAACAACTTATTTCAATCCAAGATAATGTTCTAAGTTTCAGAGTGACAAGAGGTAAATTATCATTGGAATTAAGAACTTAACCAGAAGAAATTTATACTTTTACTTTTCACCTTAGTTTCAAAAATAAATAATTTTTTTTGAATCACCTTATTGATACAACCAAAATAACTCTCTTATAAACAATTTTCCCCATATCCTTTTGGTGTTCATGATTCTCCTCACTGTAATGAATTCATTTTTGACCCTAAACACTATTTATTTTTTCCCAAAGCCATGTATCATGTGTTAAGATCTGTTCAATTCACTTACTCAAGGTGTGTATAGGACTTATAGTAAATAGAAACGCACCCCACATCTAGGGTCTCAGAGATTAATAGTGGAATCCCATATGCCCAAATTACATCAGTTTCAAAGTTTTTATATAAAAATAATTTTCATAGTCTTGCTAAGGCAATTACTTAAATAATAAAAAGGAAATGAGTTTCCCAAAATCAAGATCTAACTTCTTTTTCTAAAAATTATAATCATGACTCCACTAATAGATTACCCAAATCATTCTCAAAAGTATTACCTAAACCAAATTTCCAACAAATCACTATGTTTACTCACTCAGTAATCATCAAACCAAATTAAATTTAGATTCAATGTAATTTTTAACTACCAGCAAGGTGATGTCCTTAGGAAAGACTCATTGGAGTACAATGTAAATCTAATATTATAAAACAATTTACCCAAATTTTTAATAAAAATCTTGAAGTTGTAGTGGGAATTGGTGGTCTTACAAATATGCACAATTTAGCATGGTCAAAAATTGGCCCCCTACCCAAACATAAAACCCATGTTTTTTTTCCAAAGATGGCTTCTAAAGTGGAGAATAACAATTAAATAATTAAGGTTCAAAATATATTTTAAAATTTAGTAGATTTATGACATTAATAGGGTTTCAAAAATGTTAAACAGAAGGTTGATTTCAAAAATAACTTTACAACAGCATGTTCAAAAGAAAGTACATGAATAAACATTTAAGTCCAGTGACATAGATTTTCAAGAATCTTCAAATAGTTGCATGAATCTTTTAAGTGCAATGTGGATAGGGTGTAGTAATCTGAAATATTTGGTTCAACAGAATATTCAATATAGCAGAAAAATGCATGCTAACTCCCCTTAACTTATAAATTTCAATGAAAAACACAACAACCAACAATAATTTGCCCCCCATACTTAGTTTAAAGTATTTGAATGATTTTAACAATTGAAATTCAATTTTTAGCAAGGGAAAACATTAATGATTTTTTTATTCAACTTGGTGACATTCAACAAAAACATTTTAGTATGCATGATAAGTAGCATATTTTCGAGAAAATATATATTTGAATTTCTTGTACAGTCCAAATTTCTAAGGAAATAGTCATTGTCTCACTGATAGTAATTACTGTAACATTCAATAAATTATGTTAAAGTGGACAAGAGCAGAAAAAAGAATACAAACTAATGAATTGAATACATCCCTGAATCAAATTTTATCATTAAATAATCAACAAGGGAATTCCACTCCATAAATTACGCAATATCAGCTTCTTGATAACTCTGAAATAGAACAACAAAAACAAGAACAATTAGTAAAAAGAATAGAAAAAATAGATCACGGAAGAAGTATGTTATTCAATGTTTAAAATGAAATAATTAAAAGACTCAAATAACCATGGGTTGCCTCCCATGAAATGATTAGTTTTAAAGCCTTCAGCCAGAATTTATTTAAGATTAGTTTTCAAGAATAGTGAAGGAAGACAAGCCCTTTGGCTTTCCCTCAAAATAAATCTTTCCTCTATTCCCATTAACCAACATGGTTTTGTTTTCTTCACCTAAAATTTCAATAGCTCTGTTATTCAGCACTCTTATAATTGTAAACGGTCTATACCACATGCATTTCAGTTTTCCCAAAAATAGATTTATTATAGAGTTAAAGAGGATGACCATAAGTTCAGGTTTGAATTCCTTGTTGACTTGAATGACATAATCATGAAATATTTTAGTCCTCTGTTTATAAATTATTGAATTATCATAACAATCTCGTCTAATCTCATCTAACACACTCAGCTCAGGAAATCTTCTTTCACCATCACTCAAAAAATCAAAATCTAGGGCCTTAACTTCCTAATATGGCTTATTTTGCAACTCCATAGACAAATGATAGCATTTATAAAATAAAATATTGTAAGGAGACATACCTATTCTGGTCCTGAAAGAAGTTATTTATGCCCATAAAGTTTCATCAAATTTAAGAGACCAGTCTTTCCTATAGGTTGGCATAGTTTTCTCAAGTATTTATTTCAGTTCTCTATTAGAAATTTACAGCTATCCACTAGACTGTGGATGATAAGGAGCACCAGTTTTATTAACACAACCATATTTTACCATCAAATATTTAAATTTCTAATTCAAAAATTGTGTTCCATTTCTAGTAATAAAGTCTTTGGGAAGACCATATCTTGTAAAGATATTCTTTTTGACAAAATTAATTACATAATTGTCTTGATTGTTGGACAGTACAACTTACTCAACCCATTTTGACACATAATCTACAGCAATAGGAATATACTAATTCCCATGAGATGATGGAAATGGACCCATGAAATCTAAACCCGAGACATCAAAAATATCTACTTCTAGAATTCTTTTTTTGGTTTACTTCTGCTTCCTAATAAAAAAACTAGTCTCTGACATCTATCACAACCAACTACAAAGCTCCTAGAATCCTTAAAAAGAGTAGGCCAATATAGACCAGATTGTAGGAATTTTTAAGAAGTCTGTTCATCACAATGGTGAACTCCCCAAGGAGAGGAGTTAAAACTCTCTAAAATAGGAAGAATCTCTTCCTCATGCACATATATCTTAAGGATACCATCAACACAACTCCTAAATAGCAGGGTATCATCCCATATATGTTATTTATGTTTATAAATGAATTTATTTATTTTTTATTTGACATATTTTGGTTAAAGACACCTACTTCTAGGAATTTGGAAAAAATTTCATACCAAGTATATTGCCTCATTGATACAGTGAACAACTATTCATTAGGAACGGATGATTTTATTTTCCTGGGATCTTCAGATTGACTAAGAGGAAGCCTTGATAGGTGGTCAGTAACTATATTTTCAGCTCTGTGATTATCCCTAATCTCTAAATCAAGCTCTTGTAGCAATAGAATCCATCTAATCAGCCTAGGTTTAGTTTCATTCATAGACAACAAGTATTTCAATGCATGGTTGTAATTGAAAATGATTAATTTCATACCTAAAAAATATTGTCTAAACTTCTCTATATAAAAAAACAATAGTTAGAAATTCATTTTCAGTGGTGGTACAATTATTTTGGGCCTAATATAGAAATATTATAGCATAATATGCCACATGAATTTTCTTATCTCTCCTCTATACAAGGATAGAACCTACAGCCATGTCACTAGCATTACACATATGTTCAAAAGGTAATATCCAATCATGTATAGTGATTATGGGTTATGTAGTGAGTTTCTCTTTAAGCAGATTAAATGATTTTAAATAGTTTTCATCAAAGTTGAATGTGAATCCTTAACAATCAAAGAACAAAAGGGCTTAGTTATTTTCGAAAAGTATTTTATAAACATCTGGTAGAAACCGGCATACCGTAGGAAACCTCTAATACCTTTTATATTTTCAGGAGGTGGAAATTTATTAATAACTTCTATCTTAGCAGTATCAACTTCCAAACCTCTCTTTAACACATTATGACCAAGAACTATACCTACTGTAACCATGAATTGTCATTTCTCCCAATTAAGAACAAGGTTGGTTTCAATGTATCCTTCCAAAACTATGCCAAGATTTGAAATACATGTCTCAAAATTGATTCCCAGAATGGAAAAGTCATCCATGAAAACCAAAATGATTCATTCAATAATATCTGAAAATATAGACATCATACACCTTTGAAAGGTGACAAGAACTCCACACAACCCAAAAGGAATCCTCCTGTAGGCAAATGTCCCAAAGGGGCATGTGAAAGTGGTGTTTTCATGATCCTATGGAGGAAAAAGTATCTTGTTGTAACTAGAATACTCATATTGGAAATAGAAAAATTCATTTCCAACAAGCCTCTTAAGAATTTGATCCAATAAGGGAATTGGAAAATGGTCATTTTTAGTTTTTACATTTGGTTTCCTATAATCTATAATGACTCTCCATTTTGTGTCATTCTTAACATATACTTCTTCATTATTTTCAATTTCTACTATAGTGAAACCTCCATTTTTGTGGAAAACCTAGATAAGGCTATCCCAATCAGTATAAAAAATGGGATATATTATTCCAATGTCCAGAAACATAATCACTTCCTCTCTCACAACTTCTTTCATGTTTGGATTCAATCTTCTTTGACACTCTACCCTATGCTTTTGGATAGGATCCATAAGTATTTTATGCATGAAAAATGAGGGACTAATACCCTTTTATATAAACTATTTTCCATCCTATGGAATATTTAATCTTCTTAATAACATTGAACAATATTTTCTCTTGATTATAATTAATTTCAGTTGAAATTATGACAGGCAAAGTAAAATATTCACCCAAAAATGAATATTTCAAATGAGCAGGGATTGGTTTTAGTTCATGAGTGGGTGGTTATACACTTAAAGGAAGGCTCAATGGACTCATAGGACCAAGATCTTAAACATATCTATTGTAAGGAGTATTGAATGATGAAATATTTTCAATTTCATGCTCAGATTCAAAAATAACAATGATGATGTCCACAGTGGGAAGCATACTCTCCAAACATTCCAGATCAGAATTCAACAAGGTTATCTAAGAAGAATCATCGAGTTGCCACAAATGTTCTCCCTCAACATCATAAAAATTCATATCATGGTTTGTGTTAATAGAAGCACCATCAAATTCACTCAAAAATCCCCAATGTTTTGAAACAGAAGACTCTCCAATAGTAGAAACTGGAGAATTGTCTAGTTCTGGAATATTTGCCAGATTTACTGTTTGAGTAGAGTTTTCAATTCATAAAATATGTAAGTCTTGATTTTCAACTTCCAAATAAGTTTCTTCAATAAATAATTGATTTTTAGATACATAAATGTGTTCATGGTGATTTTTGTAAGAACTATCAGCTTCATGGAATTCTATCTTTAAGCAGTTTTTAGAATAATTTGGTCCCTTAATGTTCGTAAACAGATTAAATTATTCTTGTTGTTCACCAATTTTAAAGATAAGTTGAACCTTAGACACATCAATAAAATATCCACTTTTGGCCATGAATGGCCTACCCAGAATAATGGGACCCTCTTTATCACACTCCATGTCCAAGCCTAAAAAGACAGTAGGTAAATTTAGCTTTCCTATCCCAACTTGAAAATCATCTTCCCTGCCCACAAGATGAGTGAATGATCCATCAGCCAACTATAGTATAACTATGGTGGTTTGAAGGTCCCCAAACCTCAACTATCGAAACAACGAATATGGGAGTAGATTAATACTTGCACCTAAGTCACACAAACAGTTGAGCTGATCGGAATTTCCTAGTGTGCAAGGAATGACGAAGCTACTATGGTCTTTTAGTTTGGGTGGGAATTTCTTTTTAATTACAGAACTGCACTCTTCAGTGAGGATATTGGTAGAAATTCATCTAAGGTATTTTTTTAGAAACAATTTCTTTATGGAATTTCATGTATGATGGGATTTGAATCAAAGGGTGAATTAAAAGAAAGTTTACATGATGTTTTTAAAGGAGACCAATGATCTGAAGAAGATTAGCCTTGGTGTTACATTATGGTCTCAGCTTTTCCGGGAAAGGGATGGGTGTGAAGAAATATTTAAGCATGGTAGGTATAACCCTCACCTCTTCCTAGAATTTTTCTTTTCCTTTATTACTTTTATTTTTAGATGAACTTCTAGCATGTGATCCTGGTGGAGAATTCAGATTTCCATCATTTTCAAAAAAAATCTATTGATTTCCAGCATGTGAACAAAGCATATTTTTGTTTTCAGATTGTAGAAGATTTTCATTTTGGGAATTTTCAAGTTCCTTTTCAGCAACAGATGGAGTATTCATCCCACTTCTTGTTACAAAAGCCTTGTAATTATCTCCAGGGTTAATCTCAGTTGTACTTGGAAGTCTACCTTTCACAAGAAGAAAAATCTTTTGCAAGTTGACCTAGTTATGTTCCCATGTCCTATATTCTCGCATCAGTTTTCATTTTATCTGACTCATATTGATTTTGATGTTTAGATAGATGAGTCGTGTATCTTTCCTATTGGGAGTCATATTTTTTCAATATTATATCAAGCATAGAAGACATTAGAATATCATTTTTTTCTTGGTCATTTAAAGACTAACCCCTTTATTGATTTTGATAGTTTGGCCTTTTTTGATTAGTGTAATTAGAGGCAGTGGATTTCTTAATTAGTCCTTGATCATTCCAGGATAGATTTGGATGGTTCCTATAGCCTTAAATGTAATTATTTGAAAATGGATCTTTTTTAGGAGGAATCATAGGACTATAATTGAAAAAAATTAGTTTTCTTATTATTGAGCTAGAATATTAAAATTAGGGAAAAAAATTCAGTATGCCAAAACATACCATATTGGAAACATTGTTTCCTTAAAGGTTGATTGTTGTTTTGACAGCCCAGTTGATTAAACAATTTCATAGAGTTCTGGTTCATTAAAGACTGAATTTGGTTGGTGATTTTAGCAATTTGGGCTTAAGTTTCATTCATTGTACCAGTGTTTCAATTAAAATTTCAGTTGACTCTTTTTCTTCTTGAATTATTATTTTGTGAATTTAGGGAAAGGTTATTAAATATTTGTCTCAACTCTTCATCTATCTTGTAAGTGTAGTTACCCCCAGCTGCTTGGTCTACTAAATTCTGTCCAAATGATGAATTCCCTTCATAGAAGGTATCCATGAGTAAATGGGATGGGGGTTGATGATGGGGACACTAACTAAGAAAATCCTTAAATCGATCCCAAGCTTCATGAAAAGATTCTCCTTCCTCAATATAAAAACTAGTGATTTTTCTTCTAGGTTCACCCTTATGTATTGGGGATAAAATTTCACAATGAAAGAGTTGTATACTTCATCTCATTTATCAAAAATGGTATACTTTAGGCTTAAAAAATTCCTAGCATTCCATTTTAGGAAAAAGGGTAAGACTCCCATTCTTAGATCATTCTCTATGAGTCCTATAAGAGGTGACTATTGTGCATTATTATAGAAGTATCTAATTAAGGCTAGGGAATCCTCAATAGATAGTCCATTAAATGCAGGAAGAATTGAATGGTGTGATTGTTTTAGCTCATAATTTCATGCTCTAGAAGATAACCTAATGGAAGAAGGATTGGTTTAAACTTTATGGAGTTGGAATTATTTCATCTTAGGCCATTAACTTTCCTCTAATAGTTCTGCATTGTGAATTTGGAAGTTGTTAGGCTCAGGAACCTTATTGTCTAAATTCTCCATTTCAGTTTTCTTTTTATTTCTTAGTGTAGTGAGATGTTTGTCACATTCAAGATTTAGGGAATCTAAACTACCATAATATGTTCTTGTGCTCATGAAAAGTGTAGTAACAGTTCAAAAAAACACAAAAGTACAACTAAACAAGAGCTCAGAAATATAGATAATAGTAGCAATTCAGTAGAAAATTAGTCATATTTTTTTAATAGCTTTCAATATTTCAATTTGTTTTTGTTTTTTTTTATATGTGGTTTTTTTAGTTGTTTTAGAAAAATAATGGGTTGTGAATTCCCTATAAACGATGCCAAAAATATGATGTTGACTATCATTGGAGCTAGTCTAAGTGTAATGATTTATGTTCCTACTAACTTCTGTATATGTGGCAATTAGGGTAAAACACATAGAGAAGGGAATTTTGACAAAAAATATTCTAAAATTTTTCAAAAGAAACCCCACTGTTGTCAGTAGTGGGGTAGATTTTTTATTTTTTATTTTTTTTATTTTTTTTCATACAAATAATAAACGAAACACCACAATATTTCAGAGTTTTTGTTCTAAACTATAATGAAACAAGAAATATGCTAGAAAAAGTAAGTAAGAAAGATATTAAATGAGGATAAATGAATAATAAGGAGAAATATGTTTGGGAGAAAATCATCATTATACAGTTTTTAGAAATATTCTTTCTCATGATAGTGATTACAACAAGTACAACTAAAAAAGAGTGGTTTATCTCCCTCGCTAGGAAATAAATCACACGAGATGACAAATCTTGAAGTCTGCCACTGCAAGATTAATCAACTGTGAGAATTTGGATTTGAAAAAGAAAAAAAGAATGAACACACTATATGTTCTGATTTTTATCATTTCAATTTAAATGTCTAAAAAAATATTCCACAATCAGACTCACCTAATGATTTTGGAGTTCCATGATTAACTGGTAATGGTACGTTGCAATTGAATGTGTTCAGAGCTGATCTACCCGATCAATTCTTATCACATTAAAAATTATTAGTGAGAAAGAATAGGAAAGATAACCAGCATATTTGAATATAAACCTAAACTAGAAGAATTTTCCCAACATCGTATTTATTACTTAAACAAAAATCATTCAATTACAAAGAAAGAAAGAAATTTAAATGAAAATATAGAAAACGATGTCCCTCATCAAGCTTGAATCGCTACAACTCCTGGTTCTCTGGTATCTAAGAAGTAGTTCTTTGAGAAGTGTTCCAAGTTTTTCCCAAAGTTCGCGCTATTCTCTAGACCTAATTGTATGATCAAATGAATCCCCCTCCACTAATTCTGCAGCTTTCTATGGCTTTAATATCCGCTATCATTTTTTGCACGTCACCCACTCCATTCCACCGACATTAAGTGTGCTTCACGTGTGCACCGCACACGTGTGTTTCTTCTCGAACCACATGTCACACAAGCTTTTCCCTTGTAAATAACTCCCAATGTGATTGTTGTGTGATCCTGGATGCTTTTTAGGCTTAGGTGTTGACCTGCACAAGTTTCTGACACCAATTTGAACCTACACAACTAAAAAAATTAATATTTTTAAAACACGAAGATGTAAATTATTATTAAAAATGATAACTAAATATAATTATGAAATATAATAATTTATAATTATTAAATATTATTATTATGATTAATAATTTTTCATTAAATATTTAATTAAATATAGTTATTATGTTTTTAATTTATTATTATTAATTTTTTTATTTAATTAGTGTAAGAATTATTCATAGTTAGTTAGTATACCTTTATTAAATTATTAAATTAGATTTATATAAATTACTATATTAATTTAGTTATTATATTTATTATATTAAAATTAAATTATAATTACAGTGTCAATATATTTATTTTAGTTAATAATTAATTTTATTTATAAATTATTATTATTTATATTTTAATTTTATAAATTCTTATTATTTTGTCTTATATTTTATTTCATAACTTATATACTTATTAATATTATAATAGTTATAAAATATAATAGTTATTTATTATTTAGATATAATTTTAATTTAATTTATTAATTATTAATTTACCTTAATATTATTATTTATTTTGTTTTTTTATTTCCTTCTTCTCCCCCCTCCCCACCCAATTCGGCGCACATGGGGTGAATCTTCAGTTCCTTCTCTATGAAGGAGTAACAGCATCTCTATCTTCCTCCTGACGAATATGCATCGGCCCACGGCTCATCCTCACTCCAGTGGTGGACAGCTCGATGACTCCTTCTCCCTTTTGTGCGGCTACACCTCCACCTCTAATGAACCTGAATCAGCCTCCTCAGCTAATCCTCTCAATAGTGAAGTTCACCTCCGATGCGGCGACTTCAGTTTTGCAGCAATGACTTCATCTGTGGTGTGGCCTTCTTGCAACAGTGGCAGAGGCACCACACTAGCCTCGGCTCAAATTTTTCCTCTGTGGCGGCCAGTTCATGGTTGACCCTCACGCAACTCATTCATCAACCTACTTCGGCTTAGTTAAGCTCTGTTTCAAAATTTATTTCGTCATCTCAACTTTTAAAATTAGTATATTAAATAATCATATCGACTTAGAATCAGTTTCATTGAATCAAATTCTTAATATTGTTTGTACATCTTCTTCAACAAGTGTCCCACCGAACTAGATCTAGAATTCAATGACTCTCGTCCTTCGATTTCAGACCTTCCTTGTCCAAATCAAGTTAGAGGGTCTTCCACGGTGATGGCTTCTCTAGATTCAGTGTCATTGTTCCATTGTTAATTGTTTAGGAAGGACTGGTGTTTGAGAAGCAATGGAAAGGTAGGGGAACAGTGGTATCTCATTGCGGTGAGACAAAGAAAGATGATTGGAAATGGTGTGTGGTGGTTATGGTGCCATTGTGAAATGGAAATGGTGCATGTTGGCACCGTAAAGAGAAACTGTTGATGTGTCACCATAACAAGGGTGAGACTGTGAGATCAAGATGATGCCACTGTGACACTACAAAATAAACAGAAGGGTAAAATAAATTAAAAATTAAATAAATTATGAACAAAATAATAAATTAAATCTTAAAATTATTTCAAACAATTGAAAATTCAGGTACTCATAAACATTAATAAAATTATAAAACCATTTAAACATGGGTTGAATTATTATTAACATCAATTTATAAAAGGTAAATTGTTACTAAACTAAAACTAAAATTCAAATGAAACTAAATTATTAAAAGTTATTATAAGATTAAAACATTTATAATGTAAGGTTAAATTATTTACAAAAGATACAGTATCAAATTAAATTTATTAAATTATTAGATTATTATTATATTATTAAATAATTATGATAATTAATGAAATTAAATTAAAGGGATTTAATAAATTAAAATTTTTATAATCTAAAATTTATAACCTTTGAATTTTTTAAAAGTAAAGTAATAATTAGATTAACTTGTTTTAAATTAACTATATTTTAATACTTGAAATTTTAAATTAAAAACTACATTATTTATGTGCAGAAAGGAGGATTAATTAATTAACTAGTAAATGTTTAATTATTCAATATGAAAACAATAACAGCAAACTAAATAAAAATTTATTAGACTAGAAAATTAATGTAAGAAATAAATTAATTATTAAAAGTCTAAAAATAAAAATTCAATTACAAAAATTGATTAAATAATAGATTTAATTCTAAAAATAAAAATGTGCACTTATTTAGAAATATGATTAATAATAATTAAATAAATCAATAGAAATTAATTAATTAAATTTTGAAAACATTTTTTTAAGGCCACATCAGTATACATATAAGTAAGTCACCATTCTAACACACACTCATAACCTCATTGTGAAGCATAGAAAAATCCCCTCCATGGGTAGACCTACATATATTTACTAGAGCCCCTAAGAGACCCACTAGTTAATCCATTGACTAATAAAAACAACCCAAAGACATTGTTACAGTACTAAATACTTTCCCACTAAAATTACACTACCATAACCATTATTATAGTCCCCATAATAGTTCTGTTATAGTCCCCTCATCGTAGTTAGGGATATTGTGCACCTACTACTATACACCAAAAAATTGAACCTATGGTGCCAAGATACAATGTACGCACATGGACTCAACTTATTCACCATGTCCAAAACACAAACATGGGTTTCTGGGATTCTAAAAAAAGGAATTTCCACTCGTCTAGTAACAAAAATAATAATAACAACCAAAACAATAATTATAATATTATTTGTAATAATATTTATTTAGGTTGAACAAATTTCAAGCTACCTTGGCATATATCCAAGAACACTAGGGGTACAATCCATATCCCTCTAAATTATGGTTGGAAATCACTCACTATGAATCATAATAAAATTTGAACAGACCAAATTCCCATATTGATGGTGGCCCAAAGGCCTCATTGATGATGTCTCTAATGGTAGAGAGGTCCAAGGCTAATAAAAAAGTCAAGATGACCCATTTTTTATATTTTTTTCTTGTCTTCTTCAACACCATGGTGTACCGCCTATGTCACCTTATCGCAGTGGCCTCACTGATGATGCCTGTGATGTTCGATAGGCCTATGTCTAATAAAAATTCAAGATAAACCATTTTTATATTCTTTTCATTTTCTACAACCCCATGGTCTACTGCCTAAGTCTCCTTGTTGTAGTGTCATCTTTTTAATGCCACTCTATGTCCCACTTAGTAGTACATTGTATTTCCTATATCAAGTGATCCCACTCACACTACCCTATATATTCCATTATTGAATGTGCTTATTATTACTTTGTAACTTCATATCATTATGTTCCCCTATCCTCTAACACCAACCATGGTGTCGGATCACTATCATTCTTTGTTCATGTAATGCATGGTAAATACATCTACATCCATCTAATTAATGATATGTCCATCACATTCCCCTACTTAAATTGTATTTTTTTAATTCATTCACCCCTCATGAATTGCACATGGGGATAAAGTACCCCCCCCCCCCCCATTTAGTGTGAGAAATGGGAAAAATCTAGGGTTCAAACTCCATCTATTAATATTTCATTAAGATGTGGCATACCACTAATCAAGATTCCTATTAATGATAAGAATAATATTAATTAAATTATAAATAATAATAATAATAATAATTTTAATAAGAGTAATAATAAGAAGGATAAATATAATAAAATAAATAATAGTTGTAATAGTGGTGGTGGTGGTGGTGGTGGTGATGGTTGTACTTTTTGTGATATTTATGGATTGGGGTTCAAGGATTAGAAAATACATGCTTGCACTAGGAGAGGCTCTGACCTAAGACTTCCCCCTTTCTACTATAGGGATACACCCACTAGCCCACACTGTAGAGGGTGTTATTCTTTATTATTTAATTTTATAGATGGTATAAGGGAATAAAAATCACTAACAACCCACACATCCTAGGAACACCGGTAGCCCATGCCATGGCAATAAGGCACAAGTCCTCTAGAGGAGGCCCAAATGACCCAATATTTCCTAGGTTTGAAATCCCTGATATCCAAGGATTCAAAACTGGTTTATAGAAGCATATAATATATATATATATATATATATATTATAACACATTAAGTAATCAACACTTTTCACTCCATGTTACTATGTTCCACTGAGGTATGTCACCCTTCACTCATCTTCACTAATGTCATCGTCCCCAACACACTCCACATTCCACATCCACATTCCCACTCATTATTGTTATGATTCTCCAAAATCATCACCTCAATCCCACTACGCATTTGACATCCCCCCACCTATGATTATAGACTTCTATCTTTACCATTTCTATGCCCTGCTTGTCCATCTTCCACTCCAATGGGAACAAATAATATGTCTAAAATATGTCACATGAACTTTGTGTGTATGAACAAACCCCCTCCACCCACCCCACTCAAATATTAGTGGAAAACGTAGTTGTTATCACCGATTAAATTTTTCAACCATCTGCCCATGGGATGCCATATATGGGTTCATGTCAACAATATACGTATAACCCATTGGAAATATCATGGGTAATATTAATAATAATAATAATATTATTATTATTATTATCTTTGGATACTACAAATAGACCAGGGTTAGAAGGAACCTCCTTGCTCCTTCAATCCTCTTCTATGTAGATGGAATATTCCTTTTAAGAGAAGCTACAAAGACGATAATAAGAGTCATCAAAACATTCTTCAAACAATATGATAATGTTTTTAGACAATCTATTAGCTAAAAATCATTATTTTATTTGGAGAAGCATACATTACCTAGAAGTAGAACAAGATTTCCAAGTATTTGTGAGTGAGGAAAGGATCAATTCTATTTTATTACCATGTTGTATCCTTATTTTTTTAAGAAAATAATGTGTTAACACCTTGAAAACATTTTATTTATAATTATTACACAACTGGCCAAATGGAAGGGAAAAAAATCATAAACTAAGGAAAACGAATTTTTCCGGTCAATAAGGTTATTTACACATTGTTTATTTGTTAATTATCCATTTAAATAAAACTATTTTCTCTAATTAAGATTCTTCAAAAAAAAATTATTAATTTTGTATGGATTTGGAGAATTTAAGAAAATAATATTATCATAGTTTCTAGGAAAAATTTAATGAATCCCAATTATATGGGAGGAGTTCTAATAAAATCTCCCCACATATTTTGTGAATATATGCTTACCTTGTTCACCTAAAATCTTCTTACCTCAAATTATATGTCACTTTATTTCCAAAATTCATTCTTCTCCTTAAAGATTCATAATGGATGCTCAATTATTTTTCCTTAAATTTTTGGACAACTCTTCAATCCACTTACTATAATCTAATGGAATGTTTGGGATGGATGGTCTCTAAATAGACTAACCTCAACTATTGGAACACTAACTATATTGATAGGTCCTTAATGGATATTTCCTTTATTCCTATTAATATACGAATTATTAATATTATTGATTTGAATCTAAAATACCATGATCTATTAGTATATCTTACTCTAGATATTGGAATGGAAATCTATATTTATTTCTATACTGATAGGTATACCCTTATTTTTACTACAAAAGGGATTGTATTCATCCACACTATAGATATCTATAGACTTAAATGTGATAATTCTCCCAAATTTCACAAATTTCTTACCAATTTTTAAGAACATTTAATTTTTCACTCTTTTTTTGTTATTCTATAGATACTCTAGTGAAATAATTTACCACTATTTGGAAAATATAGGAGTGTTTGGTTTCCCATAATTTCAACATGATCACTTTATCAATGAGAACATGAAAATGAACAACATGTGTTATTTTATTTTTTAGATTTTAAAAGGTTATGGGATTGTATAAAAGGGGTTTTCAACATTTCTATATTTCTTATAATCACTTTAAATTCTATTATGGTTTCTATTTCCAAAACTGTTTTATGTGAAAATGTTTTCGACCATTTTTTGTTACTGTTGTAGAGACTCTTACCATTACATGGAATTCTATAAATGGGAAGAGATTTGACAACCAACCCATGTTCTCGCATATGGGTGTTTTAGATATTCGTAGATAATTCTATGATACCTCCAATATTAAAACATGTTCAATGAAAAATGATTTTTATAAACTCACAATATTTAATATTTATGGTGTTACTGGTAATTCTAATAAGTCCCTGGTGATGAAATAAATTTTATAGATTCTACCACTTTCTATCTAGATAAAATTCATTATTTATAGAGGTTCCTTTGGGGAAAAAAGTCTTAATAGAAGTAGACAGGTGTTTTTCACTCACCATGGCCGTTTCAAGGGCTATTTAAACCACTTATTCATAAATGGCTATGCATATTATGTGGAGCTATGGGAGATGATTTATGATATTAGCTATATATCCTGATTTGGGTGGATATTTCTATGGCTTCAATATGACTCAAATAAAGTGGTGGATTCAATTAGAATAAGATATATACATGTTCCTTGTAAGACATTCCCATAATCTCTTTAATGTATTCATGTGGTTAGTGACATTTACATTTAGTTCACACAATCCTACAAAGACATAATCATGTTTCAGATGCTCTCTCGAAGAATACAGTTGTATAGTCATGCTCAATTTTGATCTTTTTTTATCCAAAACTCATGTATTTGTTTTTTAAAATCAAATTCCTATGGTGATATAGAGAAATTTCTTTGTGAACCCCCTCCCACATGTGTAAAATTTTCCTATTATTTATTTTATTTATAGTTGTAGATTCATGGTTATGAACTTTCTAGGAACCTAAAACTTTCCGATTATTATAATTATTATTCATAGTAATATAAATATAAAAAATAATAATAATAATATATTAATTATGATTAGTGATTTTTCTATTGATTTTGGTGTCTTTTTTCACCACACTTGAACTTGTACCTCAATATCTATAATGTACATTTCCTCTCATTAATAAATCTTCCAAGCCATGGGTTTGTGTTTCCAAATACATGCCTATGAATTCTTGACTCTAATAATGATAATAAAACTATAGTTAGTTTTAAAAATATGAATGATATTAATAATAATAATAGTCATCCAATGGGCATAGACTAGTGGTGATAATGATAATTATAAGAAAATGAGAAACAATAATAGAAGTAGTAATAATATTAATATTAATAATGAGAAAAATATGTATTTTTGGAAAGTGGTATAAAACTGAAAATGAAAACTGATATACATGAACAAAGAGAACTATTGTGCCAGACCACACACCAACATCGTATATTAAGAAGTCCATTCCTTTAAAAAATATCAAATTCCCCCATCCATTTGTAAGTGTTCCTCCATATTGATGAAGTGTGTCAATAATCAGGTGTAATAAATAATTATTCAACCCCATTAGTCTTCCCACATATCTTCAGACCTTCATTACATGTAGAGAAATTATGTCCCTTTCAATCACATATTCTCAACACCCCATGTCTTTTATCACTCCATATCTGATCATTGTTCTGACACAAAGTATTAAGCCACTCCTCACCCCTAATATTTGATGAATTTTAATGAAAAAGGAGAGGTTATTTTCCATCATGATTGACCATTTGAGTAAATCCTTTAATAGAGTAGTAATGAGGAACCAAACTGTGGAATCTTGGATTATTATGATCTATACTTATCTACCTAAGCATAAGATCATTTGTATTAAAATTTTAATTATTATTATTACTACTATTATTAATATTATTATTATTATTTAACTAGGTTTACAACACCCACAAAGAAACAAAATACACCCAAGACTAGGATTTAACCCCAGGAAATACACCCAAATCCCACCCTACACAAAACCCCCATACAAATACAAAGTGTAATAATAGAAATTACCCTGATCATAATAACAATAATGGTAATAGTAATAGTAATAATTATAATACTAATATTAATAATATATTGGGTATAGTGTTTATAAAGAAAACAAATGTATACACATTTGGTGGGTTACTATGAATTTGACCTCTTTTTCTCACGAATGATAGGTCCATATTATAGTAAAAACCTTCTTAAATTTTTAATAGACCATATTTCAATGATTTTATTATCCAATAGAACCTTTTCATTTTTTGGACCATAATACCATAATGTCCAACGATTTTTTTTTTCACATCCTTACATTCCATTCATCAAACCTAATACCATTAATTCATGGGTGAATATGCATCCACAAGCCTAGTATCCAAAAATTATATTAATTACACACAAAAATTTTCAACTCTGACTCGATACAGATGACCCACATAAAATATGTACCATCATCATGAATTTCTCCAATAACATGATCACCCTTGCATATTCCCAACATCAATTATTAGAATCGACCATTAATCCCATCCTGTTTTCAATGATGAAACTCCTATAGCTAAAAAATACTAAAACAGTTAATATAAATAATAATAAAAATAACAATATTTTTAATATATTAATAATAATAGTTATAATAACACTAATAATAATAATAGTAACAATAACCAAAATAATACTAACAACCATAATTGTAATAAAATAATAATAATAACAATAACTTTTTAATAATAATTATTATAATAATAAAAACAATTATAGATTAACCTAAAAAATAAAATTTTCCATTTTATTAAAATAGAAAAGGATACAGGGGGATTAATTGGTAAAATAAAGCATAAACTATCCTCAACATCCAAAAATGTAGAGAAAAAAAATCAAATATTGATTATAAAAAAATATGGTAACCATTGTCTTTTTTATACGTTAATATGTGATTTATTACATAATAATACACTTTATACAACCCATATTATCAATAATATTAGTTTCTATTGGTAATTAGTTACATAAAACAATAAGTTGACACATGAATATAAAACAATTATCGAAAAATTCCTTAAAATTATTCTAAAATTTTATTTTTTTTAAACTATATTTGGTAACTGAGGGGAATACATAAGAAATGGGTAAAATATAAATAATGGTAATGGAATAAACACATCCTAACATGAATAAAACATTATATATATCAAAATAGTATTTTAAATGGGGCATAAATGGGATGAGAATCATAAACATTAACAATGAGGCAAGATGTATTATGATTTCATAAAGGCAACATGGGAATGTGGAAACAACGTTAAACATATCTTAAACATAGGTCAAGGATAACTTCTAAGACATCATGAAATGATAAAAAATACCCAAAATGGATTAGGTTCACTACATAATATCATACATAATGTATCAAGATACTAAAACTTTACCATGTTCATTGGATATCTATATAATTTCGGGTCCACCATTTTCATTCATATCGTGCAAATGAAAAAGTGTGTCACATAGATCATATAAAATAATTATGCCTCTCAAAAATCTAAAACAAAAAATAATGTATTTCTGGTTACATTCATGGAAGTACCAAATAAATTAATGATAGGTTCAACTAGTTTAATACCCTTTAGTGGAAATGGGGGTGGATATTCACAATACAGTTGTATGACATGAAAAATCGTAGTGAAATTTCGGTATCATAAAGGAAGTGCATAAAGATTGATAAAATATTTTAATAAGAGTAAAGGGTCTATATCATAATTTTTATATAAAAATGATAGTTGGATTTAAGTGTAAAATTCTAACATTAGGAATTGGAAATCAAAAGATATAAAATAGATAAGATTCTTGAATAAAGAAAAGAAGGATAAGATCCCCTGATAAATTTTGGTATAATAACAGCTTATGTGAATTCAATAATGAGATGGGATAAATTAAATATCAATATTATAACATAAATAAGACCATATATTTATCCTTTTAATTTATTAATAATATAACCAATTTATATTCAAAAGGATAAATACAAATAATGTTCTTTAATTGAAAAGATTAGAGAAAAGCCCCTTATTAAATTTTTCCATTGAAAAGGATTTGGTAAATGCTATAATGAGAAGGGATAAATAATTTATTATTATTTTCAAATGAATTTTATGTTATGTGGGTATTTTTCAACCTATGAAAATAGAAAAAATTTATATTCTAAAGGCTACATACGGAGGAGGTGTTTGAATTGAAAAGAAGAGAGAAAGGTCCCAAACTAAATTTTAGCATTGTAATTACATAGATAAATACTAAAATGATAGGGGGTAAATGATATAATAATTATTAGTACATAAATTTAAAATTAAAGGTGTATTTATAAATTCATAAAAATATAAAAAATTTAGATTCTGAAGGCTAAATACCATGAATGTGTTTGAATTGAAAAGAAGGGTGAAATGTTTCATACCTTGGTGTGATTCCAAAATCATGGGTGGAGATTCCTGGTATATTGGGGAACCTTAGAGGACTATATTGATATGAGGGAAGAGTAAGGGAATTCTAAAAGGTTTTTTAGTGAAGGTAAATGGGATCATGGTTGGTTTTATGTAAGAAATGATTGGGGAGTTCATTATTATACCCCAAACATAGGTTTTGGAATTTATAAAATAAAATAATAAAAATCAAAAACCTTCCCATGTTTTTTTCCAATGTATTGTCTCCAAGTGGATTATTTTTAATTATTTTATAAATTAAAGATCCATAATAAATACAATATTATACTTTGTGGTTTGGGAGTCAGGTTCATAACTAAATGATTTTAAAACCTCAAATTATAATATAGTTTTTGGAGGATTCATGAAGACTTTATAAAATTAATCAAATAACCTAAAAATAACATTATTTAAAATATGAAACATATTATTGGTCTTGGATACCATTTATATCATAAATTACATAACATTTTGGTCATTATTTTTTCATTATACAAACCTTTTATTTATACCCTATTTAATTTTTTACTAAAAAACTCAATTGTCTTATAAAATTTTGAAAACATTCACCAATGGAAAATTTCAATGTGATGGTTCAAAAAAAACATTTATTTATTCTAAATATTTTTATAAATATTATAATTTTTCCTTTTAGAAAAATTAAATTTATTGAGAAATGCTAGTTTTTTGGCAATAACAGTTTTTGAAACCTTATAACAATGACATTTGACTTCATAAAAATTATATTATAATTTATATTTAATATAAATTACATAATTATATTATTTAATTTAAATATAATTTATTTTTAATTTTCAATAATTAATAAAAAGTAATGTATTAATTGAAATTTAATTTCACTCAAAAATATAATTTCAGTTTTATCGCATTAAAAACTATTTTTTATCAAACTCATTACTTATTCATTTTTATAGTAAAAACAATATGGAATAAATATAATCATTTTTTCATTTAAAATGAATCACACATGTTCATACTATTATGGATACCTATTAATACCCACAAATATAATTCTTATTGTATAACAGTCTTATTTATATAATCATTGTTTGTTTGGGTTCGTTGTTCCTATCACAAATGCTTCCAAACATAAATTTATCTTTTAAAAACTCATAGTGTTACATTATTCCTCCTTCAATAAATTTTTTCCACAAAATTTGAACATGATATTGGTAAGAAAATATTTGATAGTTGAAAATATCTGAATTGTAAACCAATATTATATAATGGTTTAATAAATCCTATCCATGAAAATAGAGAAATAGAATCCCAAAGGTCATCACATAACTATGTTTCCAAGTTATAGAACATTGGTGGGGAGTGAAAATATATACCTTGAAAAAAAAACAATTAACACCCAAGAAATAATATATATATATATATATATATATATAACATTATTATGATAATATAAATTACCACAAAACCATTATTTTTTTATAGGTTAAAAGACCATAAATTCATCAAAAATGGTCATAATATGATAACATTTTTGTTTGAAGATTATTTTCTTAGAGTTAAAAATTCATATACCATATAGATTGATAGCATAAGGAAATATAATTTCTTAACAAGAATAATTTAATACTTTAATAAATTCCCAAAACATTATCATCATTTTCTATAATAAATGAGTACTCAAGATGAATTTATTATTTCTAATGAAATAGGATTTTCTTCTAACATATCACATAATTCACCAATTAATAATAATATTTTCATCATGTGTTTACTAAATAAAAATTTTATAGCCAAAGTAATATAATACTAAAAATAAATAAACATTAATACATTAATTTCTAAAATTCATGCAAAAAACCCCAACATTTTAACATATATTATTCCTTAAATAAATATCCTTATATCCCAAATAACACAAATAATCTAAATATTAAATAATTTTTATCCTCAAAGGTTGTGGCATACCCTATAACTTACACCTCCAAAAATGTAATATCATTCTTATGAAATAATCATTTATGTTAAACATAATGGGTATATATACCTTAACCTTTAAAAAAATCTACGAAATATCATTAATCACTACAAAATAAAAAAAATGATCTTATAATATAATTCTAAAAAATAATTAATCATTATTAACGTCAATCACATAAATATCTAAAAGTGGTTTCAATGATTTTAACATATTATTAGATTTGTAGATAACATCTCAAGACTTTAGTTTTATCCCAACATTGGACACATATTACATGTTATCAATCTCTTAATCATGAGTTTTTTGGAAATATCACATTGTAACTGAATAACTTTTATTGGTTATCGGTACTATTAAAAATATGATTCAAATCCTTAAATAAAAACAATTTTGTATAAATACTTAAATGTTTCTTGATTCTTATATCTCTAATTCCATTTATATACTACTTCTACGAAATAATTCTCAAATAACAATATATAAATAATTTAATACTTACATTTTAATGATTTAAATATCATAAGTCCTTCCTTATTCAAGGATATAACCCTGGGATTAGGCTATTGATTTAGATAATTCTCATGTTCTCTACTCATAAGACATTGAATAAAAAGGGTTCAATAAGATGTAGTTTTTTCCCATCCATCATTTCCTTCATTTTTCTATAGAAACTAGCTACATTATGCCCAATTTCTCTACACTTAAAATGAATTCAAGTTCCTATGTGGTATTCCCCTTAGTGTTTCTCTCCATATTTTTTACATTAAGGAAGCCGAATCTTCATTACTTTATCAGATTTAGCAGATAAACATCTTTGAGACATTGTCCTCTTCTTCATTGATATCGTTGGGAATTCAACTATGTTTCTATTATTGATTATGATTTTTGATATATATTTTTTATAATAATAGGATTTATTAATTTATATCTCATCATTATATGTATCTTATTTGGGAATTCACCACATTTATCATCACATTAGTTATAGAATTGATTCCTCATATTTCTATAAATTTACTAGAAGAAAGGGAAAATTTTGGATTAGTAGTTTTAAACTTTTAAAAACATTAATGGGAATCCAAAAAATGAAGCTATAACTTATAAATTACAAGTATTTCCTTGAATTATGAATTTCTAGGATTTAATATGAGATATCTATGATTAATTTCTTGAAATACAACCTTATTTGAATTTTTCTTAAATTAAAGGTTTGCAATGAACTTTTGAATTTACCAAAGAAAATATATCAAGCGTTTCAACCCATGTATGCAACAAGGTCTATTATCATGCACTGGTTCTTGATCGATTCTAGCTCAATACAGTTTTTTCAAGGCCATTACCCCTATGTATATCAATTCTATAGAAACATCCTTATATAGTATCATGAAAGGGATGTGTTTTCTTAGAAACTACTTACTCAATATTTTACCAAAAGTTAGGTTATTTTTATTATGGTTAGTCTTATCCTTAATGATTTCACTATGTTTTCCCAATCTTATTCCCAAAATAACTAAAGTTTCCTTTGTTACTAACTATGACAACGCATTTCCATATTACCCATTAACTTATGATTTTTCACATAATATTACACATAACTAAACCTATAAGATATATAATCCAAGTGTCTCTGGGTAATTAGGTACCTAACACAACAACCTGATATATGGATACAAAAGAATTTTTGATAAAATTATCATTTTTCTAAAAATCTATAGCTTTTAAAACTACATGGGATAACCTGGGGACATATATAATAAATTGGTGAGCTATAAATCCCAGTAAGGGAATAATAAAAAACAACATTAATAAAGCGCTACATATTATAGAATAATAATTTCAATGGCACCTAAAAGGGGTGAGAATCATAAACACTAACAACGAGGAAATATTTATCATGATGAAATAATGAAAATGTGGGAATGTGGAAATAACATTAAATATCAGATCTTATATATAGGTCAAGGCTATCCTCCAACACATCCTTACATGGTAGAAAATGTATCATAATGGATTAGGTTCACTAAAAAGCCCTATATATGACATATCTGGACACTAAAACATTACCCAATGCATTTAAGCACTATATTATTCTGGGCATAGTCATCACATTCATATCTTGTTCATACATAAGTGTGTCACACATATCAAAAATCCAATGCATTTCTTTTTCCAATTTTAACCCCACAATCAATGAGTGAAGGTTATACAGATGTAATTATTCTATAAACTATGTATAAGTACATCTAGGTGAATACCCTTGATTGGAAATGGGGGTGGATATTGACAACACAATTGTACAACAAAAAAAAGTTAAATAAAATTTTGGCATCACAAAGACAGTACATAAAGATTTATAAAATAGTGTAATGAGAGATAAAGGGTTATATAATAATATGGAATAGGTAAATTCTATAATGAGATGGGATAAAAAATATCTCATTTCTAATAAATAAATTTTCAATTATAGGGATCTTTATAATTTCATTAAAATATGTCCAATTGAGATTTAAAATGATAAATACAAAGAATGTTCTCGAATTGAAAAGAATGGAAAAAGGTACCCCACTAAATTTCACCATAAGAATGACTTAGGAAAATATTATAATGAGAGAGATAAATGATATATAGTTATTAGAAAATAAATTAAAAATTATCTATATCTTTATAAATTCATGAAAACATAACTAATTGATATTAAATTGGTGAAATAAAATAATGAGCATGAGTTGAAAAGAAGAGACAAAGGTCTCTTACTAAATTTCAATATAGTAATAGATTAGTTAAATTCAATAACGATAAGGAATAAATGATCTCTTATTAATATTAAATAAATTTTATATCATATGTATCTTTATAAATCCATTAAAACATAACCAATTTAAATTTAAAAGTATAAATACAAAAAATGTGGTTGAATTGAAAGAGAGAAAGGTCCCTTACATTGGGAGTGTCATTCTAAAAGTTGATGATGATATTATTGAGAGATTAGAAAACATTTGTAGGATTATATAGATGGGGATTAAAATTGAGGACATGATAGAAGGTTTTTTAGTGAAGATGAATGGGAGCTTGGGTGCATGTATATAGGACAAGAGAGGGGAGTTCATCATTATTTCCCAAACATAGGTTTAGAACTCTATACAATAAAATAATCATAAGAACAAACATTAACATGGTTTTTGCCTATGGTTTCATACAAAGATAATTGTTTTAAATTATTTTATTAGTAAAATATATTAAATAATTAAAATATTACCATTGTTGATACGGAAGTGAGTCATGTTCATATAGAAATGATTTCAAAACCATAAAATATAATATTGGTATTGGAGGATTCATAATGGCCTTATAAAATTAGTAAAATAACCTAAAAATAAAATTATATTAAATTAAAAACGTATCTTTGTCATTTTATTCACGTTATATAATTTATTACATTACTTTTGGGTCATTTTGATGACATAACACACACATCATATTTATAATGTATTTTTTTACCCAAAAAATCAACAATCTCAAAAGATTATGAAAAATTAAACATTGGATAATTTCAATGAAATGTTTCAAAAAAAATATTTATTTTATATAAATTATTCTATAAATATGTGAATTTTACCCTTTAAAATAAAAATTAACATTTATTTAGAAATGTTGGTTCTTTTACAATAATAGTTTTTAAACCCTATTCCAATTACGTTTGACTTCATAAAAATTATATTATCATTTATAATAAATAATAATTATGGAATATAATTTTTTTATTAAAATTAAATTTATTTTTAAAATTCATGAATTCATAAAAAGGAATGTCTTATTTGAAATTACATATTATACAAAAACAAAATTTCACTTTTTCCTCATTAAAAACTAATTTGTATCAAACACATTAATTAATAATTTATATATTAAAACCGTTAGTAATAAATATAATATTTATTTAATTAAAAAATAAAATATAAATATTCACTCATTTAGGGTTAAAATTTTTTCTTTTTTAAATTATTATAATTATTTTACCTTTAATCAACCTATTTTACATTAACTATGGTAATAAATATTTACTATAGTTACTGTTCATGTTGTCCAAAAAATAAGTTTACCTTATTACTTAATATTATTTAGGCTGATTCTAAATATGGAATAATTTTTATAAAAAAATTAGTAGAAGTTAGATAATATAATTTAAAATAAAACACACGAACATGATGGAAAGCAATTTTATGAAAAATGCATTTCGTGAGGATAAGATGACTTTACCTCAACTATATAAATAGTAATATTAATTATACTAATTTAATTTAATAATTATATATATATAATCTATAAATTAAATTTAAATTACTCCCTATTATGGGTTATTTTAATTAGTTTAAATGGGAAAACATTATGCATTTTGGAATAGCTTTCAGAAAAATGTGTTTTCAAGCATAAAAATAAAATTATTCTAAAATATGGTATACTAATGACTTAAATATAATTTATTTATTTAAATACAAATTAATTATTATTATTTTACTTTTAAATAAAATTAAAACAATATTTGGGATTTTAAATTACTTACCATATCAGACTAAATGATACATTTAAAATGGTTATTTTTTACAATGCACTGAAAAATTTATATTTTCAAAAAATAAAAACAATTCAACATATGTTAACTTTTATATTATAATATCAAAAATAATGTTTATTTTATTAAATTAATTTCTTAAATATTCTATAAAATAGGTATAATATGCTTCACAAAAATAAATGAAAACATTTTTGAAGAAAATGTATTTTGGGGTAACAAAAGGGAATTACAAATTATTGAGTGATCATTTAATAAGAATTTATTAAAAAATTTATGTTTATTTGGTGGTATATATCTATATATTTTTTAAATTAGTTTATCATATTAAATCCAAAAAATGTAATATCATGTTTATAATAGTCATATTTAAATAATCATTGTTTGTTGTGGTTCGATGTTGCGTATCGTATATGCTATCGAACAAAATATTATATTTTAAGAACATGGGGAATTTTAATAAATCAGTTCAAAAATATAATCCTTATATTTATGATTTTCCTCCAAAAAAATTGATATTTTATACATAGTCACTATTTTTCTTTTCCATTGTGATTACTCTTTCTTCTTCCTTGATTTCATTGTAGGGATAATCTAGAAACTCCCAACATCAAGTAAGGGTTTATTATTTTTTCCCAATGACTCATTATATAAATAACCTCCTTTTTATTTATCATCTTTAATGTCAACCTAACCAACACCAATTTTTTGAACTTCCATTTTCTTTTAATATCTTCTTATTATGAAGAATACTGAACCACATTCATTGCACAAAATATATCCTTAAAACTATATTGATGACCCTATAGATATTCATGATTATATTAAATTCACACATCCTATATTAATTAATAATTTCTAACTCCCTACACTAGTATATTTTCCCAGACCCAATCCTCTTTCTCATCCAGTTCATGTGTGTCACTATACACCTACTCCTACCCTGCCACCCTACATCTCTAAATTTGTGCATATACTGAATCCCTTTCCCTGTAAGGAATATTACCCCAGTATTTTCTTTTATCAGTATTCTCTTACTCTAGTTAGAAATTCATATACAACCACCCCTATATATTTATCACATGATCATTCTACTTATAATCATTTACATTCACTTTCACCTAACCTAATGAAGGAATTTTTTTTTATCAAGCCCTTCTGAGTCATTCACATTGTCCTCCCCCAATCAATGATCATCCTCACCTAAAATCCCATTCCCCAACATGTTATTCTTCTTGTAATTCCTCCTAAAATTCCTATCAATATAGCATTTTAAATAAACATATATTATAAAACCACATTCGTATAGTAGTTATCCTTAATACAACCAATAGTTTTACAATCTGATAAAAAACCAAGAATCCTTACATGGGAAATTTAAACAATGACATAATTATCCAAAGTAGAAAAAACATATTGTTAATTAGAGTATAACTCTATTCAAAATCCAATTGAATCCTATCACTGAAACCAAGGATATAAAAATGGTAATCCTTGTCCATTTTATTTGGTATTATAACATTTGAGAAAATATTAAGCCAGATTAGTTGGTTCCAAAAAATCTAATTGAGAGTTGTTATTTTATTCCATGTATGGAGAGTAGTATTCCTAATTATAAAATGGATAAACTTATAAAAAAATTCTACAAACAAACCATTCCCATTTTTAGAGAAACATTTACAAATCCCCATCCATAATACATTAAATCATATAAGGAGAACAAACTAGGAATGTTTCCATGTCCCGATGGGATGCATTAAAAATAAATAAATCATCATACCTATATCAGTAGATAAACTAGATCAACTAAATTATATTAATTTTCTCTAATAGGTTGAAAAATATAGAAATAATACAATTCTCACATATCTTTAATTTGTTATTGATAGATTCGTGATTTGCAACAATAGTACCAGTATCACCCTTAATTATTATTGACACAGGAACCACATCCTTGAATGAATCAAAGTGTTGATGATGACAATACAACAAAGATTTTTCATGTGATTAACAGTTCTTGGATTAAAATAATTATATTTTTCCTACCCATAACACCATATAATCTCCCAACATCTCAAAATCAATCTCTAGATCATGAAGAAATTCTATCTAAAAACAAAACCCCTTGAAAAAAGAATTTTTTATGGTCACCCAGATATGAGATCCCCATGACACCCATCCACCATAATAATAATAATAATAATAACGATTTATATGAAAAATAATAATAATAATAATAATAATAATAAATTATAATTATAATGAAAATAAAAATAATAATTATAATAATTTAAATTTTTGATGGATGGGATGCATATTCCGACAAGGGGGTAAATTAGATGTGGCTAGTTCTTTTTAAAATTCTGATTTCTCTAATGAGTATTTATCCCATTTTGAATTTTTAACTCTTTCACCTATTATGATATAAATGAATCGGTTTCCCTTTATCTTATCATGAAACTATCGTATGTAATGTAAAAATGAAATAGGGTTAGCATAAAATATTTTTATAAGGTCTATATCAAATTGCCACTCCTTTCCATGACTGGTTATTTTTTCCAATAATGGATTATACACTATAACTAGATTTTAACTATAATGTTTTTTATTTCTCATACCCACACTAAAACTATAGTATGTACAATTATCAAAATCATAAAGGAATTGTCTTTTAATCTTTTCATTTCTCTTATTCCAACGGTTTCACAATATATTCACTACATGACTATATTCCCTCTCCCTATACTTATAGTTTCACCGGAAGTATAGTTTCCCACAATGTATATGTATATGATGAATTTTTTGTTACTTCTAAAAGTAGATCATCATTTCATAAAATGATGATTATTCATACATAAATTCTTATCTTCTTCCACTCAATATAATCATCTTTGAATTCTAACAAATCTTTGAAAATAATACTTATGACTCAGACAGTTCTCATCTCAACTTCATATAATATATCAAAATCGTCTCACATGGATTTCCCAACATAGTTTAGCAAAAAACCTAAGAAAATAATATTTTAGTTCTCAATAAGCGCTTGGATTCTCACGCAAAAAAATAATTTTTTATTCTTTAATTGTATCTTACCTATAGAAATAGTTCAACAGACTCATATTTTTATCTTATATTTATTTAAAATCGAGTATATTTATAATTTCATCACAGGATTGGATATTAGGTTCTTCCTTTATACAACATGAAATAAAAAAAATTCTTCATTGAGATTTTATAGTTTTTCTTTTCAAATTTATCTATCGATATACATTTTCTTCACACATATTCACTCTGAACAGTAATGACACAATTTTATTTTTTTATTTTATTCTCCTTGATATATTCATACTCACATGTACATAACACTTCATTTAAGAGAATTAATTACTACTATCATAATTAATATCCACAAATAGAATACTGAGATGAATTTCTTAGTAATATCTAAAAAAACCTTTATTAAATCCCTAATTTTGGGTTCTTATGATTTTTCATGAAAATTTCTCAACTCAAAGGACACTTGAAGAATACACTTATTCAAGGATTTAAACTTTATAAAATTTTGATGAAAATATTTTCATATATTTTATTTATCATTCATTACTTACTTCTAAAAAAAATCTTCACTACGCCCGCACATCAATCTACACAACTGTATAAAAACACAAAGAAAATTATCTTTCATTGTAGACTTCCTCTTTGTGAAATGACAGCTTTCCTGAAACCAATATAGAACTCATCTTGATTCTGTACCCATTAATTGAAACTCATCCACTTATTTCATTATTATCTCAACTTGGATAATAATGATAGTGGATTTATATAATATTTCATGCATTAATTCATACTTTATAAAATATAATGAATTTATTTCACCTTTTTTAGATAGAAATACTTTCTTTCACTATTTTATCAATAACTTTTTTATCTTGAAGATTCATTATTCAATCACTCATAGATTGTATCACATGTAGTTTGTGATATTTAATTTTTTAAATATCATCCCAATCATCATCTCAAAATAAATTTTTAGATATAAATATAGAAAAAATAATATTTCAATCCATTGGATTATATTTTTTTCCAAATTCAGTTATCGTATATCACTTAGAAAGTTATAAGAGGCATTCAAATCATATACATAGTTCACAAATATCATACACAATTCATTTTTAAATATTGAAAAACATAAATATCATATGATTCATAAAAAATATCTTACTCCGTGTTGAAATTTTAGATAATGTAATAATTTTCCCTTTTTGAAATTTCTTCCCAACTCAAATATTTTTTGGGATAGCAGGTCACCTTTTCCTATATCAATTACCTTTTTCAATTTTCAAAATGACTTATGAGTGGTCCAAATCATATAATTTGTATTATTTTTCCCATTTTCAATTTTCAACACTCTCAAAATAGCACATGATCACAACATAAATTTCTACGATTCACTAACATAGCTAAATTCACTTATGTGGGTATCAATTCTCTTTTATAAAGATTAATTATCCTATGCACAATAAAAAAATTCAACAATATAAGATAGTTTTCGATGATGATTGTTTAACTCCTCTATACTTGATGAAATGTATTATGATCTTATGAAATTATCATATATGTAGGTGAATTCTCTAATATCTTATATTAATTTACTTTTTCATTTTTCATGCTCTAGTATAGGAATTTTAAATTGTTCAAATTCAGTATGTGCTTCATCAAATAAACTATATAATTTTTGAATCAGTTTAAATCACTTCAGAATGTCTCCAAATTATAATGGGAATCAATAAGATAATTAAAAAACTTATAAATCTCATTCTAATTGCGTTAGTATATAAAATACTCGGGATAGAGTATTTATATCAATTCCTCTTCCTTATAAACTCCAAATTCATTCCAAAATCTGTAAATAACCAACCAAGATTAGTAAAACATTATAATTACATTCCACTTTTCTCGATCAAAAAATGATATATTATCTTTCTAAAAATAGATTTCAGCAATAACCTAAAACCTGTTAAAAACGTTTTATAAACATTTTATGACAGTTTTTCATTATACCAGCAACAAATAGCTTCTCTCAACTTTTTTAATTGAGATGTTACTATTTTATACAATGCTAATCTACTGTTTATCACATTCATTGGCTATAACTACTATACAAAGAAATTTCTACTTTATTCATGGTATTCCATTTCAATCATTCCATACAGGTAATCCTAGGTAGCTTCACTTTCATCCTTTTTTATTTCTGATGGAAACACATTCTATATTGGTTGTATACTTAATGTGTCACCCATATTCTCTATATATTTACTTTCTCAAAGAAAAAAAATTTAACATCAACACATAGGTAACATAAATACCCTCCTTTGTATTTATTGTTAAGACTAACATTATATACAATGTCAATATATTTCCTCTACCCTTTTTTGATAATAAATTCAAAGGGTGAAATGGTTCTTCTCCCCCCTTTATTCATAGCATCGGTAAAGGGTGGGCTTTCACATCATCAAAAAACTCTTCTAATTTTAAGAAATATATTTTCATTCCTTTTTCATCATTCAAAATTCTACATATTATAATAAATTCAAGATATAAGGATGGAATCTCATTCTGCTAGGTGGAAATACTATAATTACACAAAGGGAAATTCAATCTACTCCTTTATATTTTTTGTTAATACTAAATTTATATATATGGTAATTTTTATTCCTTTAAAGACCCAGAAATTCCGTGGAAATTTATCTTTGGTAAATACATGTGAATTTTACGAGTCCACAAATTTTTACGGCGCTTGATTCCGAGGCCCGGTGTGCCCGGAATCAATTTATGAAGTTTTTTTCGGGTACGTTCAGTAAATGTATGAGCGGGATTTTATAACTTTTGAACCGGTTTTTGGAATTAAAATTTGAGGGCAACATTGAACTCGAAGCACCAGTATTCTCTTAAGAAGACTTTCACCTCGATAATAGTCAGTCGAGAATGAATGTTAGTTTTTGGAGTTTCTAAGAATAAATTAAATAAAAATAATTGTGTAGCTTATTATTATTTGGTGGTTAAAACCTACAAGAGTGGTTTAGGGGTGAGGGCCACCACACCATAACCTCTGTTGAGTGGTTATAGTGGTGGGGCCCACCTGAGGTCTAAACACCTCTTATCAAATAATTTGGTGGGGACCACCCGATGATGATACCCTTAAACTCCCCATTTATGGAGCCACCACCATTTAAACCCTTTTGAACTGCCTTAATTAATATGTTCCTACACATAAGAATAAATTAAGTGGATCCCCCTAAATAAATTCTCCATTTGTATTCATGCCAACAAATTAAATAATATACAAACTATTATTTCATTTTGTTATCAACTTTTATCTTGTTGGAAAGGAGAATTGAAGAGAGGAGGGGATCTTGGAGATAGAACACTAAGGAGGAAAGAACTCTCCAACGATGAATGACAGACACCTTCTTTCTTCTTCAACTGGAACAAAGGAGGGAGCACCATCCATGAAGAACACAGACGACGCCATCCCCGGCTTCTACATTTCTGACATCAACAAATTGACTTCCACCATTCCATGAATTTATTAAGAAACAATGATACGAGGTGGGGGATTTGAGTAGGAAATTATTCCATTCTACCTCATTTAATCATGGGTAATGTTTTTCTGATTGATATCACCATAAAGTGGAGGGCTCAGGCAACAAGAACACTTCATGACCCTCCACCTTTCTTTTTTCCTCGCTTGTTGATGATGGTGGTGGAGCAATGATGACTGAGAAGGATAGCGGCTGTGACGAAACCGATGGCGAAAGGCCACCGGGTGTCTAGAATGGAACAGCACTGTCCTATCGCATAGAAGAAAGGGGCTGCTACTAGGCAGGGCCACGGCGGAAGGGTGTGGTGTCGTTGCTCCGTGCATAGGAGAAGAGGGTCTCGGCCAGGCTGGGCCCGGGCGGAAGGGAGAAGCCCCATCTCGCTGCGCGAAGGATGAGATCTGTGGCGAGGGTGGGGCACGGTGGAGGAGTAGAGGCATCCGACGTCGGGCCGGCCGCCGGTGGTGCGGAGCGACTGGCCGCTCGGCTAGACTGAACGAGCGGGACCCCACTGGGTCCCGCAAGACTTGGATTGGCGCCACCTGGCACTGTTTTGGTCCCCACCTGAATGGTTCATCCATTCGAAAATCCAGGGGGCGTGTGCCTCCCCCCTGTACGCTGCCAGGGTGGGCACTATAGGGTGTCTCTAGCTTCTGGCCAGCCAGGCCACGTGGATGTTGGGCCGCCAGGCCGGACCCAGCGTGGGCCGGACCCAGCATGGTTTGGACCCACATTGGGTCATACCCAGCGCGGGCCGGGCCGCCCCCAATGTAACTCCCCAACCCCAGCTACCCAGAGTCGGTGCATTACTACGTAACATTGGCATGATCACAAAAGATCAAGTCTCGAAGGACCGATTAGTTTAGTAGCCTTGGAAACACTAGATACATTCTTAAACGTTACATTACATCATAAAGTGAAAAACTAAATAACAAAGTCTCCATAGACCACACTCATATCCTCTTCTGACAATCCCTGCAGGTCATTCATAAAATACTTCTTCACATCCTGGAAAATATTAAAACATTGAAAGGGGGAGCTCAGATGCTCAGTAAGGATAACAATATTGCGGAAGCTTTCATAAATAAACATAAACATTTAAGGCAATGTATGACTAAAACAAAAGCCTTTTAAACTTGAACATCAACATAATATGGCAAAAGTAAAATGAGATAATGCCATTCACTTCTTCACATGGATATTCTACTAGTCGAATAATCACATTCAATATCAATAACCACTTTCATAATGAGGAAATGTATAATTCCAGACATTCTGAAACATTTTGTCAAGGCCTCGGCCAAGACGTCTAAAATGATTAAGGCCTCGACCAAAACCATAAATCAAATTGGGAAAGGGCCTCGGCCAATTCCACATCTAGTTGTCTCATGAGACCTACCGATGCATCGCGGAGCTATAGCAGGCTCCACCCATCACTTATCAAGTCCAATACATTCCTCATATGAATAGGTTTAAACATATCATAAACCATAACATAATCGTATCACATAAAACATGCATAAAGGAAACATAAAATTTCCACATTTCAATCACAAGATATCAATACAACACATTGACATAATAAAAACTCTTTCAAAACCATTTTCAATACCAAAATAAAAGAAAGTTAAAACTTTGTATTTATTTTTCATTAAAAAAAATGATGGCTTGTAAAGGAAGCCGAAACTCAAATAATGGTCACGGCGGCGGAGAAGTAATTGTCGCCTCATAAGTACGGAAAAAAAACATTCCCTTTTTTTCGTTTAGTAAAATTCTTCGTATAAAAAAGATTCCTTTAGAATAAACGTAAAAGTCAAAGGGGTTTATACACCGTATAAAAGAAAGTTGTGTATAAAACCAAATATGCCTCAATGAAAGTAGATTGAGACGAAGTCCTTAAAAAGATTATTTTTAAAATAAAATAGATCTATTATGTATATTCACTATAGTTACACATAAATAATGTAAAAATACCAAATAATACATAATAATATCATGACATAATTTGAAAGTAGGATATTAACCCAAAGAATGGAAGTTGGGTTAAGAAATTCCCTTACCTCGTGTCTGACTTGACTCAACCGTTCTTTAACCTCCTTAATAATAAACTAGAGTTAATATATACCTTATTAAGAACCATTTTCAATTTCATTATCCTTTTTATATCACTTATTACAATGATATGAACATTATGTAATTATTTAAGTTAATAACAGTCGTTTTGTCGATCTTTGGTACTTGAGTCAACAATAATCTTCTTATAATTACATGTAGTTTATGTGGTAGAATATCCATTATCTCCAGAATTATATTCATGATTTAGATGTCATATATTTCATATATATCCAGTATATACATTCATTTATAACATTTTGTAACATTTAGAGGTAAGAAATGAAATGCACTGTTCATGGAGACGGTAAGCCGTACGTACGCATGAACGCTACTTTCATTTCTATTTCATATTTAATGGAATGAAATCATAATTATATAAATGTATAATATAATTCCAGTATAATATACTTTATAATACAATTTACTCCATCCTTTATACATCCCACATATGGCATTAACGATTCAAATCACTTTGAGGGGGTGGTTGTCCGCACTTCCTAAAATGAAATTATCGCGTTTACCCATAATGGAAATCATAAATTATGCCATAAATGAGAAATACAGAAGCATAAGTTAAACATAAACATATCATATATCATATATAAATATAGTGACATCTTAATGGCCACCTTTGAAGGTGTTATATGAGTGTTGAACAATCATCGTTTCGTGAGGCAGAAATTCGCCATCCACAGAAACTGTATGTTCTTCAACCATTATATGTAGGTGTGTGTTAGTGTAGCTCGAATACTTCTTATAACAACATCCTAGTATAGTGATTATACTGGTGTTGTTACAAAAGAAATGAATAAAAAGAGTTTATGGGGTTGGAGAAGAAAAATAAAACAAAATAACATAAGAGAAGACATTACCTTTAAATCGGGTAACTCTTTTGATTGGAGCCAAAGGCTTCCTTGGGAAGAGTTCTTCCCAAATTGAGGCTTCTAGGAGTAATATGGGGAAGTTTGGAGAGTATTTGGGCAGAGGTCAGCCGAACCAAATGGCTTGAAAGTGTGAATGTGGTGGTAGAGGTGGGGGCCCTTTATAAGAGGATAGGAGGGGCACTCTTGGAATGTAAGGAACTTTTACATTATTATACAATGCTTTTCGGATTCTAAAGGTCCCAAACTTATATAATTCGTGGATAAGGTGATAAGGGTTCTAAAGCTACCCATCCAATAGTGTTTGGACAAATGTATTCCTTAGATTGTATATTATCTTTTCATTTTATTAAAATCGTTAAATAATGAGGTCATCGCTGCATCATAATGATGTCATAAATAATTTAATTTATTTAATGTCTAAAAATTATAAAACAAATACTATAATGTGGGAAATCGTTTTATCTTTCCAATGACTATTTATAGTCAAAAATATGACTTCTATAACCCCATGTAAAAATTGTTTTAGTAAAACATTTCATGTTTGTGTCATTTTTTACTTTAACATTAAATAAAAGGTATTTATGTCATTTTCCAACTAAAGTGACTCCATGGGGTCCCCAAGATGTCCCATGGATTTTCTTGGTCGGTCATGACTCATCAAATAGGAGTAGAACAAGTGTCAAGCTCATATCATATTATTATAACATTATTTTTACCTTAAACTACACTAATTACCTCTAATCGCGATTAAGAACTTAAAAGTTAATATTCACCAAAAAATTATTTTAATCTCATTGAACCACATTTTACTTCTTAATGACAACCATGTATGTAGGATTTTTGAAAATAAAATCACAGAAGTGGTAATATTTCATTTAAACGAAAAATCAGTTATTTAACTACCACTTAGTGGTTTCACTATTCATCAAAAATTGAAGTTTTTCAGAACAATGCCAAAATTTCACCCTTAGAAATAATTGATATTCCGAATTCAAAAATGATGTCTATTTTAAAAAATTCCAAACATATAAGTTTCATTAATTAATTTTATAATTAATTCCCGCTGTCACAACAAATAGCGTGTTTTTAAGAAACAATTTATATCAAAAGATTGTCAATTGTTTATGTCCAATTTCAATGTTAAATTAATTCTAATGACCACCATTGGATAAAATGGTAAAAATATATTCTAATTATAATTTAAAACCACTAAATAGTATAATTTATCACAATAAATTATTTTTATTAAAAAAGTTGTTTTAAGTATTTTTCACTATTCATAAAAAAATTGGAAGTTCTCAGAAAGTTACAAAAACTTCAACTTTGGATAATTTCGATATTACAAATACTAAAATGAAGTCCATTTTGAAATATAAAATTTCTATAATTTTAAAAAGTGGTTATTACTATTCATAACGGCTACTTTGATTAGTCGCGGTGTGTTAGAACTCGAAGTTGCGTACAATGCAAGCTATTGCATTATTGAACGAGAAGCATATCGTGGAAGCTCGAGGTGTTACATTCCCCCCTCCTTCAATAAATTGCGTCCTCGCAATTTGAAATTTTTCTTGGAAAATAAAAGGTTGAAAATAGAAAATACCTTTTTGGAAAACCCACATCTGAAATAAGGTTAATAGAATTTAGTCTTAATAAGAGGGAAATGGAAATAAGAAAGTCACAACCAAATTATGATCTCGATAAGGAGAACATTGGTAGCAATTAGAGACATATAATTGGAGGAAAAACGTAAATATTTTTAGGGAGTGATTGAGGTCATCAATCACAATCAATTGTCAAATTGAGGGCCTCAAAGCCTTCAATCTATGTTGATTTAAAATATCATCAGTTCAATAAGACATAAGGTATTAGGATAACACATTTTTTGTTTTAATATCCCTTTACTAAAGTTTAAGAATTAATTTATTCATTGAATAAGAGATATGTATATATATATTTATGCTTTAAAATTAGAGTTTCAACCTTCAACTCATCTTTCACTCAAAAAGATAATAGAACTCAAAAATATTATACTTATCCTAATTGTATAAGGTTCCAAATGTTAGCACATACCATTTAGTTTAGTAAAATTATTTTGTAATAACCAGGGGCTTCCTGTAAGCTAGTGGTAGGAAATAAAGGCATGTCGCACCATGATTGTGGGTTCGATTCCTGCAGCTTTGTCCGACACGACGGGTTATGCCCCACCCTGCAGGTTGTCCTTTTCCTAAAACTATAGTATCATAATATTCCAAAAATAATCTTCAAAAAAATTTTAACCTTAAACAATACTATCCAAAGATCAACTTAATCCACTCCAACATTTATAATTATCCAATATACCTCTGTCCAGACTTTCTCTAAAAGGTCTCTTAATTCCAAAATCAATTTATCAGATTCCCCAAAAAAATTAAAGTTTCTCTTATTGTCAAATACTAAAAATATAATTACCTTCATCATATTAAAACCTTACTGAAATCAAAAAGTACTGCAGTATAATCCTTATATATATATATCACATTATTCTAATAAACAGAATATAATCCATGAGTCCAAAAGCACCACTACATTAGTTATTCTGCTTCAACTGTAGTAACAGCATAAGATTGTCCTTGATCCCTCGGCCTTTTCTGAGGTAAGTTTCCCTGACTCTTAGGACATTCATTTGCATAATGACCCATTTCTCTACAATTGTAGCATTCAACTTTGATAGCCTCTTTATTTCCCATGCAATCACGAGCCTGGTGACCCTTTTCTCCACATTTATAACAAACTCCCATTCCTTTTAGGCAAGTACCAGGGTGATTCTTCCCACAATTATCACATAATGGAAAATCCTTCTTTCCCTTTTTCCCTTTATCTGCCTCTTGTTCCACCGTTCTCTTCTTCTCTTGCTTTACTTTGTTGTCATAAGACTTTGAGAATTCCTTTTCTGTCTTGATAGCACACGAGACAATATCTTCGTATGATGAGAAGGATTGTGATACTAATGATCGATGGAGAAATGTTTTTAACCCATCAAAGAAATGATCAATCTTACTCCTTGGGTTACGTATATAATCTGCAGCATACCTCGCTAACCATGTAATGTTGGCCTCATATTTTGCGACATTCTCATCCTCCTTCTACCTCAGACTCAGAAATTGCCTTTCCATATCTTCTCGATGGTCACGAGGAAAGTATTTTTCTAACAAAAGCTCTTTGAACTCCCTCCATTCCATATTCGATACGTCATCATCTTCCTTTGTGTTTTGAATCAGCGACCACCACTGATCGGCATCTTCAGTGAGGCGGTAAACTTCCATGACAACCTTCTCCCTTTCGCTACTCCCCAAGTCATGGAATATTTTCTATAAGGAGTTTATCCATTTCTCAGCTACTAACGGATTTGTACCCCCATTAAATGTTGGTGGTTGTTGCCTCATTAAGAGGTCTAACATTGATCCTCCACGTTGTGGATCAGGGTGATCCATACGAGTAAGGTTATTATTCATAACTTGAGTGAGTTGTCCCAGTATGGTAATAAGTTGATCAGCACCAATTATATCTCCAGATCCACAATAATTATCTTGACCAGGAGTTCAATCCCTACACGGAGTGCGTTCATTGATACGGTTTCCATTCCTTCCACTAGGCACCATTTCTAAACAATGGCATAAACTAGATTAGTTTATGAATAAAAATACATAATTCCATACTTGAAAAATACTTAACATAAATTGAACTATTTATGGATATAATCCATAATCATAAAAAGGTTTTATTTGAGGAAGTATATACTCATAACTGTTCATAGTGGTTTGTAAAGAAAATGGGAATTATCCTAAGCATATCCCCCGAGAGTATTGTAACCAAGATTGCAGCAAGGCCCGTTGTCGTGCACCAGTTCCCGTTCGAGTCTAGCTCAAAGCGGTCTTTTCAGGTTTTACCCCTAGGTACATCTGTGCCAGATCTTCCTCTACCTGCTCGTATCTAGACAGGGATTTATTGCTCGGAAAACTCACAAAATCTCTACAATAACAAAATTCTAGGAAGTTCTTCTATACTAATCCTCAAAGTCTATCTTTGGGCTATGTGCTCTAATCAGAGTTTATCTAAATCTAGCTTCCAAGGTTAGTATTAAACTGCCTCTGATACCAACTGTAATGCCCCGACCCCAGCTACCCAGAGTCAGTGCATTACTTCGTAACATTGTCATGATCACAAAAGATCAAGTCTCGAAAGACTGATTAGTTTAGTAGCCTTGGAAACACTAGATACATTCATAAACGTTACATTACATCAAAAAGTGAAAAACTACAATAACAAATTCTCCATAGACCACACTCATATCCTCTTCTGACAATCCCTACAGGTCATTCATAAAATACTTCTTCACATCCTGGAAAATATTAAAACATTGAAAGGGGTGATCTCAGATGCTCAGTAAATATAACAATATTGCGGAAGCTTTCATAAATAAACATAAACATTTAAGGCAATGTATGACTAAAACAAAAGCCTTTTAAACTTGAACATCAACATAATATGGCAAAAGTAAAATTAGATAATGCCATTTACATCTTCACATGGATATTCTACTAGTCTAATAATCACATGCAATATCAATAACCACTTTCATAATGAGGGAATGTATAATGCCAGTCATTTTGAAACATTTCGTCAAGGCCTCGGCCAAGACGTCTAAAATGATTAAGGCCTCGGACAAAACCATAAATCAAATTGGGAAAGGGCCTTGGCCAATTCCACGTCTAGTTTTCTCATGAGACCTACCGATGCATCGAGGAGCTATAGTGGGCTCCACCCGTCACTTATTAAGTCCAATACATTCCTCATATCAATAGTTTTAAACATATCCTAAACCATAACATAATCGTATCACATAAAACATGCATAAAGGAACAATAAAATCTCCACATTTCAATCACAAGATATCAATACAACACATTGATATAATAAAAACACTTTCAAAACCATTTTCAATACCAAAATAAAAGAAAGTTAAAACATTGTATTTATTTTTCATTAAAAAAATGATGGCTTGTAGAGGAAGCCGAAACTCAAATAATGGTCATGGCAGCGGAGAAGTCATTGTCGCCGCATAAGTACAGAAAGAAAAACATTCCCTTTTTGTCGTTTAGTAAAACGCTTCGTATAAAAAATATTCTTTTAGAATAAACGTAAAAGTCAAAGGGGTTTATACACCGTATAAATGAAAGTTGTGTATAAAACCAAATATGCCTCAATGAAAGGAGATTGAGACGAAGTCCTTAAAAAGACCATTTTTAAAATAAAATAGATCTATTATGTGTATTCACTATAGGTACACATAAAGAAAGTAAAAAATACAAAATAATACATAATAATATCATGACATAATTTGAAAGTATGAGATTAACCCAAAGAATGGAAGTTGGGTTAAGAAATTCCCTTACCTCGTGTCTGACTTGACTCAACCGTTCTTTAACCTCCTGAATAATAAACTAGAGTTATGTACCTTATTAAGAACCATTTTCAATTTCATTATCCTTTTTATATCACTTATTACAATGATATGAACATTATGTAATTATTTAAGTTAATAATGGTCGTTTTGTCGATCTTTGGTACTTGAGTCAACAATAAACTTCTTATAATTACAAGTTGTTTGTGTGGTAGAATATCCAGTATCTCCAGAATTATATTCATGATTTATATGTCATATATATCATATATATCCAGTATATACATTCATTTATAACATTTTGTAACATTTAGAGGTAAGAAATGAAATGCACCGTTCATGGAGACGGTAAGCCGTACGTACGCATGAACGCTACTTTCATTTCTATTTCATATTTAATGGAATGAAATCATAATGATATAAATATATAATATAATTCCAGTATAATATATTGTATAATACCATTTACTCCATCCTTTATACATCCCACATATGGCATTAACGATTCAAATCACTTTGAGGGGGCGGTAGTCCGCACTTCCTAAAATGAAATTATCGTGTTTACCCATAATGGAAATCATAAATTATGCCATAAATGAGAAATACAGAAGCATAAGTAAAAAATAAATATATTATATATCATATATAAATATAGTGACATCTTAATTTCCACCTTTGAAGGTGTTATATGAGTGTTGAACAATCATCGTTTCGTGAGGCAGAAATTCGCCATCCACAGAAACCGTATGTTCTTTAACCATTAGATGTAGGTGTGTAAGTGTAGCTCGAATACTTCTTATAAAAACATCCTAGTATATTTAGGATACTGTTTTTGTTAAAAAATAAATGAATAAAAAGAGTTTATGGGGTTGGAGAAGAAAAATAAAACAAAATAACATAAGAGAAGACATTACCTTTAAATCGGGTAACTCTATTGATTGGAGCCAAATGCTTCCTTGGGAAGCGTTGTTCCCAAAGTGATGCTTCTAGGAGTAAGAGGGGGAAGTTGGTAGAGTATTTGGGCAGAGTTTGGCCGAGCCAAATGGCTTGAAAGTGTGAATGAAGTGGTAGAGGTGGGGGCCTTTTATAAGAGGAGAGGAGGGGCACTCTTGGAAAGTAAGGAACTTTTACATTATTGTACAATGATTTTTTGATTCTAAAGGTCCCACACTTATATAATTCTTGGATAAGGTGATAAGGGTTCGAAATCTACCCATCCAATAGTCTTTGGACTAGTGTAAGCCTTGGATTGTACATTATCTTTTCATTTTATTAAAATCGTTAAATAATGAGGTCATCGCTGCATCATAATGATGTCATAAATAATTTAATTTATTTAATGTCTAAAAATTATAAAAAAAATACTATGATGTAGGAAATCTTTTTATATTTCCAATGACTATTTATAGTCAAAAATATGACTTCTATAACCCCATGTAAAAATTATTTTAGTAAAACATTTCATGTTTGTGTCATTTTTTACTTTAACATTAAATAAAAGGTGTTTATGTCATTTTCCAACTAAAGTAGCTCCATGGGGTCCCCAAGTTTACCCATGGATTTTCTGGGTCTTCCATGACTCATCCAATAGTAGTAGGACAAGTTTCAAGCTCATATCATATTATTAAAACATTATTTTTACATTAAATTACACTAATTACCTCTAATCGTGATTAAGAACTTAAAAGTTACTATTCACCAAACAATTATTTTAATCTCATTGAACCACATTTTACTTCTTAATGACAACCATGTATGATGGATTTTTGAAAATCAAATCACAGAAGTGGTAATATTTCATTTAAACGAAAAATCAGTTATTTAACTACCACTTAGTGGTTTCACTATTCATCAAAAATTGAAGTTTTTCAGAACAATGCCAAAATTTCACCCTAAGATATAATTGATATTCCGAATTCAAAAATGATGTATATTTTAAAAAATTACAAACATATTAGTTGCATTAATTAATTTTATAATTAATTCCCGCTGTCACAACAAATAGCGTGTTTTTAAGAAACAATTTATATCAAAAGATTGGCAATTGTTTATGTCCAATTTCAATGTTAAATTAATTCTAATGACCACCATTGGATAAAATGGTAAAAATATATTCTAATTCTACCTTAAAACCACTAAATGGTATAATTTATCACAATAAATTATTTTGATTAAAAAATTTGTTTTAAGTATTTTTCACTATTCATAAAAAAAATTGGAAGTTCTCAGAAAGTTACAAAAAATTCACCATAGGATAATTTCGATATTACAAATAAAAAAATGAAGTCCATTTTGAAATATAAAATTTCTATAATTTTAAAAAGTGGTTATTACTATTCATAACGGCTACTTTGATTAGTCGCGGTGTGTTAGAACTCAAAGTTGTGTACAATGCATGCTATTGCATTATTGAATGAGAAGCGTATCGTGGAAGCTCAGGGTGTTACACCCAAGCCCCCCCCCCCACCTCAGGCCACCCCCCTGGTCGGGTCGGACCCTAGTCCAGACTCATTGACCCAAATACACCTTTTCTCCCATAACATGGGCTAAAGGTGTCCGTTTGAAGAACCGTCTACGATGACAGAAATCTTGGAGCGAGACAGTTATTTTGGAATACCCCACTTGACGTTTCGACATAGTTGGGGTATGGTTGGGTTGGTTTGAACCTAAATCCAACGGGGCACCCAGGATAGAAATGCCAATAACTCACAGACTGTGCATCTGATTGACGATCCTTATAATTCCTTGACACCCCTATGAAGGGGAGGACCTTTGACATACTTCTTAGTGTAATTTCACGATAGTTGGAGTATTTACTAGTAGCTCATGGAGCGTATCCTTCCAGTGATGAGCATAGAATGTGTGGAGACCTAGTAGCTGGCAGACCTAATGACTGCTTGACCATTTCAACTCGGAGTGATTCGACTATCCCATTGTGGAGTGCCTAGTAGTTGGAGTCAGGACCAAAGTGGAGGAGTGCCTGGTAGTAAGTGGTAGACCCATGGTACTCGACAGGAGGACTACCTCTGCAGGATATTAATGGGAGCACCTGGTAGTTGGCGGCAGACCCACAGTGGAGGAGCTCCTAGTAGTTGGAAACAGACCCACGGTACTCTACAGGAGAAGTACCTCAGCAGTCCAAGGTTAGTGAGAAGCACCTCAGTGTTGCCACAGGCCCACTGTACTTGACAGAGGATGAATTCTCCAGCAGCTGTGGTTTTGATAATAAAAAACCTAGATTAAACTGAGTCAATGACTTTTGTGTTTTTCTCATGATTGAGATGGGTTACTAGATAACATAGGTATATATATGGGCATATACCTAAGTAATGGGTAACCATAGATTTCATACTTTTTTGTTATCCTTGATGAATTTTGTGAGACCATTAGTGTCTCAGGGTCCCTACTGAGTATTGTTATACTCACCCCTACACGGGCTATTCCCGCACCACATTGTATTGGTTGCTGATGATGAACAGTGATAACTGAGGCAGAGAATAGTAGGACTGGATGGTACCTGGAGGTGGACTACTCGGCGTGACGATACACATAGAAAATTAATGGATGTGGAGTGATGACGAGGCCATATGTACCTACCCTTCAGGTAGGAAACCCGTAGGATGACCCAGTATCTGCTTTACTTTTCTTCAGTTGTACTTGTACTTTCATGTTGGGATTTTATTTCTGGACCCTTTTACATTCTAGCACTTCTTTTGTATATAGTTTTACTGAGTGTTTTTCTTCCAGTTGTGTACTCTATTGTGTTTTTTTACAGTTATAAATGCAATTATATCCCAGTTTGGGGATTTATGCCTTTGGTGCTAGTATCCATCCCCTGGCCTATGGAATGCGGGCTTGTGGTAGTCACGATATGGGCCCCAGGGGATGGGTTGTCACAAATTGGTATCAAAGGAGTCAGTTCTACCACAGAACATAGAAATCCAATATTTCTTTTCGGTGAAGCAATAGTGTTATGGGTACTAGGTGTGTTTTTTAGTTCAGGGAGTCCAGTGTTGGTGTAGGCGGCCGACGTATCCATACACCCGGACCTTGACTTCTTATTTCTGAGTTAGTACACGAAAATACTGATTGCGTGTGCATTTCAAAAGTTTTTCTTTATGTAATATCGTCAAGGTAAGCTCACTAGGTATAGTCTTTTGACCTAGTCACATCTATTTCTTTCAGGATTCCTCCCTGTGGATAACCATTTAGATCCCCAAGAGTCATACGTATTGACAGCCCACCGAGCGACGAGGCCTCAGTACAGGGCCCTTTACTAGTAGAGGCACCAGCAGTACAACTCCATGTTGGGCCACCGATCCCACCAGCCCCAGTAGCAGATGATGCACGCCGCTTGAACGCGTTGCACGAGTTCCAGTGCCAGATTCCACCCAGTTTCAGTGGAGAGACGAACCCACATGCATTTGAGGATTTGTTGGAGGCTGTGGTGAGAGTCTTCAAGCTAGTAGGGACACCAGCAGACTTCATGGTGGTCCTTGCAACCAGCCTCCTTCAGGCAGCAGTAGGAAGATGGTGGAGCCAGATGCTCCAGGTTTATGACAAGGCAACGCTACTCTAGACAGAATTTGAGATCCTGTTTCAGGCAAAGTTGGTCCCAGCCACCCTACGAGTGGTGCAGATACAAGAGAAACTACATCTACAGCAGGGTAGCATGATAGTAGAACAGTACTCAGTGAGGTTCACATACCTCTCGTGATACTCCACTGATATGGTACGAGACCCATTCGTCAGATCCTGGACATTCTAGTAGGGGATCATGTGAGAGATCAGAGCTCTGAAGATCTCACTCAGCAACCCGATGTAGGTGGGGGTTTTAGAGAGAGCCCTACTAGTGGAGAGTTCCCTTGCTGAACAGTCTCCAGTAGTGAGACCCACCACTAGCTGACATGCAATGTTGTCTTCTATAGTTGGTAGTAGACACATGTCTTAGAGGTCCAAGAGGACCAAACCCACAGGTCGTTGACCGGATGACTCAGGACCAGTTGTGTGGGGCACCCAGAGTGGAGACATAGTCAGACATGCCAGGAGCAGACATTGTTACTCATGATGTGGGCTTGGTCACATGGATCATGATTGTCTAACACATTGTTCTGACGATCCGAAGACGGTTGAGGGACCTCCTAGGAAAAGGTAGAGTTTTGATCAAGCTGGTCTGCAGGGTGCAGGTGGACGTGGTAGAGGTGAGAGACGTGCAGCTGGCGGTGGACGATGTTTGGAGGTGCTAATTCCACCACCACCTGGAGGTCCACCACGACCGTAGGGTGGAGGTGGATAGGGGACAACTTAAATTCAGGAAGCTGAGACTTATGATCATGATGATCCAGAGATGATTCGAGGTACGATTAGTTTCTACACCACCTAAGATGCAGTTATTTTATAGACAATTTCTAGTCACTATTTCATTTCCACTGCCCTCATTCGGTGATCGGAGATTTCGATGGAACCGTTGACTCAATCCTTATAGCTAGAGACTCCTAAAGGAGAAAACTCGATGATTACGCACTGGTTCCAACAGTATGAGATTACTCTAGGAGGTTAGAGCTACATCTGGGATCTCCTCGTAGCGGCATCAAGGCCTTATGACATCATCTTGGGTATGGACGGGCTATCAACAATCCATTATCATATTGACTGTATTAGGTAAAAAGTGCAGTTTGTTTGCATGGATGGGACCAGGTTTACCTTAACTGGTGAGAAGGGACCCTTTTCCAAATAGAACGGACATACTCGGAGGAGGGGTAAGCTGATCACTCACCAGTTGTCTTACCTTACCCTCGGAGTAGTTGATGTGGAGAGTCCGACTTATCCTATAGTGGTGGACCATTATACGGATGTTTTCCCTGATGATGACTGAGTTCTACCTCCTCATGGAAAAGTGGAGTTCTAAATTGAACTGTTCCCCAGGATAGAACCGATATCTACACCAGCATATCAGATGGCTCTTGCTGAGGTTTTCAAGCTGCGGGTACAGCTAGAGGACTTGCAAGGAAAGGGATTCATCCAGCCCAGTGTTTCTCCCTGGGCAGCCCCAACTCTATTCACCAATAAGGAGGATGGGATCTTGAGGATTTGTGTCGACTACCGTCACCTAGACCAGGTGACCATGAAGAACAATTACCCACTCCTGAGGATTGACGATATATTTGTTTAGCAGAAGGGAGCACGGTGGTTCTCTAAGATAGACCTCGGATCAGGTTATCACTTGCTTGGTGTTTGAGATGAGGATGTCTTGAAGATTGCCTTCAGATGTTGGTACGGCCACTATGAGTTCTTGTTTATGCCCTTCGTCATAACCAACGCTTCAGCAGTGTTCATGGGACTCATGAATAGGATCTTCTATCCTTACCTTGATCGCTTTTTTGTAGTCTTCATTGATGACATTTTGATCTACTCGACTACTGAGGAGAAGAATTCCTACCATTTTCTGGTAGTACTGGATACACTACAAGAGCACCAGCTTTATGTTAAGCTATCTATGTTCTAGTTTTGGATTTGTGAGGTTCACTTCTTGGGACACTTCATCTCAGAGGCAAGATTTGTAGTGGATCTAGTGAAGATTGAAGAGATACTTTTTTGGGAGCCACTAGGAGTGAGACAGAGGTATGAAGTTTCCTAGGTTTGGATAGATACTACTAGAGATTCATTCCAGACTTCTCCAGAGCTGCAACACCACTACCATCCTTGAAAAAGAAGGGGAAACCCTTCGTGTGGTCTGAGAGATTCCAGTAGAGCTTTCAAGATCTAAGGAAGAGGCTGACTAGTGCCCACATCTTGAGGATTCTAGAGGAAGGTGTATGGTACGTAGTTTACTACGATGCATCAGGAACCGGACTTTGGTGTGTCCTGATGCGGAAGCGAGTAGTGATCGCATATCAGTATTGGAAACTGAGATGGAATGAGTAGAACGACACTACCCATGACTTGGATTTAGCACCAATGGAATTTTTCTTGAAGATGTGGTGACACTATCTGATGGGCGAGCGTTTTACCGTATAATCTAATCACAAGAGTCTCAGGTATATCTTCTCTCAGAATGACCTGAACCTGAGATAGCGGCGATGGCTTCAGTTCCTCCAGGACTATGACTTTGAGATACTCTATACTCCTAGGAAGGGGAACGTTGTAGCAGATGATCTCAGCAAGAGGACTAGTATAAAGCTACTAGGAGAGGAGACGAGCAGTTGGCTGCCTTACATATTTCCTTTATGGATAGAGATGGAGAAACATTCCTACAGTCTATTATGGTCACTCCCCCGCTTCTTCATCAGCTCAGGGAGGCATAACATGGGGACGCTGACTGTGAGACATGACATGATCAGAAGGAAGTGTTGAGGGATTTCCACATGTCCCCTTTAGCGGTACATCTAGTAGTGAAGAAGATGTACCAAGACCTTCGACGACAGCACTGGTGGCCAGGCATGAAGAAGGCAGTAGCGGAGTTTGTCTCATGGTGCCTCACTTTCCTGAAAGTGAAGGCAAGGCATCATGTACCAGCAGGCATGGTTCACCCTTTTGGGGTCCCAGAGTGGAAGTGGTATGGGATATCAATGGACATCATGATGGGTCTTCCACGTACATCCAGGAGTCATGACTTGATTTGGGTGATCGTCGACCGACTCACCAAGTCGGCCCACTTCCTACTGATCAGAGAGTAGGGGTTAGTAGAGTGCTTGGGACACCTGAATGTGTAGGAGAATGTGAATTTACATGGAGTACCTTCTTCTATTGTCTCCGAATGTGACGCACAGTTTACTTCCCGGCTATGGAAGTGGTTGTAGGAGGCTTTCGGGACATAGCTCCGCTTAAGCACCGCCTTCCATCCTCAGACAGATTTTTAGACCGAGAGGACTATCCAGGCCCTCGAGGACATGCTACATGCATGTTTAATCGAATTTGGTTGCAGATGGAAGGATCACATGCCTTTGGTGGTTTTTCACTACAAACACATCTTTCACTTAACCGTAGGGATGTCACCTTTGGAGGCATTGTATGGGCAACCTTACAGATCACCCTTGTACTGGACTGACCCTGGTGAGTCCACACTAGTGGGACTAGAGATGGTATGGGCTACCATAGAGAAGGTGGAGATCATCCAAGAGTGTATGAAGACTAGATAGAGCAGGTAGAATTTGTATGCCGACAGGAGACGGAGACCTCTTGAGTTCGAGGATGACGACCACATCTTTCTACGGGTCTCACCTCGACGAGGTCTACTGAGGTTTGGCCGAGGAGGCATGTTATCTCCACGATTCATTAAACCATTCCAAGTCCTCATCAGAGTAGGCGAGGTGGAATAATGATTAGCTCTTCCACCTCAGCTGCATCAGGTGCACGAAATCTTCCACATATCTCAGCTGAGGAGATACGTGCATGACCCTTCCCACATCATCGACCATGGGGAGCAGGACGTCGACGATACAGTGACTATTAGAGAGGTTACAGTAGAGATTGAGGATCGACCGGAGTGGGTCCAATGTGGACGTTCAATACCTCTGGTTTTCATTCACTGTCAGCACGGGAACCTCCAGGGGAGCACATGGGATAGAGAGGCTCAGATGCGTGCTTAGTACCACCATTTTTTCCCATAGTTAGAGATGTAGCTTTTGGAGATGTAAAGCCCTGAGGTGGGGAGAATGTAAAGACCCAAAAATTAAGTAGATTTTTTTCGTAAATAGATAGGAATTTTATGCATCCACTAATTTTTACGGCGCCTGATTCTGAGGCCCAGTGTTCCCAAAATCAATTATTGAAGTTTTTTTGGGTACGTTAAATAAACATACGAGCAAGATTTTATAACTTTTAAACCGGTGATCAGAATTGAAATTTGAGGGCACCATTGAACTCAAAATTCCGGTATTCTCTTAAGAATAATTTCACCTCAATGATAGTAGGTCGAGAATGAAAGATAGTTTTTGGAGTTTTAAGAATAAATTAAATAAAAATACGTGTGTAGCTTAATTTTATTTGGTGGTTAAAACCCCCAAGAAGAGGTTGGGGTTGGGGTCCACCACACCATAACCACCCATGGGAGGTTATTTTTGTGGGGACCACGTGAGGTCTAAACACCTCTTATCAAATAAATTATTGGGGACCAGTCGAGGATGAAACCCCTGAACTCCCCATTTATGGAGCCACCACCCATGAAACCACTTGAATTCCCTTAATTAATTTGTGCAATCACATAAGAATTAATTAAGTGGAGCCCCCCTTAATTAATTCTCAATTGGAATTCATGCCAATAAATTAAATAATATATAAACTATTTTTTCATTTTGTTGGAAACATTCATTTTGTTGGAAGGGAGAATTGAGGATAGGAGGAGCTCTTGGAGATAGAACACCAAGAAGGAAAGAACTCTCTAATGAAGAATGATGGATACCTTATTCCTTCTTCAACCAGAACAAAGGAGGGAGAATCATCCTTGAAGAACGCTGACAATTCCATCCTCGACTTCTTCATTTCTGACGTCAATGAATTGATGTCTGCCATTCCGTGACATCGTCAACAAACACCGATATGAGGTTGGGGATTTGGGTTTGAAATTCTTCCATTCTACATAATTCAATCATGGGTAATGTTTTTCAAATTGATATCAACATAAAGTGGAGGGATCGGGCCGCATGAACACGACACGACCCTCCCCTTTTCCTTTTTCCTTACTTCTTGACGATGGTGGTGGAGCAACGACTACTGAGAAGGACACCGGCGGCGAAGAAACAGGCGGCGTAAGGCCGCTGGGTTGCCGGAAGGGCACGACACCGTCTTGCCATGTGGAAGAAAGCGGTCGCAGCTAGGTCGGGCCGTGGCGGATGGGCGCGGCACCGTCGCGCCGTGAGTAGGAGGAGAGCCATGGAAAGCGTGGGCCGCGACGGTGGAGTAGTGACGGCCAGCGTCGGGTCGGCCGCCGGCGGTGCGGAGCAGCTGGCTTCTTGGCCAGTCAGGAGGTGAAGGAGCCTACTGGGTCCTGCATGACTTGTACTGGTGCCACCTGGCACCGGTTTGTTCCCCACACAAATGGTTTATCCAGTCGAGAATCCAGGGGGCGCATGCCTCCCCCAAGACACGGCTAGGGTGGGCCCCATAGGGCGCTGCCAGCCGCTGACTAGAAAGGCCACACGGGCATCAGGCCGCTGGGCCGGACCCAGTGCGAGACGGACCTTGCACAAGTTGGGCCTCCCCCCCCCCCCCTCGGGTCAGGTCAGACCCCATTCTGGACTCGTTGACCCAAATACACCTTTTCTCCCATAAGTTTGGCTACGAGTGTCTGTTTGACGAACTGTCTGTGGCGACGGAAAGCTTGGAGTGAGGTAGTTTTTTTTAGAGTATCCCACTTATGGTGTGGACATAGTTGGGGTATGATTGGGTTGGTTTGAACCTAAATCTAAATGGACCCCTGGGACGTAAATGCCAATAACTCAAAGATCGAGCATTCGATTGACACGCCGTCTGTAGAGTTGAGACCCCTATAATGTGGAGGACCATTGAGATACTTCTTCATGGAATTTCATGACATTTGTAGTATTTCCCAATAGCTCGGGGAGAAAATCCTTATAGTGAGGAGCAGACAGATTGTGGAGGCCTAGTAGCTGGAAGACCTGACGACTGCTTGACTGTTTCAACTCGGAGTGACTCGACTGGACCAGTGGGAAGCGGTTGGTAGTTAGAGGAATACCCATAGTGGTGGAGAGCCTTGTAGTTAGTGGCAGAACCATGGTACTCGAGAGGAGGAGTACTTCTGCAGGCTATTAGGGGGGTACCTGGTAGTTGGCGGTAGACCCACATTGGAGGAGCACCTGGTAGTTGGCAGTAGACCTGTATTACTCAAAAGGACGAGTACCTCAACAGTCCAAGGTTAGTGAGAAGATTCTCGGTGTCGCGATTGGCCCACTATACTCTACATAGGAGAAATTCTCCAGCAGCCATGGTTTCTATAATAAAAATCATGGTTTGAGCTGAGTCAATGAATTTTTTGTTTTCCTCATGATTGAGATGGGTTACTAGATAACTTAGGTATATGTATTGGAATGTACTTAAGTATTGATTATCCATTGATTTCATACTTTGTGGTTATCCTTGTTGTATTTTGCAAGACCATGAGGGTCTCGGGGTCCCTACTGAGTATCGTTATACTCACCCCTACATGGGCTATACCCGCACCTCATTGTGTTGGTTGCAGACGACAGACAATGCTGAATAAGGCAGAGAGTAGCAGGACTGGATGGTACCTAGAGGTGGACCACTCGGCGTAATGATACACAGAGCAGACGGACAAATGTGGAGTGTTGAGGAGGCCATCTGTACCTACCCTTTAGGTAGGAACCCCGATGTACAACCCAGTAGCTGCTTTAATTTTTTTCTTTTGTACTTGATTTTAGTTGTACTTGTAATTTCCAGTTGGTCTTGTATTTTAGGCCCCTTTTACTTTACAGAACTTCTTTTGTATACCATTTTACATAGTGTTTTTCTTCTATTTATGTACTCTGTTGTGTATTTTTACAGTTATAGAGGCAATGCCTTCCCAGTTTGGGTATATATGCCTTCGGTGCTAGTCACCTACCCCTGGCCATTAGAAAGAGGGCTTGGGGTAGTCACTATACGGACCCATTGGGATGCGTCACGACAATTCCTCTCAACCTTTTGATAATAAATGAAAAGGGTAAAATGGTTATTCTATCTTCTTTATTCATGCCATGTGTAAAGGGAGGGTTTTATCATTATCTAAAAACTCTTTAAATTTTAAAAAAGATAACTTCTCCCCATTTTCTTCAATCTTCTTTTCATCTCTAAGATAAAATACAAGAGATAAGAATATATGAAAAAATAAATTTTAAAATTTCAATCATCCAACTAAATCATTGTCTAAATGGGATAACCCTTTATAAAAAACATGATCGATTAGTTTAGACAAAAAATATTCCATTATCTTACTCTAATATGGTAAAATATCTTATTATCACAACAAGAGTTCTTCCAAAACATGTTTTCAATACATTTCTTGAACCTCGTCTACTAAAAGTTAAAGAGACTGTCTATAATTCTCATTTTATGAAAACTGATAAATTTTTTGAAGATTTAACTCTTTTTTATGATCAATGTCAAGGAATTACTTCTAAACCTATTTAACATCAATTCTCATTATGTGAGAGAAAGACCATTACCCTTTTGATTAATGTTTTTAATTGCCTTAATCATGTTGTGTGAAAAATCAATGTCATTTCCTATGTAATGTTAAGTATTAGTGGTATCCTATGGTTATCTCTAAGAGATAAGGGTATAAAAAATGGCTTCCAATGGTTTATTATTTTAATTTGGACGGATGGTTTGGTATTTTATTCATAAAATAGAATAAATCAATGATGAAATTTTCTTAAAAATATATGATGAGATAAATGAAGGGTTTAAGGTTGGATTCTTACATGAAGGGATATCAGATTCCCCAAAAAAATACCACATTCCTTAATTTAATTTATTACTGTAATATTCCTCTATTAATTTATCAAAATAACTTAATCTAAACAATATTTTAGAGATTTACCTAATAGTGATTATTTCTTGTTCAACCTCTATTATTATGTGTATGACTAGTTAGTATCCCACACCAAAATTACCAAGAAAAACATAGTTGAGTTTTGGTTTTCTAAGTCATTCCAAAATTATCTCACTTCTCTCACACACATGCCATCAATTTTTAGGCACTAACAACCTAGAAAAATCAACTCCTTCAAGAAAAAGTGTAGTATGTGGATGGAAATTATTGATTATCATACAAAAAATTAATAGTGACCGATTTTAGAACCTTAAATGTAATTACAATAAAATAATAAAATTGTCCTTGAGTACTAAAATCAACTAGTCAAGAAAATATTTTCATTCATAGAAGATTGAGGTCACAAGAATTACAAGGAAGATCATTTTACTACGATCAATAAATATTTACCCATTTATTAGAAGGGTGAAAGGGAATAATGGGGATGAATAAGAAGATATGAAACTATCGTGGATGAATAAATAAGAATGAAACAGTTGTATTAAATTATCCATCACATCTCTGAATCTTAGTCTTGATGATCCCCCTCTACATCATATTATTCTTTATTTTATAGATATTTGTGTTCTATATCATTAATATTACTAAAATTTAATTATATTATTATTTTTGAATCAGTAAAATCTATCCATTTTAATTATCTTCAAATCTCTAGTGTGATTAGATCTTCCTAGAAATCTAGATCCTTCCCTCTTTGGTGTTTAATAAAATATTTTTCATATTAAGATATTTATTATAGCCTCATATTGATAACATGAATGTTGAAAGTGTCTATCATGGATTTTCATCAATGTTTTCTTGAGTTCCTCGATGAAATCTTATGACCCACCATAAATTTTTTTATAGACAAGTCTTAAATCAATTATCAGAAAGTAGATCAATGTTCTAATTGGGAGGTTCAAGATACTTCATGAAAGATGAGTGAACGTATGCAAGGAATGTGTCTATGGGGTAAATTAATACTGAATTTGTTTAGATGGTCTTCTGGTTAACGATAATGAATGTTTGGACACTTTCGAACTATGATGAATTCCCAGTAATGATTTATTGGATTTCTTGTTATGGTCTATGGATCAATTGCATGACTGACAAGGGGCTGCATGATATACACAACACGAAGTTCATATAATTGCTCCCTGATGTAGATGTATCAAGTCTATGATAGAAAACTGACTGGATGATAGGTTACATCATGTGTATTATTGGGAACATTTAGTTGATCTACATGGACATATGGTAGGTTGATATGGATGGTTGATGGTCCAGTTCATAAGGTAGGTTGAGGAATTAATAAAATTCAAGAAAAGTTTTGGTGTCTCTATCACTTCTAAAATTAATAAAAATAATTTCATTTATTAAGATCAAAGTCATCCCCTTGAAACATCAATTAAATCAAATGTGATTAAGTGGAAGACTTATTATAATAATTTTAAAGAACAAAAAAAACTATTAAGAACATTGTAAATATCCATTTTCCTAATAAAGACCAAAACATTCATATAATTCAAACATGTTAAAAGTTACCAGTAAATGATTAAGTGGTGGATCAAAACATATGAAAATACTCAATGAAATATATGAAATTATTTACTCCATAAATTTCCCCACACTTAAACCATTGACCCAATAAAATTTTAAAATGATTAACAAATAAAATTTCAAATTAATAGCCTATGTGAGTATCATTTCAAACAAAAAATTCTCCATTCTTATCATGAATCCAAAAGGATATTAATTTAATTTAATTAATTGAGTACGTTAAACTAATTCCCACTTCATTAATACCCTTAAAAAACTTATACCGACCTTTTAAAAATATTTCACTCACTACTCATGTATGATATTCAATCAATGTTTTCCTCATTATAAGTTTATATATGTTTCACTATAGGATTGAGTATTTCATTATATTTTTCCAATTATTAAAGTATTTATGTATATCATGAGGTATTAATTAGGGTTTTTTGTCTTAATGTTTTGTAGGATCTGAATGTTGAACTATTGAGGCTGAATGAGAAGGTCTGTATCTATAATGATTCTCAATACAATATTTTTATTTTCCATTGAGAATGTCTTATCTATAAAATTCTTCTTCTGTCACTTAATAATTACATAGTTTAATTATACATGGGTATCCCACACCTTTTATATATTTAGTAGTATCAACGTTCCCTTTCAATATTATCTTCAGTGGGTTTTAAACAAATGCATTTGTTCAACTATTTTAGGTAAATAGAGACTCTAAATTTTCTTCTTGGTGGTCTAATTTCTACCTAGACCCAGATTAAGAACTATTCCACCTTCATCATTATATGTTTCATGGTCTATATTCTACCACTTTAATAATTTTACTCAGGAATCTCCTACTAAAAACACATTTACGAAATATTATGTAGCATATTTCAGTTTCCAAATAGCTTCAATTATACCATCAGCTCCTCTCCCTCATCAAGGGCAATCCATTATATTGGATTTTTAGCATCAATATGTATTTTTATTCATTATTTCCACCATTTTTCAATATATCAGCATATAATATGATCTTAATTTATCATTAAAAAATATTTTTTTGAGAATGATATGGACTTCAAAATAGTTGGAGACATTCATGGCCTTCCTTTCATGAAATCAGGATTAATTTTCTATTCTTCTCAACATAAATTTTCTACAAAAATATAAGCATAAAATTTATTGAAAATTATTCTTAAAATTTAATGATATTATAGGAAATATTATTTTCCATCTCTTTATTTCTTACCCCACACTTGAATTCAATGTAGATCTTAAAAAAATGTAGATCAATGTATACATAGATATTTGTCTTATAATGTATTTATCTAAAAAATTAACTCATAGTTTCTTTGGGATATAAGTATTAATATATAGTTTGGATTAAATCTATGTTTATTGAATATGGGTCTTAAAATCAAAATAATTCCCGATTTAGTTATTCACAAGCTCAATGAATGATCCAAGGTAATGATTATATTACACCATAAGATTCTGTTATTCAAGAATTCCTTCGTTCTCTTGAGAAAATTAAATTATAAAGAATATTTAAAAAGAAATTTAAATGTATATTAGGTAAGTGATTAAGAATATCATAGAAACAAACCATGGAATGTTTTTTTTGAAAAATCAGTGTGATTTTCATGAAATTTCTTCACATAGAATTTGAAAAAAAACATTTCATCATTCATCTCAAATGATTTTATGGGTCAAATTAGTTTCTTAAAATTGTATTGGATTAAAACTAAAAATGTTATTAAATATAAGCACATATTATTAAAAACCATATTTAAATGGAAATATAAATCAAATTTTTTTTTTGAAAAATACACAAAATTATAGAGAATTTGAATAAACCCTAAACAAAAAAGGTTACCTCCCCACACTTAATCGATGTAGTGTCCTCAATTAATTCAAACTGATTTAACATGTTGATTGATTTTAAATAGAATCATTGTTTTCAATTAAATTTTAAGGAGAGGTAAACCATTTTGTTCTACATTGATAATTAAGTTTTAGGAGTGATATCTTTGACAATGGTTCTTGGGGTAGATTTTCAAAGTACTTATTTAGCCTATTCTCAATAGTAGTGAATTGGTTATTATTTTCAACTTTCATAATCATCACAACAGAAAAAGGAGATACATTAGTGACTATGAAAGTACATTGAAATTTGGAATGAAGATTACCTAGAATCATCTTTATTCTTGAATTGAATAATAGAACATGGTCTCTAGGGTGGATATCCTTATGTTGAGTCAAATTATTATGATCCACTATTGTCTTTTATTTATAAATTTTTAAATTATTAATGGATTCTATAATTTTTTATTTCATCTCCTATATCTGTACTTTTATAACTTTATAATAGTTATCTACATATATATTCACTTATTTATTTGTCTAATTGACATTATGTTTTAGTAATATTGGGAGATGATATATTATCCCATAAATCAATAGGTAGTGGATCATTATTATGGTTGTCTCATTGGTTATATTGTAATACCATAAGTTTCCTTAAAACCATTTGGTCCAGTCTTTCCTATTTGGTTTTATGTTTTTACCTAAAATTCCCTAGATATATTTATTCATATCTTCAACTTATCCATTTTCTATGGATGGTATGGGGTTTATTCCTTCTGATGTGCCCTATATTTTCTCTACATGGTATTAAAAAATAACAAAAGATGTGAGAGCCGAAAAATCCATAGACATCATTCTAATCATCAATGTTTATGGCCTTAGAACCCCTCTATTTAGAAAAATAATCGATACCATGAAGAATATATGATTTATAAAAATATAAGGTGAAGGGTCGCATAAATTATATTCCTAAGACTTCCTAAATTTGATTAAATATTATTCATTTTTTTCATTTCATTTATATTTTAAATATTTTAAAAAAATTGGAATTTCACACATTTTTTATAAAAATACTATATATTTTTATGAAAAATTGGTCAATTAGATCTTGATTTCAATACTTTCCTTATAGTTATTTGAGTTCCAATGTGGACTCCACATGATATTCTATGAAAAAATTTAAAAAAATAATTTCACTTTTGGAAAAATCTTTTAATTGCATGATCATTCATGGTCTTCCCAAATGTAAAATCAGGATTATTGTTTAATATTTTGTATTTGGTTGGAATTTATATGAGATAGTTCCAACGAAGTCACTATATAATTTATCATTTTTGTATACTCGGTAAAATATCCTTCAACCAAATAAAAATATTCATCTAGTAGGTTTTTATTCAGTTGGTCTTGATCTAAAATTTATTCATTAGAAATGTTGTATTATATAATTAGGTGATCAAATACCTTATTATCATCTCATTTCATTTGGTTAATATATATTTTGAACTATTTTAATAACAATATCAATCAAAATAGCATTTATTTGGCTTCAACATTCCTCATCATGTATCAATGTATTTCATGGTTAGAAGAAGAAAAATAGGAATTTAGTTCAAATAAAATAAGAAATGAATTTCTCTATAGAAAAAAAATTGTAAGAAATTCATTTTTAGGGGCTGTATAGTTTTGTCGATAAATATACAGTGTCCTATTTGTATCATAAATGAATTGTGGTATACCATCAATTCATTGGTAAAGAACTACTCCAATGACATGGTTTGAAGCATCATGTAGTTGCTCAAAGGGGTTCTCTTATGTTAGTGGTTTCATCAATTTTGGGTTGATTAATATACTTTTCAGTTCATTAAATTCTTTCCATAATTTAGAACAAAAATCAAAATATTTATATTCTAAGAATAACAGATATAGAGGAAGGGAACCCTTGATAAATTTATTATTAAACCACTTATAAACCCTTTTCTTACCTAAAATAAATCTATAATGTTTCACACAAGTTGGTTTATGAAAAGAATTTATCACTTTAATATTTTAATTATCTACCTCAATGCCATTTTGTGGGATCACATACCTATGGAATAATCCTTTTTTAAACATGAAGTGACACTTCTCAGACATTAAAAACAATATTTTTTATAATCCATGCTTTTAAATCAAATTTTATATTTATTAAACAGTGATGAAGATAGTTACCAAAAATTGTTAAATCATTTAATAATATTCTAAAATTGTCTTCAATGTTGAATAATTATAAACTTATTATGAGCCTCTAAATTATAACTAAAGTGTTACATGAATAAAATATAATTATTTTACAGGTAAAGGTACCAAAGGGACATGTGGCGGTTTTATCCTCTTCACCTTCTAGAGAAATGGGAACCTAAACATATTATGAAACCCCATTTGAAAATAAATAATGTATTTTACATAATAATATATATAGAATATTATTAAAGAATGGGATAAGGAAGTGTTATTTTATAGTTACTCAGTTTAGATTCCAATAATTTATACATACACTCCATCTATATTGAATTTTCATATGGATTAATTCATTTATTCCTTTCTATAAAATGTTAAGGATTGATTTATTGGAAACTATATGGGTTGGGTCATCCAATTGTGGGTATATAATGGGTAGATGATGTTTACTACCAACAAATTTTCTGTTTATTTTTCACTACCTTTGTAATCTTGTTATTTATCCCCCTCTAGGGTTTCCTAATTAATCTAGTGTCTCCCTCAAGTAATTTTTTATAAGATTATGTTATTAATTCTAAGGATATCTCCTAATATCCAATATTTTCTTACAAAAAAAATCAAATGGTAAATAAATTTATTTTCTTGAACTATAGATATGGTTTTTGGAATGATTACTGATAGTTTTTATTCTTGTATTAGGTACACATAAATCAATACTATGCTCCATGATTTTAATTATAGCTTCCATTTTTCTCGTAAATTAGAATCAAATTTTAGTTTCTTGTTTCAATTAATTGTATTACAAGCACACATTATGAATTATAGATTCATAATCACTAAATAAACCACCACATACCTCAATGTATTCATCTTTTAAATTGTCTTATAATATGAAAATATAATTTCTAGTATGTTTTATAGGTTATCCTCTGTTCAATTTTAAAACATTATGTATTCATATAAGATCAAGATTTCAAGAGATATACATAAATATTCAATAGGTTCATCTTCTCAAAATTGACATTTTGTAATGAGTTAGTGTTCATATGAAGGATGATTCATGGAGTCAAAGATTTAGAAATTGATTATGTTATTTCCAAACTCTATGTTCAGTTTTACTATGTAAACATTGGTGATTATCTTGGATATATTCAAGATTGGTCTCTCCAAAATGCTGGGTGAGTGTGATGAGATCCTATATTCCTCCCTTTTCAATACATATATTCTTACTGGGAAGATAAGATCTTAGGATTTGATAATGAAATATTCAAACACTTTTACTAATAATATAATTAATATTTTTGCAAGTTGTACCACCACTCTAGTGGACCTCAAGTCTCATATCTATAAATATTTAAATTCTAAGTTGTAATAACATTTATTAAAACATATAAATCACATAATGTATCTAATAAATTGATGGAAAAAAAATTAATGGGATAAAATGTTTCACTTGATTAGGAAAATTTATTAGTAATTGTGGCATGATTATGGATAATACATTTCTTCCCAAATTAATTCTTTCATTCCCTTGATTTCTCCTCTTTTTTTCAAAGTTACTTAATAAAGTTAGTATACCTATCAATTTATATAAGTGATTAAACAAAGTGAATATTAATTTCAAATTTATGGAATGTTTTATGAATTTCCATTTGAATTTTTTCTTCCTTAATTTTCTTAAATTTGAGAATTATTGATGGTAAACAAGGTGGGAGATATTTCTTCTCTATTTATTTTCATTGTCATGGTTTCTATGGTTTCTTATTTCTTTAGACATATCTTCCAATATCTTCCTTAATTTCATTGTCCATATTTGACTATTATAAAGGTTATTCAGAAACTAGTTACTCTTAGTTTTTGACTTCTTCATTTTTAAATTTTTCATCATGATTAGGCCTTGTTTGTTAAATTTTAGGATTGTCAACTCCTTATATACTTCTCTAATAGTTATTTTCCAATAATAGTGTTGTCATGGGTTATTTTTCTTTTTTAATTTTTTGTAATCAACCTCACATTCTCACTAGGATGAGGGATTGTTTAGTCTAATAAAATTCTTTTGTTTTCAGATAGAATATCCACAAGACCTTCCATTTTATTTTTTAACTTATCATCTTTATTATTCACATCATCAACCATTGATCCTTATTATTTATATATTTAATATTTTTCACAAGATTAGAATTTTTCAAAGGGGGCATTATTTGTGTAATGGATTGAGATTTTGATATGATGATTGGGTGTCTGATTTCGTGTGGTTTTGTTGGATGGGTGGTGGGTGTTATTATAATTGGTGGATGGGGGTTATTTATAAAACATGATATGGTTGGGGTTTTATCCTAGTTATACTGATTTTTAAATCTATATTGAACTTTTTTAATCTACCAATATCTTTTATTTTTTTTGGGATTATCTTTTCTAAAAGTTTTATACACACCTTTTATTTCATTTCACTTCAGAACACTGATTAGTGAGGTGACTGGGTGATTAGTATAAACTGCATACCTTAAATGTTGCTTGTTTTTCATTAGACTAATTTAGATCCATCTATATCACCAAGCTGGTTATTTCTTCAATTTTATTTTCTAAAATTGAAGAATTAAATTTCTTACTTTATTGATTCCTATTGTGTTATTAACACTTTTACAAAATTGTTGTATGTTATATAAAATATTCTCAATCAGGCCCTTGGATTCCACTGGTGAATTTTCTATCAATGATCCTATAGATGATAAAAACATTAGGTTTCTATATTTATAGTGTAGTACTTTATAATATAATGCAAGGAAGTGGTTCTCTTAAACTTATTTAGGTGAGTAGATAGCTCAGATATTTTTTAATCTCTTAGTACTCATAAAGGTTTTATCCTAATGATTTGGTCATGAAATAAATTCATTTCCATGATATTTTACTCCTACATGTGGTGAATAATATTTTCATAAAGAATTTTCTAAATTCATCCAAATAAAAAACTTCTCCTTGTTGTAGGTTTTACAACCATTATTTTATATCTCCATCAAGTGAGAAGTTAGATATATCCTCTTTACTTATTCCTCATCCACTTATAAGGGTTTAAAATTATAAAATACATGTGTGAATTCTTATATATTAATATTGAGATATTTACTTACATGGTCATGAATCTTGAGAAACACTTCAATTATACCAATTTTCATTTAAAACTCACTTTTCAAATCATTCATGACTATTTGGATATTTTAGCTAATAATTTTTTGTGCACATAGATCTCTTAGGGTTTGGATTGAATTGTAATCCATGAAGACAGGTTCAAAGTAAACACAAGTAGTATCAATTTAGTATATAACGTGAATCTCCACAAAGTATTCTTGAAAATTTAAATTTTTATGTTTATTTAGGAATGTATTTTAAATTTCTGGATCAAATTCATGCATTTGGTTATTAGAATAATGGGTTATAAATATTTTAAATGGTTTTTTGTGTACCTTCATCCCTAGTAATGATGAAAGTTTTTGAATGAAACATTCATGGTCTGTGAAATTAATATTCTATTATTTTAGTGAAATATAGTATTATAAGTAACCTAAGGATTTCCCCAATAGATAAGTGAACAAAAATTATGCTTCACTTGTTGATTTGTTGAAAAGTGGTGTTTGGTTTTGAATTTTTTATCCTTAAAAAAAGAAATTAAGCAAATAGATTTAAAATAGATTAAGAAGAAAATGATTTGTTTAAGGTTATATTCTCAATTGAAATGATATCACAGTCCTAAAAATGATTACGTATTTCCATTATATAATTTATTATTGTAATATTACTCAATTGATTTATCTAAACACCTTAGGATAGAGGATATTATGGAGATTTACCTAATAGTTATTTTTTATTGGTCAAACTCTATTAATATGTGTATTAAAGGACATTAATATACACCTAAATTACCTAGGAATCCCTCAATAGTTTTTACCATTCCGATCCAATCCAAAAGTCACCCACTACCCTTACACACATGCCAATAAATTTTGGGCACTCACCGCCTAACACATACATATCCTTTGATAAAAACTAAACAAGTTAATAGGATATAACATATTATTAAACTAATTAGTAATAGTTAACTATAATGAAACCTTAAACAAAACGTGTTCGAATAATAAGACATTCACTAAGAACTGAAATCAACTAATCAAGAAAGTATTTTTATTCGTTGCTGTTAAAGGACTCAAGATTTATAATGTAAATAATTCCATTCCCTCATGAATCAATAATTACCCCCCCCCCCATTCAAAGGCTGAAAGATAATAAATGGAAAGAAGAATAAATTAAAAAACAAGGGTAAATAGAAAAAATAGAATAAACTAGTTTTAAAAATTATCTATCAAGACTCACTATCCAATCCTTAGTAATACCCCCCCCCCCCCAGGATTAGCTTCCATATCTTTAATTGAAACATGAGTTCATTAATTTTCATCTTTATAACAACCCAAGATTTACATACATTTATATTAAAACAATTTAGATGAATATTAGTGCATGCCTGAGGACCAAAATAGTTTAATGTCTTCGGAAACTTAGAACACATTCTTCTAATTTGGTGAAAGATCATCCATATTTCTCACAAATATCAAACCCTTTAGTACTTATACCTAAAACCTTTCTTCATAACATATATAAAGGAAACATATAAAATGGTGAGCTCAATTTCCCTTTAGGGGTAAATAAAAGAGATGTGTATTCATAACATGATCATAAGTGAATGAGAACATGAGAAAAAAAATATAAGATCAAACCATTCAAATAAATGTTTATATACATGAGTCATGGAATGAATATATTTTGTTCATAAGGTAAGATTAATAAGGGAATCAAGATAATAATCCATGAGAACCTAACATAGGAATAAGAAGTATAATTTTTTCCATACTCAAAAATTTCAAAATCATTCCCTAAAATTCATATATTATTATCAAAACATATCGAAGTACTTCATAAGGACTACATCTACTAACCAGGAAAAACCACTATCCCTAGTGTAAACTCTATCCTTGTAGTGGAATGTTTTCACTCCCAAAAACATCTTAGTTGTCATGGTTCACTCCTAAGTCCGTAATTGTTATAAAGGATCACTCCCAAGACCATCTTAGAAGTCAATGTTAACTCCCATGACTATATTAGGGGATAAAAAGGTCACTCACAATTTCATCCATGTATATATTTTTATATTTAAATATTTACCCAATGCATTGGGGGGAGATAAAGTTATCACCTTTCACATAATGAAATCATACATAAATGTTCCACGAGATTATAAACAATCATTATATCATAACCTCTAAAAATAAATGGGTATACTAAACGTGTATTCATTTCATAACCTATGAAAAATAGGCAATTTTCATTATAATTTAATCAAATCATAACCCATGAAAAGAAGTTGGTTTCATAATAGCTTTATCATGGTATAGCGCATGTATGAGAAATGGGTTTCATAAACAACATTTTATCATAAACATAAACCATTAAAATAAATAATAATAATGGATTCCATCGATATATTCTAGATTAAAAAAATAAACCATATAAATGGATTTCATCTTATATAGAGAATGGCATTGAAAGATCAATTGGATAATTTCTTAATGAAATTAGCCTTTCATTGAAAATACCTTTCATAAAACTATTTCAATAATAATTTTCCTATAAATAAATATTTTTTAATTTCATTTCAAACATATCGTGAGGAAAATATATTTTCCATCTTGAGATATGATTTTTATATCCTAAATATTATTAAATAATTTTTTCTTCAAAAGTATTTTTTAAAAATTATAAAATAATATTGAAAATATTTTAGAACTCATTTTTCATTGAATAATTTTATTGAAGGATTACAAATATTTTGAAAATATATTTCTTTGAAAAAACATTGATAATTTATAATGAAATCCAAAAAAATTTCTCAAACCTTTTTATTTGAATTATTTTTATATTTAAATAAATATTGAAAACATTTTAAAAACATTTTTCTTTGAAAGTATATTACAAACTTATATAGAATGATTAAAATCCTTTTGAAACCTATTTCTTTTAAAATAACATTAAATAATTTATAATAATCTGGAAAAGAAAATAAAACTATTTCTTTCAGAAAAACTTTTAAAACATATAATGGAATCCTTGAAAACATTTTGATAAAATATTCCTTGAAAATAACATTGAAAAATGATAAAGGAATATTGAAAATGTTTTGAAACCCATTTCTTTGAAAGTAACTATGAAAACGTATAAAGTATGATTTAAATTTTTTTGAAAAACATTTCATTGGAAATAAAATTTTAAACATTTTTAGAAAATATAGTTTTTTAAGATCACATATTTCTAACATGAAAGAGAATTAAAGTTGGATTTTATCCGAAATGTTTCCTTAATTAACATAAGTACGAATGATGTATTATAAAGACGTCAAATTGATACAAAATTTTCTTTACCAATTTCATAACATTTGAACCCTAAACCCCATGATATAAAGATCATAAAATGGATATTTAAATTTCCATAAATTTAAGTATTTTAATAATAGAATACATTAATGGAATGTATATACATCATACAGAATAAGAAAGTGGTGAATAAGCCATAAGTCTCACAGAAATAAAAGTGATACTAGAATCCCCTTACATCATGAGTAACTTTTGAATCCTAAGATGTGTAAAAGAATAACATCAATTAAAATTTTTAATATAATTAAATAAAGGATATAAATTATATATAATTCCCTTGGGTAGTATATACAGCACACAACAAGAATAAGGGGTGAATATTTCATATCTCTCCCATTAATAAAATGAGAGTATAAAAACCTTACCTTAAGTATTGAATATATTCATACGTGTTAAAATCACATGTATAATAAGTATAAGTTTATTATACATATATTAAAGAACCTTATAAATATATATCATACCACATGTGATTTAATTATGACTTTATATTACCTATTTACTAACAATTTCATGTTAATGCTATGTTTTGGGTAATATCTACATTGTTTTCGTAAATAATTTGAATTGTTATTATTGATTCTCTTAAATAGGTCATCATTTACATATTTCCATAAGTTAAAATATAATTTAAATATCATATATATTCAGTATATAAATTTTTATAATATTATATAAAATATAGAAATATGAAATGGTATACACTATCTATGGAGATGGTATGTTGTACGTACGGATGCACGTTGTTTCTGTTTTTTTCGTATTGAAAGAAATAATGGGAATAAAATATATGTATATATATGTATGTATGTATTATCATTAAATTATAATTATTATTTAATATATATCATATGCATTTACCAAACCAATCCTTAATAAATTTCATGTAAAGTGTGAATGAATCACATCGCTTTGAGAAGGAGATGGTCCACACGTCCACTAATGAAGTTATCATAATTACAAAAAATAGATAACATGAAGGTATGTTTTATAAAATAAATCTATAAGAATAAATAAATTATATATATCATATATATACATAATATAAAAATAAAATATACATCATCATTCTAAACCATGAGATGTGGTAAATGAAAAATGAATGGCATCATTTTGTAAGGCGGTAGTCTTCTGTACACATGAACTGTTTGTTCATTACCCATTTGGTGGTAGTGTGTGTTTTTGTAGGTTTAAAACTCAGTATAAAAACATATAAGTATATTTATGATACTTATTTTATTATATAATCAAATAATACCAATAATTCAGGGGTGGATAATGAAAAAGAACAAAACAGCTCATGGAACGATGTTACCTCTACATTGGGTAACTCCTCTTTGTTTTCACCGAAGGTCTTCCTTGGTTAGAATAATGAATAAAGGTGGGATTATATTATTAAGGGAGGGAATTTGAGAATGTTTTTTCTGAGAAATTTTTTTTAATATGTGTAAATAAGTGAGGGGGTGCGTGAAATTTGTATAATGGAGGTGGATGACATTCTTTTACATATAAAAAGGTAAACACTATTCAGAGATATCCCATAAATCATGTGCCTCCAATAATTTTTTATTTTAGATAATATATGTTTGTGTTTATAAATATTTCCTGAAAATAGATTTAGGTCATGTTTCTAGGTTATTTGGAACCTTAAATTAACATTTAACCACTATGTTATCTTATTTTTACCTTAACCGCTGTAATTAATTTTAATTTCATTCACTAATATTTTTTTCAAAAACTGATTTGACATTATTTTAAATTATAAATTTTTATTATTCAAAATATTGAATCCATTTTAAAAACTATAATCACATAATTGTAAGAAATTAATTTAAAATTTATCTCATAGATAGGATGAGACAATGGGTATTTGAATTGAAAATGTTCAAAAGATAGAAATATGTTAATTTCCAATTTCAATGTGAAATTTATTCCAATGGCCTGAACATTATTAATTTATATATAATTTATCTAATTATAATTTAAAAAAATTATATCATAATTTAACAAAAAAATATATTATACTAAAAAGACGTTTTCTCATAAAATTTAGTATTTTTCACTATTCATCCAAGAATGAAAATTATTAGAAAAATAAAAAATTCACCCTAGGATAATTTTTACATTAATATTTAAAAAATAAATATTATTTTATCAAATCTAATTTATAAAATTGTCGTAATTTATATTTAAAATATATTCTCCTTTAAAAGATGGTAAAATTGCCTTTTAGAAAAATATATACCTTTATGTGTAAAATTAGTTTTATTCTTATCTCTTGTCAAGAAAAAACATAAGATGAATATTAATTATTTGACTAAATATAATATATAAATATATATATCAGTAAATTTATTTATAAAATTTGGTTTAATTAATTTATTGAGGTAAAATTCATTTGATTGCACAAATACAGTTTTCCTACAAAATATTCCCTATATTTTCAGAAAAGGGTTTTATTTTTATTTCTAGTTAATTAGTCACAAAATAATTCTTTTTATCCAAATATATTCATAATTTAATTAATTTTATTCATAACATACATTATCAAGTATATTTTATCACTATAATACTATTTTAATAATATTATTAATAGTACATGGTAGTTTGGTAAAATTAGGTCTTGCATGTCACGCATGTTTTCAAAGGAACATGAGATTGTTTGTCACACAAGAAAACCATAGTATTGTGTATACTAAAATATAATATAATTTTGGTATCTAAAATAACCTTATCATTTTGTTGTGTGAAAATAAATGACTTGGTACTTTCCAATAACACAATTTATATTCCATTTGGCATGAAATGAAAAATATCAAAATGTTAAAATTAACTTGAAAAATATTTATTTAAAAAAATCAAGGTGTTACAATCTACACCCATTAAAATGAATTTAAAAATAGAAATTCGTCATGGTTATTAAAGTTTTAATATTTTTTTGTTCCTTTCTTATAAATCCACTTCATAAAAATTAATACCAAAACTTCCTTTATAAATGGTAATTTGAAACCCTAAAGGTTTACCAAAGAAACTCATAACTAGGTTTCCAAATAGTAGAACATAAGTTTGAAGTGAAAACATGTAAATGAGAGAGAAATATAACTATCATGTTCTGATGGAGAGTGATATATAACATTTTTAGGATAAAGTTGATGATCACAAATCCATAATCTGATGATGCTTGAAAATTTTCATTAATATCATCAAAAATGATGATAACAGGACAACATTTTGTTTCAAGACACTTTTTCCTAAAGTTGGTTAATATTCATTTAAATATATACATACAAGATTTCTAAACAACCTACCCCTTTGCTGTTACATGATCAATTTCCACTTCATCTCTTACTCAATGAAATGAAGGTCAAATTGTCATTCTTGACGATTAACACATCAGAAGGTAGAATGATGGGTTATTCCTTGTTTCATTAGTTATTATCATTGATAAATGATATCATAGGTTATCCAATATGCATATATCCTCATAAAAATATATGAAACCTTAATCTCTAAAACCACATCCAAATTTTAACAAAACCATTCCATAAATGGTTAACCTTATAAAACTTACAAAAGGTGAAAGTATGATACTTTAGTTCCCTGAATTTCTCAAAAACATCTTAACATAGATCCCTTATATACCAAAAAGTAGCTCTTGATTATTTCATACCAAATATTTGACTACCTTCATAAATTATTCTCATGAGACATAGTAATTACCTGAATTACCACAAATCCATATTGAAAACATGCATGTTTTTTTATTCCAAAGATTATTGGATATATTCCTTAAATCCAAAAAAAGATATAAACTTCCTCAATGATAGCATAAAAAACATTTCAACACATCCTAAATTAGTTACAAGTTAATCATTACCTTCCCATTTACTTATATATATCCAACATATCTTAATCCAAACATCATTATATTAACATAAGTAACATATTAAGGGTAATATTATCTTATTAAAATTATAGCATTTTCATTAAATCACTTCTAATGTTCATCAGAATCAATCAAAATATTATTGTAAATCCTTATTAAACAACTAAAAAATCCTTATTTATTTCACAATTCATAATTCTTGAATCATAATACATAAACGCTTAGGTTACACCACTTCATCCTTAATCTATTAACAATGCCTTTTTATCATATTATTTAATACCCTTTTCTTTTCAAATTATATTTTTTGGCTCATCATCATCAATAATATTACCATTACTTGTACCACATTGTCAATTATCTTCAAGAGATTTCCACTTTGGACAACAATTTACATAATGACAATTCATTCCACCCTTAGAGAATTTAACCACCGATGTTTTCTTAGGGAGGATAATATTCCAATAAATTATGTTAAAAATATCGTTAGTTTTCATTATCAGTTACATTATTTGGGTCCTTTATTTTTACATTCAAAACATCTTCCTATTCTTAAAATACATTCACTTGGGTGCTTCTTTCCACATCTTCAACACAAAGGAAACTAAATATTCTTTTCTCTATTTTCACCATTACCAAAATGCTAAGAAAACTCTTTATATTTTTTTGGTGAGTGTGACAGTTGGTTAAGCTATGTGTTGTTAATCATGTTTCATTAAAACTAATTAGTCATTATCACAATTTCCTTTAATCCAGTGATCATCCCATTTAACATCTCATCATAAAATTTTTTTTCACATTCAATGTTAATCTAGTTCCCTCCAATTCCTACAATTGACTAAAACTAGAAATCATAGTGTGAGAAGCACATATCATAGAATAAAACCACATAATCATGAAAAATCACCTGTAGTATTTCTATATTATGACACCATATTTTTAATATATGACACCTTTGGTTTATCCTTGGAGATATCCCTAGACATATCCTTGGAAATATCCTTAGGGATATCACTAATGTTTTAACTTCCCAATTTCAAAATTTTGACTATGAATTTCCTTTTATACAAACTATAATGACTCAAGGTTAACATACATGTATTTTACATAAATTTAGAAGGATATTCATAAAATTACAGAAGTAAATGCCCAAGGACCATAACTGTTAATTTTATTTGGAAATTTAGAACACATTCTTCTAATTTGTTGAAATATATTCGTTGTTTCCCAAAAAAATATTCCCCGTTATTAATTCTATAGAAATTATTTTCTATAACCTAGGGAAAGGAAACATAATAAAGGATGATATCAAATTCTCTATAAGGGTAACTAAAGGAGATACATATGAATGATATGATAATCAGGTTATGAGAACATGAGAATAACATCTAAAGACTAAAACAAACATATCAACGATCATATACATGTGTCATAAATTAACATTGGTAGTTCATATGATAAAAATTAGAGGTAAATAAAGAGAATAAGTCATGATCTCATAATATATAATTAAGACATAGAATTTTTGGTATACATGTAAGCATATAAAATCATTCCAAAGAAGTAATGGATTATTTCCCAAACCTATCTGGACACTTCATGGGGGATACACCTTCTTGGTGGGACACGCCACAATCCCTGGTCACATCCATTTACTTGTAGTTGAATGAGTTCAAACCCAAAACCATTTTACTACTCCAGTTTCACTCCCAATACATTCTTAGTATACAAGGTTCACTCCAATGACTATCGTAGAAGAAAAAGTCCCTCACTAAACAGATTTCACTCTTTCTTCCCACAATGTCTATCTCAAGAGATATAAATATTTATCCAATGCATTGAAAGAGATATTGGTCACACCCATCACATAATGAAATCATACATACTTGTTTTAAAAGATCTTAAAAATCATTATATAATAACCTTATAAATGGAATATGTATCATAAACATGTCATGATATCATAACCTATGGAAATGATATAGGTTTCGTAGTTATTTAATCAAAACATAACACTTTAAAATAATTGGATTTCATAATAAAATTATCATAGTATAACTCCTGGAAGAAAAATGGGTTTCATAACACACATGTTATCTTAAACCATAACAATTTAAAGAAATAATAAGAAAGGGTTCCTTGGATTATATCCCCAGTAAATCATAAAATATATCAAATTATGACATCTTATATGGAGAAGTATTTTGAAATATTAAGGGTTCCACCTCACCCCATGAAAGGAGGATTATCAAAAATCAATAAAAATGAAGAACTTTGGGCCATTGATGATTTTGAAGGATCATTGGGAACATTTCTTAATGAAAATAGAATTTCATTGAAAATGATTTTCATAAAACCATTTCAAAAATACATTTCCTATAAAGAAGTATTTTAAATTTTATTCACCAAATTTTTTTAATGAAAATATCTCTTCATCTTGAAAATAGATTTTTAAAAAACAAATCCTTTTTTAAAAAAATTTCTTCGATAATAGCTTTCAAAACATATAAATGATGATTGAAAACATTTTTAAAACATTTATATTTAAAAATCAATAAATAATAATTGAAAAATATTTGAAAATAAAATTCATTGAAAAAAATTTAAATAAATTTAAATAAATATTGAAAACATCTGGAAACATTTTTATTTCAAAACACATTTATATCATATAAATAAATCTTGAAAACGTTTTTAAAAACATTTCCATTGAATATATATTGAAATTTTATAAAGAAGGATTCAAACATTTTGAAAATATTTTCTCTAAAAATAAATTTCGAAAGATATAAAAGAATATGGAAAATATTTGGAAAACCATTTCTTTAAAAAATAATTGAAAACATATAAATTGTGTTTTGAAAACATTTTTTAAAATGTCATCTTTGAAAAAAACCATTGAAAATATATAAAGGAAGCATAAAATTGTTTCAAAACCATTTCATTGAAAAATAATTTTGAAAACATATAAAGTGAGATTTAATACATTTTGAAAAAGATTTATTTGAAAATAAAATATTAAATTATAAATGAATCATTGAAAATATTTTCATAAAACATGGTTTGGGAAGGACACAGACTTCTGGCTGAAAAGATAAATAAAGACGAATTTTCTTAAAAATGTTTTCATATTTATATTAAGTGAAAAATAGTCAAAAAAATGACACAACTAATAAAATATATCATTAATAACCATATTATATGAAAATTAATGAGGTTTCATTATATATGGATCATAATATTTCATCAATGGAAGTATAATCATAAACAATCTTGATAAACGATGATATTGTAGCAATAAATTGTTACCACTTTAGTAATATAGAATCATAATTACAATGAATGAAAAATATTATATGAAGATTAAATTATCATTAAAATAATTATAATAACGATATAAAATTTCAAATGGGATTAAATGAACCCAATAGAAAAATATAGGTGCATAACATGGCCTGTATCTCAATGATGGAAAATCAAGACCAAAAATAGTTTAATGATTTGTTAAATTTTAAACTATAGAACCCATGAAATAGATATCCTAAAATGGATTTGTAAATAGACATAGATTTAATAATAAAATTAATATAATAATTTCATGGTCAATATATACACAACATAGAAGAAATGTGTGGTGAATAAGACATAAGTCTCTCTGAAATAAATATGAGATTAGGATCCCCTTACTATTTGTGTATCTTTTGAATAATGAGATACATTTAATAATAACATTAGTTGAAACTTTTGATATCATGAAATAAAATAGATTGATGATATAACATTTCATTGTTAAGTATATACACCACACAATAATAATAAGTGGTGAATATAAAATATCTCTTACAGAAATAAAAGCGAGATGAGAAAACCCTTCCCTTAAATCATTACTTTTTTCATACACATTCAATAATCCTTTATAATAAGTATATGTTTATTATAAATCAACCACAAAACAATATTATTATATATCATACCATATATGACATTATATAACTTTATATTACCCATTTATTTACAATTTCATGTTAATGTTACATTTTGAGTGATATCTTATTTGTTTTTCATATATGATTGGACTTCTAATTATTGATACTATTACTTATATAATTATTTAATTATATTAATAATTTAAAATATTATTTAAATATCATATATATTAAGTATATACATCTAATATAATCTATAAAATATTGAAATGTGAAATGGAACACGTCATTCATGGAGAAGATAGGTTATTCATATTCATGAACATTGCTCCTATTGTAATATAATATTGAATGAAATAAAATAACTAGTATATATGTATATATATTTATTTATAATCATTACAATATCATTATTATTTCATAAATATTATATAAATTTACTAAATTCATTTTTAATACATTCTATGTAAATAGTGAAGGAATCACATCAATTTAAAGAGGTGGCAGTCCCAGCATCCAAAAACAAAGTTATCGTATTTATTCTAAATAAAAAGCATGAAAGTATGTTTTATATAATAGTTCCATAACAATAATAACATCATAAATATCATATATATATATATATATAATATTAAAACAACATTTCAATCAAAATTCCCAACTTTGAGAGGTAGTAATTGAAAAATTAACGACATCATCTTGTAAGGCTATAGTCCACCATACACACAAATGATATGTTTAATACAAATTTGAAGGAAGATTGTGTATGTATAGGTTAAACCCTCAGAAAAAATTCTCATTATATTTAGGATTGTAATTTTATTATATAATCATTGAATAAGAATAATTGTGGGGTGTGAATGAATGTAAAACCAAAGATCTTGTGGAAGGATATTACCTCTTCTTTGGGTAACTCCTCTTTGTTTGCACAAAAGGGATTCCTTGGTTGGCTTTCGTTCCAAATGTAGGATTCTATAATGAAGGGAGGGAATTTGTAAGTAGCTTTTGTCCGGGATTGGTATATCCAAAGGGCTTTAGAGGTATGAAGAAATGATGGGTGAGTGCCCTATTTATATTAGAGGAGGAGTGGTCTAAATATGTCTATACAATAGATTTTGGGCATGTTTATATGTTACTTTTCCCCTTTAATTAACGTTTATAAACTAAGTAATCTTGTTTTTACATTAATGGATGTAATTAATTTTAATTAATTTCACTAATATTTTTTATTAGAAACTAATTTTACCATATTAGAAATTATCAATTTTGCAGATTCATAATATAGAATCCATTTTTCTAAATTCTAGTCAGTGATATAGGAGAAATTAATTTAAAAATAATCTTGTGAATGGGATGAGACAAAAAGTCTTTAAAGTCAAAATATTCAAAAGCATGAAGTGTTTTTATATCCAATTTCAATGATAAATTGATTCTACTGATGTTAATTGTATTAAATTAAGTATAATTTATATAATTATATTTTAAAAAAATTAAAATATAATTTACGTATATAAATAAATTATATGAAAATTTTGTTTTAAATTAAAAATCAACATTTTCATTATTCATTTTTGAATTAAAATTCATAGAAAAGTACCCTAAATTTACCCTAAATTTTTTTTGGAACTTATCATTAAGAAATGAATTTTATTTTATCAAATAAAATTTATAAATGTTCTAAAATTGGTATTTAAAATAGGCATTCCATTAAAGGGTTGTAAAATTACGTTTTAGAAAAAATATACCTTTCTGCGTAAATTTGGTTTTATTATAATCTATTATCTAGAAAAAACATAATATAAACGTTAATTAGTTGACCAGATAATATATATATATATATATATATCATTAAAATAATTTTCCAAAAGTTTTTTAATAAATTTTTTGTTATAAAACATGTTTTATTGCGTAAATTTAGTTTTCTAGAAAAATATTTCATATATTCTCAAAAGGTTTAGATTTTCGTTTATAGTAAATTTCTCAGCATAAAATTATTCTTATATACATATTTTCATAAATTAATTTATCTTAATCATACTATTCATTCCATAGGATATGTGAAAACTTTAATAAAATTGTAATAATAATTTTAATAATACATTTTTTTGTCAAACTAGAACTTGTGTGTCATGAAAGTTATCGAAGGATCTCAAGGTTGTGTGTAACACAATCCAACCACAATTTTTGTGTACTATTTTCTAACCTAAGTGTTGTGTGTAGTGCAAGAACATCTTGGGGTTTAATTCAAAGAAATAATAACTTAGTTCTTTCATATATCACAAGATATATTCTTTGTGCTGTAATGAAAAATATCAAAAAGTTTAAATTAATTCAAAAAATATATTTCACAAAATCTCCGGGTGTTACAGGCTTGGTAAAACCATACATGATATTATCCTATTAAAATTTTTAAATTTTTAAAATTTTTTATGATCTTAACATATCTAGTATGATTAGGTCATACATGAAATTTTTAACCTTACTTCTATGGTGTTGAATTAAATATTGTTCATATTAAGATCCATGTTGCAGTATCCTATTTATCATTCTCAGATTGAAATGTAAATTCAATGCTTTGTCTTAATGTTTGGATCAGTTCATCTAATCCTGCTCATGACCCTCCATAAAATGATTTTTGAAAAATTCTAATATAGTTCGTTATGAAGTAGGTCAATGGATTGACCAAGAGGTCCAACTGTCCACATAACAGATGAGGGACCATATGGTAGGCAAGTGACTATAACGTAAATTTGTTTTGCAATATATTAGATGGTCTTATGGTCAATTGGAATTCATATTCAGTCACATTAGAAAATTGATGAATTTCCAATCATTTTTGATTGGATATCTTCTTGTGGTTGATAGATCGGCCACATGAATGACAAGAAAATGCATGATAAAATTAGTGTATGTTCAAAAAAATATTTCATATGGTTGGTGTATTGACCAAAAGGAATATATGATACCTCATAGATTGTTTAATCATGTGGTCATTTAGGGACTTGTAGTTGATGGAAATTAACATGGGATATGTTGAGATTCATGGTGGATTTTATTGTTCTTCTTGTGGTATGTTGAGGATATTATAAAATCCCAACCACAGTCGATTTTCTACAACACTCTCATAATTAATAGAAATTTTTTTTTCTTTATATAAAAATCATCCACATGAAACATCCCTCAAAACATTCATGATTAATTTCATGATTTATTCTAAAAAATAAAAATATGATATAAAATAATTATAAACTAATTTAAAATCCATTTTCTCACTAAATCTCAAAATACACATATAATTAAAACATATTAATATTACCCAATAAATGATAGAATGGATGGAATGAAATAATGAAAATACTCAATGAAATATATTAATCCATTGTCTCTGTTAGTATTCATTATTATGCACTTAAATGTGAACAGCCAGGCTGAGACATATTTCCCAGCCTCGAAACCACTTTCAATTCTATTATGCTTTTATTTATAGTTTCACCCTTTGTTTTCAAAATATATTTATATTTTTGGAACAATGTTTTCACTGAATTTTAATTTTTATTCAAAGTTGGAGTAGGATTATTGAATTTATAAAATACAGAATAAGCTTTCTTTTCAACTTGATCTAGAGTTTTATCCAACACTCACTAACTAGCCATATGGATAAGAAATCTCTCTTCACATGGTCAGATCCTTTTTTATGTTTATACTTTTTCTCCACAAAATTTATCTTGAGACATAGAGTTATTTCCACCTTACCTTTGGATTTAATTTATACAGTAATAATAGTTAAACAAATAACAACCATGCCTATTACAGTTTCACCTTTCCCTATAAGGCCCCAGCCTTAAACCTTACTTAATCTTGAGTTATTACAAGATTACACATTGAGGATCTTTTCTGGTTTAGAGTTTTAGAGAATTAGATCATGAAACATTCATTACATTCCACATTTAAACAAAGTGGTTACATAAAAGACAATATTCATTCTTCCCATCAACGGAAACATATTTAAAATAAAACATGGATTCTTTCTTGACACATCCTTGACACTATCATCACATCATGTACCTTTCCCTTAACCTGTGAAAAATATTTCAAAAACATGGGATGAGCATAAAAAGCTCAGTAAGAGTTATAAAAAATATGGAAAGGAAACATGAGTTCATATATACATTAGAATGAAATCACACTTTACCCATAAAACATAGGCATATCAAATCATGAATAAATCGTAGAAAACATAAGACATAAAGGTAACTTGAGGCATTCATAACATTCTTACGTAGGGAGTAAACCTCTTGGTTACGTTTGGAATACCCATCACAGTATATTCCCTAAATATCTTCGGAGAAACCTTAACGTTTCACTCCTTCGCGTTACCCAATGCATTGGAGAGCTATTACGGGCTCACCCGCCCTTAGTTTATCACGGAACCACCCGTTTTCATAACAATGACCAAGAATCATAACATAAATGTGTCACATAGAACATGCATAAAGGAAACATAACATTTCCATATTTCAATCACAATATAACATTTTAGTATATTGAAATATTGAATCCATTCAAAAAGAAACCATTTCCCAAACCATTTAAAATAATTAATAAAGAGATTTTTGAATCAAAGTGTCACATACCACCTTGAAGATTAGAATTTTAAACCATTAATATCCATATAAATAAATCCTTAAAACCATTTTGAAAACATGGATATTAATAAGAACAAATAATTAAAACATTTAAAACGGTATTTTGGTTAAAGGGGTTTTACCAAAATCAGAGACACTTGAATACAATAATTGAGGAATAACATTTAGTCAGAACTTTATAATATCATGAGAATAAATGGATTCATTATATAATACTCCAAAGGATAGTATAAACACCATATAAGAGTGAATTGGTGCATAACAACAATGAACTCTCAATAGAAATGTCAAATGTGATGAAATCCCTTATAAAGAATGTATCCTTAAATTAAGGACAAATAAATCTCAAAAATATGTGTGAAAAATATAAATACACCCAATATAAGTGGATATTAAGTGTAAAACAATAAAAGGTCATTCACACATATTCAATGGATGACATATTCAATGACTACATGTTGAACCCAAAGAAATCGAAATTGGGTTAAGAAGTTCCCTTGACAGCCTAACGGCATCACATCAAAAAGAGTTGATGAGAGATAAAAAGAGTATCTCATCACTTGGACATAAAATTTACATCAACAAGGATATATTAGAACATATCCCAAAATAACAATATGTAAATTAAAAGACCCAACAAAAGAAGTCTTTTAAAAAAGAGGAGGGTGAAAAGTTCCCTTACCTACTTGGGTATCTTTCAAAACATACACCCCATGAAAGAAGGACAATAGGTCATTGATGTAAATACTCATAAACGAAAGTATATAACACAAAGAGTAGAATAATTGGCAGTACATACACCACTCAATGGAATTTGTGGCAAATGTAGCATAAATCTCACGAGAATAAAAGTGAGATGAAAAATCCCTTACGAAAATTCGGCAGCCTAACGGCGCCACTCAAAACTTCCAAAAATGATTTATGAGAGGAAATAGGGTCTCTCATCATATGAACATAATAATTACAGTAGGAGTAATATAAAATAACATCCCAATCATAATAAATATGATCATAAAAGGAATGACATAAAGAGTGTACTTAAAAAGAAAGAGAGGTGTAGGATCCCTTACCTCGGGTCCGACTTGACTCGATCGTTCTTTAATCTCATGAATAATAAACTTGAGTTAATTTATAATTCCTTAAGAACCTTTTTCAAGTTCATTATTACTTTTATACCACTTATTACCATGTCATACACATTATGTAATCATTTAAGTTAATAATATTTGTTTTGCCGATATTTGGTTCTTAAGTCGAAAGTGGACTTCTTACAATTACATGTTGTTCATGTGGCCAAATGTTTATTATATCCAGAATTGTATTCATTATGTAGATATCATATATGTCATATATATCCAGTACATGCATGCATTTATAACATTACATAATCATTTAGAGGTAAGAAATGAAATGCACCGTTCATGGAGACGGTAAGCCGTACGTACGCATGAACGCTACTTTCATTTCAATTTCATATTTTATAGAATGGAATAATAATTATATAAAGGTATATTATAATTCCAGTATAATATCATATATAATATCATATTTCCATCCTTTATACATCCCACATATGGTATTTAACGAATCAAATCACTTTGAGGGGGCGGTAGTCCGCACTTCCTTAAATGAAGATATCGTGTTTACCCATAATGGAAACCATAAAGGTATGCCCAAAATGAAAAAAACAGAATCTTAAGTAAAACATAAACATATTATATATCATATATAAAAATAGTGACATCATAATGGCCACCTTTGAAGGTGTTAAATGAGTATTGAACAATCATCGTTTCGGGAGGCAGAATTTCGCCATCCATGGAAACCGTATTTTCTTTAACAATTTGATGTATTTGTGTGAGAGTTTAGCTCGAATAAATATTATAAAAACATCCTAGTATATTGAAGATACTTGTGTTGTTGAAAAAGAAATAAATAAAAAGAGTTTAGGGGGTTTTAGAATCAAAATAAAACAAATGAACATGAGAGAATGAATTACCTTTAAAAGTGTAACTCCTTTTGATTTGAGCCTAAAGGCTTCCTTTAAAAAGATTCTGCCCAAAGGGAATACTCTAGGATGAGGAGAGGGATGTGGAGAGAGTAAATGGGCAGGGGTTGGCCTATCCAAAGGCTTGATGAGTGTGTGAAAAGAGGTAGAGGTGGGGGCCTTTTATAAGAGGAGAGGAGGGGCACTTTTGGAAATTAAGGAAATATTTCTTTATTTGAAAATGTGTTTCGGTTTTAAAAGGTCCCACATTGATATAATTCGTGGATAAGGTTATAAGGGTTCTAAATCCACCCATCCAATAAGTTTTGGACATGTGTAGTTCATAGATATTACATTATATTTCCATTTTATTTTAATCGTTAAATAATGATGTCATCACTGCATCATTATGATGTCATAAATAATTTAATTTATTTAACGTCTAAAAATTATAAAACAATTACTATGATGTAGGAAATCTTTTTATCTTTCCAATTACTATTTATAATCAAAACTATGACTTGTATAACCCTACTTAAAAATTGTTTTAGTAAAACATATCATGTTTGTGTCAATTTTACTTTTCCATTAAATAAAAATATATTATTGTCATTTTCCAACTAAAGTGGCTCCATGGGGTCCCCAAGTTGGCCCATGGCTTGTCTTGGTCAGCCATGACTCACCCAATAGGTGTAGGACAAGTTTCATGGTGTTTTCACATTCTTATAATATCATTTTTACCTTAAACTACACTAATTACCACTAATCGCGATTAAAAACTTAATAAGTTACTATTCACCAAAAATTATTTTTATCCCATTGAACCACATTTTACTTCTTAATGAAAACCATGTATGTCGGATTTTCAAAATTCAATAAACATTAGTGGTAAACTTTCATTTAACTGAAAAATCAGTTTGCTTGATTACCACTTAGTGGTTTCACTATTCATCAAAAATTGGAGTTTTTCAGAAAAATACCAAAACTTCACCCTAAGCTATATTTGATATTCCGAATTCAAAAATGAAGTCCGTTTTACAAAATTCAAAACATATTAGTCACATTAATTAATTTAATAATTAATTCCCATTGTCAGAGCAAATAGCGTGTTTTTATAAAACAATAAGTATCAAAAGATTGACACTAGTTTAAGTCTGATTTCAAAGTGAAATTAATTCCAACGACCACTATTGGATTTAATGGTAAAAATATTTTCTAATTTCACTTTAAAACAAATTCAAAATATTATCTAATCATATAAATAAATTAGATTAAAAAGAGATTTTGAATCAAAACACAACATTTTACACTATTCATTAAAAAAATGAACTCTATCGGAAAAAAATACCAAAAAATTACACAAAGTAAAATTTGATGTCCCGATTCTTAGTTAGAGTTTTATTTGGTCCAAAATAATGTTTAAGAGTGAACAAAACTATATTTAATGATGGTTCAACATCAAAAGGTGATAAGTGAACCTTTAGTGAAAACTAGGGCATATACGCCTAAAATTGAATTCTTTCCGTATTTTAAGCCTTTAGCTTTTGTTGGATAAATGTAAAAACATTTAAAAAACATATATAATCATAATTTATTTATTTCTATCCATTCCCTCCAATACAACGGCTACATGTTAACTACCATTTGAATTAATATTATTTTATTATTAGAGTGCAACGTAAGATTCCCAAGAAACTCGTTGTTGCGTGTTGGGTATGTCGTCGAGCATAGCGTACCCTTTAAAGTCATATTAATATTTTATTCACAAATATGGATAAATATAAAAATTTCATATTCATTTTTTACCTGGTGTGTTACATCCCCTCACATCTATAATAGCCTTAGAGTGAATATTTTTTAGAATATTCTCATTCTCTTCATTATGAGTTTCAACCACCAATCTAGTCATGTTATACATAACTTGGATTGAATATTTTATATATTTTATAGATTTATCCCATTTAACTTGATGTTCAATGAAATTTTATAGTTGTTCATGGTGTTGTCTTTTTTACCGCAGTATATCCATTTTTACCTATAGATATACTATGTACAATTTTCTTCTTTAGCATCTTAGTAATAACTGATTCCTCACTTTTCTTCACATATTTCATACCCAAGGTAGTCATGCACTTCCATGGTTTCATTACCTACTATTTTTCTCCTCCCCTTTCATCACCATGAGTTTTGTGTTGTGTTGAAAAATACATACAAGCCTCACATTAGTGTTCACTGTTATTTTAATACTCACAATTTTTTTACAGACTTTTAACTCTATTCTAAATAGATAAATTCCACTTAATATTGTGAATCCTAATTTTTTATAAAAGGGATTCTTCTTAATTAATCTATTATACCCTTAATTTCCAACCTTATTGACCTTGTTTATAGATAAATGTATTTCCCAAAAAATCTCTATTCCCAAACATCTGGAAACACCAACAACTTCTAATTAACTATATTATTTTCTTCTTAGTGAAGTTTTTAAAGACTAACAACTTCCTTTTTTTAAGGTTAAACCCCTAAATTTTTCAACTCCATTCAAGGGTTGGTATGACTTTTCTAGCACATGATCTAATCCATCCATGATATTTTAGTGAATTAAAAAACATTTATTATCATCAATAGTTGTAAAATGTGTTAATTTAAATATACACATGAAATTAAAACACATTTAGCATAAATAGATTCAGATAAGTTATGTGATGCCTTCTTATATATGCTTGAGTAAAGGCTTATCCAGATGATCTGAAGCTCATATTTCCACCATTTTGAGTCTTATTTGATATAGGAATCACATAAAATGTTTCTGTGGTGGTAAAATTCATCTTAACTATTCATTAAGAATCAATATTTATACAATCTAGATTTTATGTTTTACATCCATATCCAGAAACATCAAACTATGTGGTGTTGTTTTTAGACATAATTATGCTCATTATTTCTGCTGAAACATCCTTCATATTTTAAATATTACCATCATTATTTTTATTTTTCTCAACCAAAGTGTAAACTATGTCATTCACTCTTCTTTATTTAACCTCAATCTGGATAGACTTTCCTTCCATAGAGACTTTATAATGTTTCTATAATTAATAAAGCACCTCATTAATGTTGTTTTTATCAATTCCATCTCATAAATTGATCATTCTCAGACTTTAATAGTTTTAACATATATACCATTGTAATGTGAGTCAGTTTCATTCATTTCTATCACTAGATTTGTAGGATTTTTATATATATCAATTGTTTTAGATAATTCCTCTTCCATAGAATCATCTTAACTTTCAGGCTATAGATTTTCCTTAATTATTCCCATTATATAAAATAATATATATTCAATTACCTCAAGTGGGTATTTATTCATGTCATATCTCATTTTAGAGTAAAAGACAATAAGTGACATAGATGATTCAGTTTCATCAAAAATTGGGCTTGTTTCACTAAAGGAATATTTTCCAAATAATTTAACATGAAAACTTCCACTTTGAAAAAAATTATCTTGTCATGATTCTTCATTATTACTTATGGATTTTCTAATATTATTTTCCTCCATCTATTTATTTCTCAAGGTTTTTTATAAGACCATCAATACTCTCTTAATGGGTATGGAAGTAGATTCTTCTATCTGAGGAACTTTTATATAGTCTTCTAAATATAATTAAATTATATAATTAAAAAATTTAAATAAATACCATTTAGTATAAAATTTATATTTCATTAGGGGTGAATCTTCACCAAAAAGTCTTAGGAAATTCCTAATGGATCTAGTTTTGTCACTCCAGAGGGGGGATTAATTAATTAGGCCCAATTTTTAATAAAATACCAATTGATCTTATTAGTATTTACCCCCTTTAGAATTTTTTCCTATTTCTACTATTAGGATATGAATGAATATATTTTACTTTTTTCAAACATGAAACTACCAAATGAAATTCAAATAAGTAATAAATTTGGAGTTTTGTACTTTTAAAATGGTTGGTTTAAATTAATAATCCTTATCATGATTGCTTATTCACCCCAATCATGGATTATCCTCTATAATTAGATTTTCAACATAATGGTTGGAATTTCTCACACCGAAATTGATTCCGGTAGTTTATAATATTATATACTTCTCATAATAATTATTTTTCCATGTTCTCAGTAGACTTCTTCCAAAAACATCACAATATAGTGACATATTCACATTGTAATCTCATCATATTCCCTGAGTCACATAGGTTCCCAACATTTTTTCCATTTATATTAAAGTGATTAATTTCTACTCCCACTAGGAAAATCTCTTCATTTAAAAAAATAATTCACATTCATCCATCATTTCTGGTCTCTTTCCACTCAATAATATCTTTATTGAATGTCAAAAGATCCTCCAGAACAATACATACAACTCAGTCACTAATCAAAAAAGCTTTAAAAACATCAACTAAATCCGATCACATTTTTTTCACTACTCATGAAATTGAAAACATGAGTGAAAACATTTTTTGTTCTAAAAAACAGCTCAATTTTAAACTCAAATTAATCTCTTTTTATTCATTGACTGTATCTTCCAAGTAGAAATGGTTTATCACAATAATATTTTATTGTTATCTACCATAAAAACTGCATAGATTTATAGCTTCATCATAGGTTTAGTGTATCTTTTCTTACTTTCTATAATATAACATGTATTCTTCTTAAACTCTCAACATACTATTTTCTCAAACCTCTACACTCTTAACATCATCAAAACAATTCCTCTTATATTTAATTCTTTGAATTATTCTTATATTCTCAAGATCATGTGTATTCATTAAAGCAAATTAATTCCCTCATCATAATTAGAATCCATAAATGGAATATTGATAGGATTTTCTTTCTTCCACCTAAAATATATATTATTAAATAATTAATTTTGGGTTCCAAGGATTTGTAATGTCATTTTATTAAATAAAAGTATATTATATCAATACCATTATTGAATTATTACCTCATTTTCAAACATAGTAGAATACATTTTTAGATATTTTTATAGTAGCCTTGACTTACTTTAAAAAAATTCCACTTCATCCACACTTCAATATCTACAACTGTATATAATTACTAAAAAATATTTTTGTAGTGTTGAATTTTTCTTTATTTCAGGATATATTTGATGAAATGAGTGTAGAACTTGCATTTATTCTATTTAAATTAATTGAAACTAATCCTTTTATTCTCAACTCATATCAGATCATATTCCAATGATATAGGATTTAGAGAATTTTTTAAGCATCAACACAAAATCATCAAAAAATTTCTTCAAAATGTGATATGTTCATTTCAAATCTTTTAAATATTCATAATTTCTTCCACTCATTATTTTTATTTTCCTTAATCTAAAATATCAGTTCCTCAATCACATATATATTATATCAAATATTTTTTTGATGATTTTTTCATTAAAGATCGACCCAAGAATCGTCCCAAAATATTTTTTCTTTCATATATACAATATGAAAAACTTATATTTTTGTTCACATTATTTCAATATCTTTCAAATTCTGTTATTTTTAATGCTTAAAAAGTCATACATAGATTATAAATCACATACGTGGATCATAAATATCACACATGACTCCTTTTTTAAAGTTGGAAAACCCAAATACCCTGAAATCCATAGAAAATATCTCATAACTTGTTGACAACTCATACAACATATAATTTTTCCCTTTGAAAAATTTTAATTCCACTCAAATATCATCAAAGGAAACTAGTGATATTTTCATAGATCCATTTCCTTTTCAATTTTCTAAAATTTTTTATGGGTAGACCAAATCTCATGTGTAATATTATTTTTTCCTTTTTCAAATTTTTTCACCCTGAAAACATCAAATATTCTCCACAAAATATCATATTTGTGGATTATGGAGAAAAATTAAACTTTTTGTGCCTCAATTCTCTTCTATATCGACTAATTATCCTAAAAATGACACAAATATCATACTATTTAGGATAATTATGTTTTTAATTTTTTCAACACCTCAATACTAAATGAAATTTCTTACACACTTGGTCAATTCTTCAACGGGTTGGATAATTATCTTACACTATAGAATAATTTCCTTTATTATTTTATATATTCTAGAGAATGAATTATAGGTTATTAAAATGATGTTTTATTTTCTTCGAATCAACATCATAATTTGTGACTCACTTCAAGTCATAGAATAGATCCAAAAGATTTTTTAAATTCTTAAAACAATTCTAAAACTGATAAATCTCATTTCAAGCCCTTACAACATATAAAAAACTCAGGATAGATTATTTCAATGAATACTTCTACATTATCAACTTTAATTTTATTCTGTCCTTTTTAATCAATATTTAGGAGATATAAAAAATTGTAATTAGTAGCCTTCATTCTTGATCACTCAAGGAAGGATTATCTATCATTAGATGGCTTTGTCAAATCACATTGAAACTAGTAAATACTTACAATCTATTAATGGTTTTTAGTATTGTTTTAGTGTCAAATTTCAATTAGATATTCAATATTAGAAAAAACTATTATAGATAGTTCTTCTTCACCCTTTATCACTTACCATTTCATATAGAAACATGCTAAAAAATTATCTAATTTATTAATGAACTAACCTTTCAATCTATCCAACCAAATAATTTAGTTCATATACACTTTCATCCTCTTCCATTTATTATGTTAACACTTTTTATCTTGAGTGGATACTAAATCCATCCCCCATATTCTTCATATATGGACATTATTGTAAAAAAATTAAACCATAACACAATGGGAACATCACTAATAAAAAAATATGATAATAATGATACTAATATTAATAATAGTAATACTAAAAATAATTTAAAAAAATAATAGATAATGACAATAATAACAACACCAATAATGAAAATAATAACAAAAATAATAAAACTAAAGATAATAATATACCTTCAAATATAAATTCTATAAGGCCTAGAAACTTTTATTAAAAAAACATATATGGTGTTTAATAGATATCAAGAAATAAAAATCCAGTATAAACTAATTCTAGTTAAAAACCCCCATATTGACTCCCATGTTTTCTAAGAGTTGTATAATTCATTACACTCTATATATATAAGAAATAAAAAATTCAACTTGAATGTAATATTTATGAAAATACTCTTAAGATATTGAGGTCCTCCAAGAGTGGGAATTTCCCTCAACATGATAAAATGTACAATAAAATATGATTTCAGATCAATCTATAGTTTACTCTAGTTATTTAATATTACAATATTTATTTTCTAGATCACTCATTCCATCATAGCTTTATAATAATTAATAATTATAATGTCTTTATAGAAACACGAGTGTCCCTACTTTTTATTCCCTAAATATCCCACCAAAACACGCAAGATCTGGTTTGAATTTTCATGCTCTATATGTGTTGATCCTGATCCAGCCTATAATGGGTGGTTGGAAAAAAATTGTCATATGTCCATTGTAATTTTTATGATTCCCTTGATACCTAACCTTATTAAAATAGATTATTTAAAAATTGTATTCCTGATAAATATAGTATTCATGTTGAATGAAACCCTTATAAAGAAAATTATTCCCCTCATAACTATTTTTAGGTTAATTAAATGATTGATTTAATAGTTTTTATTCTTATTCTACGATATTAGGTGAAGGATTTTAGAAACAGTATTTCAGAGAAGACCCCTAATATGCGAAGAGTCTTTTTAGGTACTATAATGGGAAAAGAGAGATTGGAGGTCTGTTACAATGATTAGTTCCAAATCAATGAGGTTATAAATAATTATCCATATGGTTTCACAAATATAAATTGAGAAAATATATGTTTGACAGAGTCAACTTCATCACTGTATTCTTTATACATAGAGTAGAGGTTTAATATAATGTTCATAAGATATGTATCTATAGGGAACCTATTGTATTATGGACTACAGAGAAAGAGTATAATTATATGTATTTATTCATTGATTGGAAAATCGGTTCAATAAAGAATACATATTTTTTATCCTTCCCTTGAAGAAATTGTAGAACAACATTCGTGTAAGGATTTTTTTCCTTGTAGGATACTCGATTAGGGTGTTTTGTTTGTAAAAGTGTATGCATTGGTAGATTCTATAATTATAGAAGAGAATTAATCCAATGAAAACCAAATAATATCAAAATTTCTCACACTAGGATAAATAATATACCCATTAAATCCTTCAATCATGGGAGATATCAACAAAATATCTTCCCATATTTATCAATTATAATTTAAGAATACTAACCATCTATAATTTTTTATACTAGTTATATAATAATTGTTGATACAAGTTCATATAGACAAGAGAAGATATAATAATCTCCATAAATCAATCCTCAATATTAATAGTTTTGTAAATTTGATTGTTGACTTACTTTTCAGTGAGAAGCATCCATAATAAATGAGCCTAGTGAGTTTCATTGAAAAGTTAATGATTTTTAATGCCCATTTTTCCTTAATTCATAGTTTTAAAACATGTGTACTAATTGAATACCACTTTTTTTCTCTTGTATAAACTTCCACTTAATATTAATTTCATAAAGCATTTATTGGGGATTTTATTAATAAAATTGGCCATTTATAATCCATAAATATGTATATTTGATTGGGGGTGAAAATAATTTTGATTATTGTAATCCTTCCAAAATGTGATATATATTTCCCTTCCCAAGATAATATATACTCCTTAGTTACATTAAAATTATCCTAGAATTGAGAAAACTTATTTCATCCCCAATATAAGGGTATTCCTTGATATGTGAAAGGAGGGTTCCATCCTTAATGTCCATCCTTATTTTGATGTTATATATCCTAAGACAATAAAAATTATTGATTAAAATATTATTGATTTATTCTTTCTTATATATTTATTTTTAATGCACTAGTAATATTCAATGACCACTTCAGTTGACTGAATGTTCTTCCAACCTCCCTGAATAAAAAAATTGGTCATTAATATAAAATAAGTGAGTTGGTTCCAATACCCCTCTCTAGCTTGAATATTATTTACATTACTTGTTTAAACATGTTTTAGATGGATCTAATTAAAAAATATATTTCAATTATAAAATGAGTTGTAGATGAATGATCACTATGCCTAATACGATTGGAATAGGAGGAGTATCCTTATGTAGTTCCATTTACCATAGAATAATCTATGGTCAATTTGAATAAAGAGGGGATCGTTTCATTGAAAATCTATCAAACCAAACTGGTAAAGGACTTAAATCATAAAATCTCAGCTAATAGAGTCAAAATCATTCCAAACATCAAACTTCAAAATAATGCTTTCATTCCAGATGTGATTTCTCAATAAGTTGATTCACTTAGTGGAAGAAAGGAGGTAGTTATATATATTTATTCCTTGAACAAAACCATATTGGTTTCAAGATAAAACCTTGTTGTTGATTGTAGACAGCATAGTGTCCAACATATTACTGAGAAAATTGTAAATATAATTATCTAAATAAAAATTCCTAAAATATGTGAGTAATTAAAAAACATTAAACAAGGTTAAAATGACAAAAAATTGAGAACTCAATCCCCTTATAAGAATATTATTCCTAAATAAAATATTAATTGTCATTATAAGATCATCCTTTATGATATCCCAATACTCCTGAGAGATGAGGTTTTGGAAGCCATACAGTCCAAGAGAACTCTCTATGTTGAAGGAAAAAGTGGTATCTTTGACTTCCACTAGATTCAAGATCCTAGTGAGCATGACATTATTTGAATACTCAACAGCCTTGGGTATAAAATTCCTAAAATTATCAAGTTTTCATTTAAAACTAATGTTAAATAGATCTGGATAAGGATAAACAACGTGTTTCACGACTTTCATCTTATTGGTTATAATTTCACTTCCAATATTCATTTAAGTAATGGTTTTCAAATGATTTTAAATATTTTTTAGATTATTAAAGAAAGTAATGTTCTAATAACCTTCTTTAATCTATTTAATCCTAAAATTATTCTTTAGGATCTCCTCCTTCATGTTGATTTTATCATTCAGTCTTGAGAAAATTTCAACCTCCTTATTAAATTAATACTTGTCAAAATACTTATAATGACTCTTTTAAGTATTCTAATACTAATTTTATAAGTCCATGATTCCTCCATTCATAGATATTAATAAATACTTAATCCAAGATTTATGTCTGGACATATGGTATTATCATTAAGAACACATGTAAATAGATTATCAGTGAATTTTAAAGTATTTTAGGCATATTGAATTGTATACTTTTATTCCAGGTTCTTTACCTAGGAATACTTAAATAATAATTTCAAAGAAACCTTTCCTTTCTTTAAATAATGGTCGTTAGGATGGGGTGATGGTCAGAATTTTTTTAATAAAACTATCATATTTCACTTCCACCCACTGATCTAATGCATTGAAATTAAAAAAAACTTCAATATTTTTACTATAAATAACCATATTTATTGATTTTTTATACCAAGAGTATCTATATTCATTAACTGTGACTTTAATAGGGCCATTATGACAAATAAATTCCTTAAATTATCTATTGTAAATCGTGATTTTAGGCTCCCCCCTTCATTCATGGGGCCCCATAACCATAATTAAATCACATGTGAGTACACATGACACTTTAATATACTACATGTGATCACAATTTTCATCATAACTCTTCCCAATGAGGCCCATGCCAAAACTACCCCATGTAAGACTCCAATAGGCCAGGGAATGGTGACCAACACGAAGTAAGCATATCATACACATATGAGGCCTTATCCTAATGCATCTATAAATACACACACACATCCTTAAGCCCATGTAATTCTGAAATATATTAAAATAACCATGCATGCTTATATATAAAATCCCTTTATCAGAGTATTAAAAAAAGTACTGGGAATCAAAAAGCATTAAATACAAGACCAGAAAATAGAAACTAAAGACAATTTTAACTTATAAAGTGGGTGAGGATTGTTTTCAATGTAACTATAGGAATACACCTCATTGTTTCATTCTCACTAAAATTTTCCTAGTCCTGGTCCCTTTGGGACTCCATACAATGCTCGATCATATGTGTAAGGCACAACATCTGTGGGAAAATCCCAGGAAGGGGTGAGTATAAGACTACCAAATAGGACACCCAAAAATCACTGAGAATATAGATTCCAGAATAATAATAAATTGATCACAAGTACATATCATTCAAATAATTTACAAGGACATCTTGATATATTCATATAAGAGACATAGTCTCAAGGTAATTTATCAACTATACAACTATCCTTGGATTCCTACATGAGGGTTCTATATAAACATTTTTTTAAACCCCTCACTCTAAGAGTCAGATGGAACTAATGGTGTCTATCTGAGATTTCATGATCATCAGTTATCTCTGAAAGAAGTTCACATTGGAATCATGAAGAGAATTATACAAAGATGGGGGTTCACACCTACATTCATGGGGTATACCAACAACCTAGTCTGAATTAACCTGTTATGTAGGGGATTGATGCCCACGTAGTTTTGGTCATGATGATACTAAGAACCCACCTAGGATAGTTATGATGATAATGGATATTATTTCAGGACACAAGGATAGATTTTATTAAATATATCCATGACTAAAGTTACCCATAGGGGATCACCATCCTATACATAGGACGTGACTCTGTACTAAACCCTGAGAGAATAGAATAAGGGAATTAACCATAAAAAACATGTTCAAGCTAAAGAGGAAAGGGGATCCAAACCATATTTGAAGTAGTACATTACATTAATTAGAAGAACATGGTGTGTCACTTTCATATTGGGTTCTACCCATGTATCACAATCCATGCTTGTATCAGTGTCCGTGTCTGAGTATGTCACTCTCCTTATGTAAAAATGGAATCACTCTGTCTGTTTCTGAGTACATAGTTTATTCAAGATTGTTTACAACATATCATGTATGTGTACCCTCTTAGGTATACATCGATCCACCAGGTAAGGGTCACATTCTATGTGACAGCTATCATAAGATGTGTGATATTTTTTTCTCGTGGTAACCCTAGTTCCACATAGGGAGTCTCACATGTATTGTAATTCCGAAATACATGTCATGTAACCCATGATTTCATATAACCCATGGATTTTTCCTCTATGTATTCACGTGCTTTCATTTCCACCAGTTCCGAAAAATATTTTTCTCATAGATCATAAATCTAGTCTAACCAACCCTTGTGATCACTATTGATTAGAATCTAGACACCAAAACACATGGGAAAATGATCATCATTAGTAATCATCACCACTACACATCCTAATCAAAACATGATTCTCAAATTCATCCCCAATCCATCATCACCATCATCATAGCTTGATCTTGTCATTGATCTAGATATGGATTTTTTATATTAATATATTCCACCAGGAAAAAGTTTTCCAACAATTTTTTATATATGTATTAGTCAAACTACCAGTCAACTAAAACATAGATGATGAACTCAAAAAGAATAGTGGAAGAAAACAAAAAAATATATCTCAATATAGAACTAAACATCTCGCATGTTAAATTTTTACTTGATTTATTTTCATGAAAATGTGAAATGATGATCCTGAACAAATAAACAATTTCTCCCAAAATTCCTCATAAATATTCCCATATTCACCATACGATTTATCTATGAATCAATATGTATTTTGATTGATTTTTTATCATATTAGGATAATAAAATGGAGATAAATCCACATAAAACAAATTTCCTAACTTAAGGAGGATAGATCCATGAGGAAGAATGAATCCATGTTTTTATTATTGGTCAGATCCTCAAAATTCACAATCATAACAATCCTTGACCTCATTATGATACAATTTTGGCCACCAATAATTCTCTTCTCTAATGTTCCTCTAGGTCTCTAGGGTTAAGAGACAAACCCTAATACCTCCTCATAACAGTATATTTATTGGGAAAAAAGTAGTCATTATGTCATTATAACAAAATAAATAAATTTAGTAAATTTATTTTGTTAATTCATTCAATACTTCACATTATAAAAATTCTTAACACTGATAAATATTATGTCAAACCTAGTTTCAAACCCAGACTCTAAACTCGATGGTGGCATTATACTTCAAAACTAAGTTCACTTTATGGATTTTTTTACACTTTTTATGGATAACTTCTCACTAGTTGATTTAATTTAATTAATATATTTCAAAAATTAAGTTCAGTATCGCAGTGCCTTATATTCTCATATCATCTCAGCACCTAGCTCTGAAAATAATCCATATAATATTCCAAATTAAAAATGGATAAATAAGAGGTGTTAAATCCTCTCCACCTTAGGTGTTTAGGTATTAGAAATCCAAAAAAAATGGTGCACAAAAGATGCGGTTACTAAGAATGCATCTGTGTCTCCCACTCCCGGGTACTCTCCTAAAGATTCAAATGCTTCCACAATACACATACTAAAGGAATATCCCATACATGGAGGATCCTCTCATTATAATCCTCAATATATATAAACTAAACTTCAAAAGTATATTCATTATCTATTTCCAACTCTCCTAATTTGATTTCAAGTTATAGGTCATGCACTTACCTCCTTAACTAAAACACATGGAAGATGTCATGTACCCAGTCCAACTGAAAGGATAGATTCAAGAGGTATAACACCTCATCATCTATACAATGTATTTATAAAGGGTCAATGAATCTTGAAGATATATTTATACCCCCATCCAAATATCTGCAACCCATGTCAAGGTGATACCCTCATAAAGACATGGTCTCATTACTCAAAATCCAAAGGACTATGTCGTCTATCCACATAGGAATTTTGATGACACTATATAGTTCTCATTCACTCCTGAATGATCTAAACCTACTTTATCATGGATCACACTAACTTCGAGACCATAAATACTGACTCTCCCGGCTTCTTCCATCATAGTGTTGACCTATAGGGTCACCCATACATTGCCTTGAATAGTTCCATACTAATGGTAAAATGGAAGCTGTTGTTTTGTCAAACTCAGCCAATGGTTGGTGATCCTCCCAAATATTGACAAAATATAACATGAAATCATACATAATTTCTTCCTAAACCAGAATGGGCCGCTCAATTTTGTCGTCAGTATGTTGGTAAAACATAGTGATCAAATGAAACTAAGTCCCAAAGGCCTCCTATAATCCTCTCCATAATCACGATTTGAAGTGAGTACCATAGTCTAAAATTATTATCGAGGTAAATCCATTGATTCAAATTTTATCCTTCATGTACAATAATCCCAAACTCTCTATTAAACTCTTCTCTTGAATAGCTATGAAGTAGAATGACTTGGTGAGTTGGTCTATGATCACCAAGACAACATCAAGTCATATGGATGTACATGGTAACGACATAAATAATTCCTTGGATATACCATCCCAATTCTACTTTATCACCTTAAGGGGATGAGAAAAAACAACTTGAAGCTGGTGTTGAACCATCACTTGATGACAAGGAATTGAGAGACAAACTCAACAACACATATCATTATCCTTGTCTATCAGAACATACACTGAGGATCTTGTAACATATTTTTTATCCCTAGATTTATAGGTAATGGTGAATTCTGAAACTCCCAGAGTACCTCCTATCTCATTACTACTAGTACCATCATCCATCCTCTAAAAAGAATGATATGCTCTCCACCTTCATAAAATCAGTCAAGAGCATCTCTATTGGATATCTATGTATGTTGGGTCTCAAAGTCGGTATCCCCATTATTTTTCCCCTAACTCGATGTAAAAGAGGATGGGTAACAAACATCAATTGGAGGTAATATACTCTATCTCCATCCACAAAGAATAAATTTAATGAGGCCAACTACTCAAACGCCTAGTTTAGTAGCTATAAACACGATCTCCAACTACGAGAATTTGCTACTGTATTACCCATTATAGGAGTATGGAGAATATCAATGTCATAATACTGGAGGAACTCCAGCCATCGCCTCTATCTCAAGTTAATATCCTTATGAGAGAAGATATAAATTAGACTCTTACTTTCAGAATAGATGATAATCAACTTGGCCATCTAGTAATTTCACTACATATTCAGTGTGAAGACTACCACAGGTTGATCAAGATAATGTGTCACGTATTTCTTCTCATATGGTCTCAACTAATATGAACCATAAGAAATCATTGCCTGCCTCTACACCATAACAAAACAAAGACTTTTCCTTGATGCATCTTACAACACTAAATACTAAATACCCTCCTTAGAAAATATGAATATGGGAGATCTTGTCAATATCTCCCTCAACTCCAGGAAATATTTTTGGAACCTATTTGTACTCATGAAATTATTCCCTTTTCAGTTCCAAGATATCAAGGGAGATGATATCCTAGATAAATTTGGAATGAATATTCAACCTAAGACTATCAACCAAATGAATCTATGTACCTATGTCACTCTCTTGGGTGGCTCCCAATCTAACACTTCATTGACCTTCACTAGGGCAACTGTTTCACCATATACTAGGATAACATATCATGGAAGGTGGACCTCCTTAATATAGAACTATATCATTGATATCTTACCACAATTCATGTACACTGAGAGTACATCAAGAACTTTTCTCAAGTGTCTTGAATGCTCCTCTTCAAACAACATGTACACTAGGATATCATCAATGAAGACAACCACAAACTGGTCTTAGAAAGGATGAAAGATACATTTCATGAGTTACAATAACACTTCTAGGGTGTTAATCATTCCAAAGGGAATCACCAGGTATTCATTGTGACCATAAAAACATCTGAAGGTCATCTTCAATATATCCTCATCTCATACTCAATACTTGAGATACCCTGATTTGAGGTAAATCATTGAGAACCATCATTCCCAACTAAACTGATAGAAGTGGTCAAATATCCTGAAAAGAATATACTTGATCTTTTCTGCCTCCTAGTTTAGGTAATGTTAATCTATAAATAACCTAAATCTATCATCCACCTTCTTGGATGACAACACTGGGGCCCAATAGTGAAACACATGGTATTACAAATCCGTTACATTCAATTCCTCCAACTGGACACTTGGATTATGATGCTTTGTGGTAACCCTTTGATATACTGGTATTGATAATGAGGCCTTCCAGGGGTGTAGATCAATATAGAAGTCTATATCTTGGTAGATAGGTAATCCTACCACATATTTAGGAAATACTTCCTCATACATCACCACCAATGTAGGAAATTATAAGCTCAGAGCTTCTACTACTCCAAGTGTAATGTTGTCCAACTGATGAGTAAATGGATTCACTCTCATCATTTTGAGCTCATCATGCAACACTAGGGTTTCCTTCTCATCCATAAATGAAAATAACAACCCATTACCATAGAAATAGTGTATCCACCTACAGAAATATTCTTTATGGGAATTAATTATTGATAACCAGTACATACCTATGATGACATAATAAGGCCTAATTTCTAATACAAAGATATGCCCATACAAACTCTCACCTCCATGATCCAGGTCACCCTATCAGTAGTAATGTGTGATCATTGAACCTCCTCCAGCATGAGTCTCCAAGCATAAGGTTTGAGGTGAAGGCTCAATTAAAAACTCTATGTATCAAACCAGAGTAGTGATGAGAAAGGAATGAATCCCAAATGTGTCTATTACTACTATAGATATGGTATAAAATACATAAATTGTACCTCATATCACTTTTGGATCCTCTTTGATATATGCATTGACCACTTGCAGCTATCGTCGCCCATGTCCACCAACTCCCTTAGCTTTGTGAGGACCACCTGGGTGTGGTGTAGGTAACAATCCATAATTTATACCAACTCCAAAAAATCTCAAATCACCTCTTTCATGTATTATTTCATACAGAACTATCTTCTCTAATTGCTTCATCTTCCCATGGTTCACATCCATAGTCTCTCTGTCAAATACATACCAGGTTAAACAATCCCATGTGAGATGTCCCTGACTATCACATGAGTAGAATCACCTATCCTTAGGATGACTAAATTCATCATGTAATCCCGAATCCACACACCCTCCACCCTAGGATCTCCTTCTGAAACATATCATATGTACATGTCCCTATGATTTTCACTGGATACATGCCGCAGAAGTATCATCTCTTTTGTTCCCACTACCAGCACTAAATTCCTGCGTCTTCTCATCTAGGAAACTCTCAACCACTAAAGAATGTTTCAGCACCCCAACATTTTTAGGAATTAATAGAGGCATCACGTTGGCTCGAATTTCTCTTTTTCATCCCTGATTGAAGGTCTGATTTAGAAATAACTGATCACACCCCATATCCATCAAATATCGAGAGAGGATAGTGAACCATGATATATACTAAACCACAGTGGTACTACCCTTTAGAAGCTGTAGAATATCCTATATGTGCACAAACATAAACATAGATGAATAAAACTTCTATATGAAAATGATCATGAAATTTAACCAAGAATGAGTCAACCCATCATAAAACTTGGTCACCAAACTCCACCACCATTCTAGAAATCTAGGGAGAATGGTAATTACTAAGACCATCATCTCAGTTGCAGGAGTCCCTGAAATATTGAAGAATTGTTTCACTGCCTCAAGAAAATCCTCAACCTTCTATGGTTTGGTGTATCCTCAAATCCTCTGGGGTACCTACCAATGAAACTCATGAAGTTCACCCAACCTACACATCTTGTCTGCTGGTACTTTTGGTACCATCTGCTACACAACATGTGGTGGTAAAACTGGTGCAACACCAGGAGGTAACACTAAATTTACAGGTCTATGTAGTAAAGCCTCATCACATATGGTGTCACCCTCATGACCTAACTGCTGAATCCTATCTATAAAACATAATTTAGGTAACCATAAATAGAAAATATGTTCTATGGTTTGTGATTATATCTGTACATATGATTCAAGAAGAACATAGAATCAACAACTAAATCATATATAATTTATGCCCTAACGTTTTCCCTGCAACCAGTGTCTACATGTACCAAAGAAACGAGATGGTTTTAAAAGACCTAGTTTATTGATATATTTGGTGATGCCTAAATACTAGATTCCTTCGCTTAAGATCTGAGCCCAAAACACTTAATACTATTTCCCCAAACAAATCTCACATTATCTGGTCCTAAGTTATAACTGAATCCTATAAAACCACTTTTTCATGGCTCGTCCCAATAGGGCCTATGTCGTGACTACCCTAAGCCCACCATAATAGGACATTGGCTAGAGACCAATACCAACAAGGCATATCACAAACATTGCAGGCCTTATCAAAATGTACCAGTACACATGAACACATCTTAAAACTAATACAATTTTGAAATGTTAAAAAACATGATAACCATGATTTTATACAAATAAAATCCCACCATCAAAGTATAAAAACAAGTATTAGGTACAAATAGAGTGAAAAATAAAATCCCACCATAAAGAAACTGAAAAAAAAAATTACAACATGTGATGTGGGTGATGATTGTTTTCAATGTAACCACAAGAACACACCCTATTCTTTGGAGGACACTAAGCTCTAACTGGTCCTGGACCCTCTCGAGCATCGTCAAAAGTTCGATTGCTTTCATAGAACATGAAATGTTCTCGAAAATCAAATTTAGGGGTGGGTTTAAAATGACCTAGTAGGAAACCCTAAAATCACCAATAAATTATTATAGATAATAAAATCATCTAATAACAATTATATTTCAATTTAAAAAATAACAAGAACATTCAGATATACTAATAGTAGACAGAAACTCTCAAGGTAAGGTAACAACTGTACTTTCATCCTAGGATTCCTACTTGAAGGTTCCATAAAACACATGTCTAGGAGAACACACTCCATGAGTCATATGGAACTGATGGAATCCATCTGAGATTTTATTCTCATTGAGTCTAACCATAATAAGTGCATGATGTATGTATGAAGAGAATGATAAATGGATGGGGATCACACCCAATACCATGGAGTATACCAACAACCCAATCTAGATTAACCTTCTATGTATGTGATCAAAGAACAGATAATATTTGTAACAATGATATTGAGAACCCCACCTAGGGAAGTGATGATGATGGAGGATCACATTACTAGCCTCGTGGAAGGAATCAAACAACTCCATCTAAGAATAATGTTCCACGGAGGGGATCACTAACCTATAAATAAGACATGAATCCATACTAAAACCTCAGAAAATGGAGCTATGGAATATAACCTAATAAAACTATTCCGATATGCAGAGTAAAAGTTAAATAAGAAATATTTTAAGTTGTACAGAGCATGTACAAGAAGTGCATGTTGTGTCTCTTCATAACCTGGTTGTACCTATATATCATGATATGTGCTCGTGTTTGTGTCTGTGACTTAGCAAATGAAGTTTCCTATCTAAACCTAGCTTGGCCATGTCCATGTTTGAGAAAATTTCATGTTTTAGTCCATGTACTCTTGGCTATGTCTATGTAACCTCTTAGGTACAAACTGAGCTTACAGATAAGGGTCACATGTTGTGTGACACCTGTCGTACACCTTGTGATATTTTTCTTCTTGCGGAAACCTTAACACCACACAAGGGGATCCCACATGAAGAGTAATTTTTAAATACATGTTCAATAACACACAATTTCACAAAACCCATGAGTTATTCCTCTATATATACCCATTCCATTGTCTCCTCCAATGTCTTTACTAAATCCACATGTAGATAAAGAATCTGGTCCAACCGAGCATTTTCGTTGCTGCTCACCTGAATTCACCCACAAAATGCACTAGAAAAATGATTTTCATGTATCCTAATCACCATCACATGCTATGATAAAATAGGGAGTCTCAAATCCATCCCCAATCTATTGTGACCATCATCGTATCTCAATCCAATCGTCAATATGAACCTAATTCTACGATATCAATGTTTTATACTTAGAAATAGTTTTGAAATAAACGTTTATCTGCATATTCATCAAACCGCTACTCAATAGAAATACCAAAGATGAACACATAAATAATTGTGAAAGAAAACCAAAAAAAAAAGATAAAATAACCTTACCCATTTTTTGATTATTCCTTGATTCATTTTTGTTTAAATAGTGAATGAAGATCCAAATCATATTAAACATTTCTACCAAAATTCCCTACAAATAAACATAGACCTGTAAAACAATCGATCCATGAATCAATATATTATAAAATTTATTCTTGTTCATAATAGGATATAAAATCTATGATAAATAATCATAAACCAAATAACCTACCTCAATTTTTATTTATAACTCATGATGAAAAAAATTGTATCATTTTCATTACTAAGATCCTCAAACTTCGATGGCGTAATAATATCTGATCTCAATCAGATTCAATGTCATCCTCCAAGAATTCTCTCCTAAATTGTTCCAATACATATATATAGTTAAACGGCCAACCCTGATATCTAATCATAACCGTATTTTTGTTGAGTAAAAATAGGTCTCTACATCAACATAATATGATAAGTAATTTAATTATGTTTTATTTATTAATTCACCCACAATAGATCTTTATAAAAATATACAACATAAAAAACAATTATGTCATACCTATGGTAAAACTCGTTCTTTGAAATCTACAGTGGCCTTAGATTTTCAATTCAGTTCCATTTTTTGAGTTATTCCACTTTTAATTAAAACTAAACACACATGCTTTTACCATAATTAATATACTTTAAAAATTAATTTTGGACTCATTGGACATTGGAATCTCATTACGTCCTTGTTCCTAGCTCCGAAAATAATCTACATAATTTTATAATGTAAAATATGATAAAATTAGAGTCATTAAAATTTCCACCCAAAGTGAAATTCTAACATGATAATTTGATATAAAATAAATAATACAACAAAATAATGTGTTAAATTAATTATAATTCACGGTGGTGATCACATACTAACTAGTATATACTAAATTGCAACAGGGAAATTGTTTATAAACCTAAACCTAGAGGTTTTCTATAATTGAAATTTATGATTAATTCTAACAGTATTATAACCCCTAGATTTTATGTTGATGGCTTTTAAGGATCTCAAATGAGTTGTGGGATCATTAATACAAATCATCAAGGGATAAGGATTTATAATAAATTTTATAAAACTGATAGTAGTGGAAAGGTTTGATAGGCCAAACAATTCAAATAAAATTAATTCATTTCTTATAATTTTTGGAATTTTATTTCGTAACACCTGAAGGTGACTTCTTGGTTTTGGTTTATCATTTCAATCTTCCCATCCTTATTGAATGATTTTTTGACGAAGAGGGTTTTTTTGTGGGAGAAGATTCCACCATAAAGACCACTTGTGGCCCCTATCCTTTGGTTCCAAAAACCTCTTTTACCATATTTGGTCTCACTACTCCTACAGGAGAAGATTCTAATCTTTTTTTCAAGTAAGATACCTCCTTCTGATATAAAAGTCCCATATTATCTACAACAGCTTCCTTGGGGACTTCCTGCATAGTTGAGGTGCGCTTAGGCTAGAACCTTTTCTCTACTAATATTGAAGAGTCATTTTCATCTTCATAGTTACAAATTAACGCAATGGAATATTAAGACCCAATACCATTATTTTTTATGAAAAGGGCAGGCTCTAGGACTGGGGGTAAGACTTTGTGATCTCCCTATTCAAGGGAGGCCAAAACATCCTCTACCATCACACTCTACTCATTTACAACCATATTTTTATCCCATTATAGGAGATCATTGTTAGCTTTATATACATATGTGATGTATTATGAGATAAATGGAAGCCCAAGTCTATGCCCATCAGTATTTCCCTTTTCATTTATCAAACATGTGTAAATTGGTAGTATTATCTCTTCACTAACATCCTCATTCCCCTTCCCCTTAAATGAAATTACAAATTATTTTGGTTCTATAACAATACCTTCCATTATATAAGTACCTTCATGATCTATTATAGCCTTTTTCCCAACCTTAGGGGAGCTGGAAGCTCCCCCATGGTCATTTAGCTGGTCTTTGAGGGACCTAAAACCAATACATTATCAACATTATGATTTAATCATTCCCCAATCTCCTTAATTTTAGAGGGTCAATTATTTTTCACCTATAGTTTTTTAACATTCCAACATTTTAAAAAATAATACCGAATAAGAATATGAAAATCGTAGAAGGAGGTTAAATTCATACTCATAATCGACATTAATCTTGTTACCGTTGACTACATGACTGGAATTATCTATCATGGGTTTCAAGAGATTACATAAACCATTACTATTCACTGGTATATTGTCTTCCCTTTAATGGATTTTTAAAAAAAAATTAAGTAGATATACATTGAAATATGAAATTTCATTTAAGATCTCAGGGTGATAGAAAATCCAACAAAGGACATGAATCCTAAACCAAATATGAACATTGATATTATTATAATTATGTGGGTTGAAATATATTTCCTTTATTGAGATCCTGAAAACACCATGATTGATATTATAAAAAATAAACTCCCATCAACTAGATCATTATAAAATAGATTGTAAAATTAGATGGAGGAATTCCTTACATATTGAGATAATATTCCAGTCATCAGAACCCTAGATCCAAGTTAGTTTCAGTATCAAATTATCCACATTCAATGGATTATCCACCTTTAATAGAATCAAGTGACTAAAAATTTAGAAATTGTATAATTCAAACCACTACTTCAATGAATCAAGATTACCCCTAACTTAGAAACTTATTTCCTCGTTTTTAGAGACTCCTAACTCTTGTAAGGCATTATTTGATGAGCTTTCCTTCTTATCATCCCCCTTACGCAAAACCAATACGAATGTCACTCCCAAATTAGTTGGTTTCTTGGGATTTCAATATAGATAAAAGGGATCTTTTGATACTATTTATGGATGATTTAAAAAATTCATAATCACTAATTTATGAAATAATATGACGATTGAGTGTTTAGATTAGAGTCATTGCCATGTTTCCATGTGAATGTTCTATGAGAAGCTTCATATGGCCGCAATACTCTAGTAAGTCTATAATAATAATAATAATAATATAAATAATATTTTTAAGTATTTATTTGGGTGCACAATAATACCAAATAATAAACTCTCTATACCAATTGGACTAGGACACCCTAAAGGGTTGATCCACCCTTATTTACACCACACACACACCCAAACAAGGCCTCAAGGATATACAACAAGAATCAATGAATAATAATTATTGTTCATAGTAGATAATTAAGAGGGGGTAAATCAAGTTTCCAATAAAAATTTATATTAAAAATTATTAAAAATCCAAAATCTATAAATTTTTTAATATATCCTAGTTAACTAAAATAGGTTATATATATAATTTGATCTCTCAATAATATTATTACAGGTTAAATAAAAACTTTGTTAAACACTTTTAGAACACTTTTGACTTTTGAAATAGATTGACTAGAATCAAACACGATATATAAAAATAATAATTTAGCTATCAAAATAACATTTTTTAAATAGTTTACAAAAATAAAACATATTTCTGTTTAAAAAAACGTAAAAAAATAAAAAAAAACACACAATAGAAATAAAACAAGAGTTTTGGTCTCAATACAATCCATGGTCCTCTTCACTAGAACCCACTTCCATGTATTTTATTATGAATAAACTAATCAAAAACCATGATCAAGTTAAAAAAACTATACTCAAAAAGTTCAGGCTACACAATGCCTCTTCCACAATTTTACATGTGAGAAATAAAAGATAACAACTGCAAAGAGGTATTCCAGGCTACATTGCCTCTTCCATTGTTCTGAATAGTATATTAAATTAAAAATAGTAATAGATATTTTCTTTCACTCTTCAATATAGTACAAAAGATAGTGTAAATGATAAATAGTGTAAATAATGTATATCTCAAAAGTAAGAAATTCATAGTAAGTGGTAGGAAAGAAATCAATTCAAATAAGTATCTAGTTATGTTGTTCTTAAATATGTTAGTATATCAACATTATCAAATTTATATTTTTAATTGATGTGTGAATACTTTTAGTTTTTCTCTAGTGTTTCATTCAAGTTCAGTTGAGAACAGAGTCATAGAAATTCAAAGAATAAACCATATGTACATTATTTTGTTCATGAAAAATTATGATGTCTCTATGTGTCACACATCTATCGTATACATGTCATTTAATTATCTTTTTCTATCATAATTCATCTTTTGAAAAAGAATATTTATCCCGAAATATCAACTGAAATATAATTATTGAAACTCTTTAAACATTGGTGGAAAATCCATGCCCAATAAATACTTTTTACTGAAATGTAATTATTTATAGAAAAGATGTCAAATTAATTTATTTAATAATATAATAATATAACACATACCTTTAGATATTGTATATTTAGAAGGTTCCACCTCAAATTTCATGGTCCATTCCATAATTTTTGTTTTTTGATTGGTTTAATGGTCAAACACTTATACAAACAGTTGGTCATTTGATCATACAGTCAATCAACTGACACTTAAATTCAATCACCTTACTATTATTAATGGTACAATAATTTTTCAAATTATGTCTACTGATCATGGTCTATTTATTTTTCTATGTGGTTGATTCATGCATATCTCAAAAATAGTTTCCTTCAGTTGGTCTTGCATTTTCATTATTACACATGTAGTTGAACTAACTTGTCTAATGATCAATCCAATAGTTTATTGTATATTCCTTGTTCATGTTGTTGATCAGTTTTTCTTATGGTCAATCACGTTTTTATAAGGTTCTATTTGTTTTATATTACAATCTCTTATCTTTTATATTAATTCATTGTGGTCGATCAGGTAGTCATGTGGTTAATTTCATTTGTTGTGCGTTCGATTTCATGCATTGTTTGGTCATTCACATATTTAGTGAAATTTACATTTATTCCAGAAAATTATTCTACATTCATAAAACATATAATTTATTAGATATATCATAAAAATGATATGTTATTATTAATATATGGAATTTGTTTACTAATACAACAACATTCCCCATTTTAATGGTCACAAACATGGAATAAATAATTACTCAATGTATTAAGGATTTATAATTAAAGATTATAATCTATTTTAATAATAAATTAAAATTATTAAATATAATTTTAAATTTTTTAAAATTATATATTATTAATATACAGAAATTATAATTTATTAAGTCTTTGTTTATTCCATATATTTTACTCCCCCATTGGGATAATGAAAAATAATTCAAAAAGGGTGAAAGAGTAAAAATATAAAAATAGAAAATATATTATATAGAATAAAAATAAAAACCCCAAAAATAAGAATAAATTGATATTTCATTAATATTTTAAAAATTATACATAATACTTATAAAAGTCTTATCAGAATCACAGTCCTTAGGCACTGTATGGGTATAATGGGAAAAGGTGTAATTCCTTTTTCTAATAATACGATCAAAAGATAGATGATATGTTTGAGGAATTACTGGAGGGCCTTGAATAGAGATTCCTTTATTAGTTGGTTGGATTTTTCTATTGTATTTAGAAACATAATGGTAAAAAAGAACTTTAGGATGCAGAAGTCAGGTAGAGGTTGGAATTGATTAATCAGTAGTAACTAAAACTATGCATGAGTCTTGGAAATGAGAGGTACATATTCATGGAAGAGGGGAGATGGAGGTTCTAACGAAAGATCATTAGAAACATATATATTTAAGGATCTAAGATCATGGATATATCAGCCATAGATCAGTTCATGTGTTACATAACCTAATGGAACTCATCTTTCACTAATAGGAACTAATTGAGAAAATGATCCATCAACAAATAAATATCTACAATATCTTTGAATGAAAATATTATAGGAGGAACCTTGAAATACCTCCCTAATAATAGGAATTGAGTCTTGGTATTTTCCTTGGTGTAATTACTTCTGAGATTAAACGTTTATGGACCCTTTATTACACCTTTATCTTCAAAAATCTTAATAGATTCTGTTTCAGGAAAATAAAACCACTTTATACATGAGCAAGAATGTTCATTTGTACTTGATTTCTGATATCTCTGACACTGTCAAGGATATTATATATCTCCTCATGAATCAACCTTCATATAAAATCATCATTGGAAGAATCTAAAGAATGAAGAGTTATAGAAGTATAAGTGGAAGTTCATGATGGGTTGGTCATCATTTAGAGATACCTTATATATGTGGTAGCCAATATATAAGATGGATCAGCTTATAGGGATCTTATCTGACTTATAAAACATTCCATTTTTCATTGGAAATATTTAATCCTGTGGTGAATATGGTCTATCTTTAGGAACAACTGTGGATGGATGTGTGAAAAAAAACTTTCAATAGTGTATACAATATCCTCATCTCAATCCTGATTATTATCCCAACTAACAATTGAAAACAATTATTTTTAAAACATTTATAAGGTCATTCTTGAACTATATGAATTATGTAGTGGTTATTAATAAAGTTTTGGTAGATGAGGGTTCAACTTCTTAAGATGGAGTAGTTTGAGCTTGATCAAAATTATATTTGGGAAGGAAATCATCAATCATATTAGAATAATTATTATATAACTTATGATTATATATCTAATATTATTCATTAGGTGATAATAACATATGCGGTCACTCAATTTTCATCGAAGGGGCCTCATATTTTTTCATAGAAACATTACTAGATGCTAAATTGGTCTACTAAGAAGTCTCATAAATATGTTCCTATAGAAAAATATTTCAATATACTTTTTTAGTGAAATAGTAGTATCCAAAATAATTAATAGATACTCAGAAGAATTGGGACTAACTACTCTCTCTAAAATTATAGTCGAAGGAGTATTTGTAAAAATATATTCTTCTTCCCTTGAAAAAACAATATGAAAAAGTATACTTCTTTATCATCCTCTATCACCCATACCCTTTTCATCTGTGGGCATAAAAACATCCATATCAATGAATGGATTCACTGGAGGTATTTCTTCACTATAAGGTAAGTAGTTAATGATGGGCTCCCAAAATCTCAAATATAGGTGGGTTATCAACTACTACATGATACATATCCTTATCACATTCTTAACCAGTGAGAGATGGTCTGAATAACATATATCTAGGAACTCTCTTCCATAGGGAGTTATTTTTATTTATTTGACTGGTTCAACCAACAAATGTATTTCATGATCTTTTACATATTCAATAAAAACTCCTATGGATTTTGGAACAACATGAGAATGACATACCACAACTAAGAATTTATCCCTCATTTGTAATCACATGAGTAGATGTACCACCATAGATCTCCACAAAATCTCTTCTATATTCTTTATCACTGTTCACATGAGCCTGATATTCATCCTCATCAAAGGAATAATCGATATAAATAATATAATTTGTTTTGAAAATAGGATCAATGATTTCACGTGGCCTAGAATGATATGATACTAGATTGAATTTGTCATAAAATCTATCCTCATAAACAATACATACCCTTTTATATGGATTTGAACTAATCTTTATCCATTTTAAGGTGTTCTAATTCAAAAAAAAACCTCTCAGAAACACTATTCTTTCAACTACCATAGGGACTAACTTTTTTTATTCTTGTAAAGCATAAATAAACTAGGGGTATGTAAGAGTGTTAAATCATAAATATTGGTTGGTAAAATTTTCTATATGAATCATCAAGAAATATTGATGTCTTATTAAAAATTTTGGAACCATTAAGTATAGAAAGAAATATTTATATCTTATAGATCTAAAATCTCCTTTCCTAGGGTAGATTGTGTGTTGAAAAAACCTAAACTAGAGCCTACACTCTAACATAGCTCATTTCCAACTAGTATCTAGTATTAAATTTAAATCATTAGCTCTTACAACACATCACAAATATCAAAATAGGTGTGGTTCACAAGGTAGGAACACTGATAGTAATCATATTCTATAACATGTGGAACTCTTGAAAAATCAACCAAAAGAGATCAAGTAAACTCAGACTCTTGATCACTGATAATTTTTCGAATCACATCCTCATGCTCTCTGAATTCAAACACTATATTTAGGTAAAATTATTATACAAGGTTACAATATATGGAGTGATTTTTATCTATGAACCAATTGTTATAATTTTTAAGCAAAACTGTGCTCTAGACCAATGAATGACTAGTTCTGAATCATTAAACATCTACTTACTTCTCCTAAAGTACTCCCTAAAAAGTAGATGTCTCTTAGAAAGATTTATAGACTTTATTGAGATGTCCTTTAGTCTCTTTGATGATTCAGGAGAATCTTATCAAAAAATATCTTCATTTCGACTTATTAGTTTGAGAATTATGAGTGGAGAAACGAGTTATTCAATGAATTTTTTTAGAAATAGGGTTTGTTTTTGGTTATAAAGATGCACGATGATTTTATTTTTGATTTTAAAATTAAATAATTTTGGTATTTAGTTGTACTGTAAAGTATGGGAAATAATAATAATAATTTAATATCTTTTTAAATCCATAAAATGTGTTTTAAAATTAAACAACTTATAAAACACTTGGTTTAATAAAAACATAAATATATATCAATTAAAATGATGAAAATGATGTTAAATATAATATTAAATGATTTTAAAAAAATACACAAAATTTATCAAACATAATTCATGTATAATATAATTCATTCTCTCAATATTGAAAGTCTTGGTAAATATATTAGTAATATGATGTTCGATACCAATTAATTCAAGGGTAATATCAACTTTTTGTAAAATATATCTCAAGATTTGATGACATATATCAATATTTTTTTAATTTGAATGAGATACAGGGTTTTTAAGAATTTTTATATAACTTTTATTGTAAAAATTTATAGGTACATGTCTTAATTGATATCCATAGTATAATAATTTTTATTCCATCCATAGAATCTTTGTACAAAAACTACCTACAACTATATTCTCCGCTTCCAAAGTAGATAATGCAATAGAATTATCTTTCATACTACAAAATGAAACTAAAAACTATCCAAAAATAATATCTTTTCGAGTGGTTCTATTTCAATATAACTTAAAACCACCAAAATTGGAATTTGAATAACTAAAAAAATTCAAATTCATGTATTTTTTTTTACAAAATTGAAAACTGGTATTATTCTTAGTGTGTTTAAAAATCTTTTTAACAACATTTGAAGGAAATTTTTTAGGGTTTTCCTGAAAAAATTGACACAGGCACACACAGAACAAAAAATAAGGTCAATGAGAAGTTATGTACAATATAATTTCAATCATACCTGTAACATCCCAGGTAAATAAATAATAAGAAATTTTCATATTTATTAATATTTCTTGAATTAAGTATTAAATTTAATTTAATGGGGTTGCTATTTTTGTTGGAGAACCCTTTTTAAATATATTATTGGTCTCTATTATACATTCTATTGTACTATATAAAATTATTCTTTAGAATCAGGACATCAAAATTTACTTTGTGTAAATTTTTGGTATTTTTCTGATAATGTTCATTTTTTTAATGAATAGTGAAAAATGTTGTATTTTAATTCAAAACCTCATTTTAATATAATTTATTTATAAAGATATATTATCTTTTTAATTGGTTTTAAAGTAAAATTAGAATATATTTTTACCATTTAATCCAATGGTATTAATTGGAATTAATTTCAATTTGAAATTGGACATAAACAACTGTCAGTCTTTTGATAGATATTGTTTCTTAAAAACACGCTATTTGTTTTGACAATGAGAATTAATTATAAAAGTAATTAATGAAACTTATAGGTTTTGAATTTTTCAAAATAGAAGTCATTTTTTAATTCATAATATCAAATATAGCTTGGGATGAATTTTTGGTATTTTTCTGAAGAACAACAATTTATTATGAATAGTGAAACCACTAAGTGGAAGTTAAAAAACTGATTTTTCATTTAAATGAAAGTTTACTGCTTCTGTGTATTGAAATTCAAATATATGACATACATGGTTGTCATTAGTATGTAAAACGTGGTTTAATGGGATTAAAATATTTTTTTGGTGAATAGTAACTTTTGAGTTTTGTTAACCTCAATTAGAGGTAATTAGTGTAATTTAAGATAAAAATGATATTATAAAAATATAAAAATATTTTTACACATGTCCTAACCTTATTGGATAGTTCAAGGGAGACCAAGACAATCCATGGGTCAATTTTTGGGACCCCATGGATCCACTTGAGTGAGATAATGACATTAATACCTTTTATTTAAAGTAAAAATAAAAATATCACAAACATGTATTGTTTTACTAAAACAATTATTACATGGGGTTATATAAGCTATATTTTTTACTATAAATATTCATTATAAATCTAAAAAGATTTATTACATCATGGTAATTTTGTTATAATTTTTAAACATCAAAAAAATGAAATTATTTATTACACAATGATGATTCGGTGTTTATGTCATTAATGAATAATTTAAATAAATAAGAAGATAATGATTAATATAATATCCAACACTTGTCCAATTATTATTGAATGATTTTATTTCGATCACATACCACGTTATCCTTGACCTTAATTATTATTGGAGCTTTAGAAACCGAATTTCATTTTATAATTAAATAATAGTTTTCCAAAGTTCCAAAAGAGCCCCTCCTCTCCCTTATAAAAAGACCCCACTTCCTACCGATATCTCACACTTCTCAAGCCCTTTGGATCGTCCATCCACTACTCAAATAAGCTCCCAATATCCCTCTCTTCTTTCTAGAAGCCTTACCTTAAGTAGAAATCTCTTCAAGAAACCCTTTTGGTTCAAACCAAGAGGAGTTACCCGATTTAAAGGTAAAGTCGTCTCAAATGTTCTTTTGTTTTATTTTGATTTTCCAACCCCCTAAACTTTTTTTATTCCATTATTTTGTAGAAACACCAGTATATTCAATATTATAGTATTTTTTATAATAAGGATTCGAGATACGCATACACACACCTACGTCTAATGTCTAAAGAACATACGATTTCTGTGGATGGTGAATTTCTGCCTCACGAAACGATGGTTGTTCAATATTTTTTTAACACCATTAAAGGTGGCCATTAAGATGTCACTATGTTTATAAATGATATGTATTATGTTTATTTTTTCCTTATTCTTCTGTATTTTTTCATTTATGTCATACCTTTATGGTTTCCATTATGGTTAAACACGATAATTTCATTTTAAGAAGTGCGGACTACCGCCCACTCAAAGTGATTTGATTCGTTAATGCCATATGTGGGACATATAAAGGATGGAGTTAATGATATTATATATGATATTATACTGTAATTATAATATACCTTTATATCATTATGATTCCATTGCATTATATATGAAATAGAAATGAAACTAGTGTTCATGCGTACGTACGGCTTACCGTCTCCATGAACGGTGCATTTCATTTCTTACCTCTAAATGTATTGTAATATTATAAATTCATGTATATACTGGATATATATGATATATATAATATCAACATCATGAAAATAATTCTGTTTATAATGGATATTTTACCACATGAACAACTTGTAATTATTAAGAGTTTATTTTTGACTCAAGTAACAATGATCGTTAAAATGACTATTATTAACATAAATAATTACATAGTGTTAATAACATGGTAAAAAGTGATATAAAAGGAATAATGAACATGAAAAAGGTTCTTAAGCATGTAGAAATTAACTGAAGTTTATTATTCAGGAGATTGAAGAACGATCGAGTCAAGTCGGACATGAGGTAAGGGAGTTCGTCTCAATCTCCATTCATTGAGGCATATTTTGTTTTATAAACAAATTTATTTTATACGGTGTATAAACCCTTTTTTACTTTTACTTTTATTCAAAAGGAATATTTTTATACGAAGAATGACTTCTCCGCCACCGTGACCATTATTTGAGTATCGGCTTCCTCTAAAATCCATAACTTTTTCTAAATGAAAATTAAATAGCATGGTTTGCTTTTCTTTTATTTTGGTATTGAAAATGGATTTGATAATGTTTTTATATCAATGTTTTGTATTTGATATCTTTTGATTGAAATGTGGAAATTCAATGTTTCCTTTATGCATGTTTTATGTGGTACGATTATGTTATGGTTCTTGGGAATTTTTTATGAAGATGGTTGGTTCTGTCACGAACCGAATCTGGTCGCCACCAAAACAGGCACCAAACCCAGCCCGTGACATGACCCGAAGGGTGTTCCCTATCCCCACGGGATGGAACAAGGGCCCGGGTATCATTTATTTTTGTTTGGGAACGATTTACCCGAATATGAAGGCATAAAACATTAAAAACAATCAATAAATTGAATCTGAAAAATGTAAACCAAACGATGTTTACACAAAAATCAGAACTGAATACATATGTTTAAAGACACTAAAAGTGGTCTAAAAACAAATAATGACAACATAATGAAATCCCCATGGACTCCACACGACAAGGGGTTCATCACCCACAAACCTTCTCTGCAACTCCGCACCAACGATGAGGACTAACACCCTGAACTGCCATCGCCCATATCCTTCCCTTTACCTGAGTCAAGCATAACAAAGTCTACTTAAACCCAAGGGGTGTAAGTAGGGTGTGAGCCTAAGCCCAATAGGATACCACCCAATGATTCCAAAGTGCATTCAATATAAGGTGAAGAAGCACATATATTTAATTCGTAAAGAAAAACGACGATGAAATTCCAAGAAATACAACTTTCATTTAAAAGAAAAGTTTTCAAACTAGAATTTCCAGAATGTTAACATATCTAAATGGAAATGATAGATACTATAATTTACTGAAAAAAACACCCAAATACAAGGGTAAATACTAAAAATCCAGTGAGCAACAAACCAGGAACACCCCTAGGCACTAGGTTGTCTCGGGCCCTATGTACCTCGTACCTCGGTGTAAAGAAACCATAGTAAAATCCACTCTCGCGCACGAGCCACTAGTAGGGATCATACCCACAACATAGTGGTTTACAATCATCATCCATATAGTTTAGTTAGAGTTGTCGTTATCCAAATGGTAAGTGAAACAGGGACAACACCCATCCGGTCCACTAGTCGTACTAGTACAAATCCGCCCACCTAAGTACCCGGGCTTCCCCTTTTGTGCTCAGAAAATTTCAGCATGAAAAATAAATCCATTTTCAAATAAAATACCACTACTAGTCACACACAATCAATACAGTATCTATCACATTTTTATACCACTTAAAACACACAATAAAACACTTTGATTTGTAATAAAACAATTCTTCAAAATCACGTAGTGTCTTGCACAAAAAAAACACCTTGAGAACACAAATTGCACACTATGTGCACATTTTTGAATTACCAAAACATAAATGGAATCCCAATACATTTAAATTAAAACAACAAATCATTTTTTGGGAGGCCTCATATGGTTCAAGAAGTGACATCATTGTAAAACCTCTATTTTTACACAACACGGCTCTTAGAAATTCATGTGTTTCACAAACACCATTAAAACCAACTTTCACAACATCAAACACAAGGAAAAATCATCAAAACAGTATTTTCAGTCCTATTACAGTTCATTAAAATCAACTAATTACTTATAGGTCAGCCCAAAATGAACCAATAAAATATTTGAATGAAAAGCCCCCAATCTCACCAAAAATGGAACTTAAAATTCATTTGCATTATAAAAGAAACTAAAACCAATTTTTACAGAAACATTAAAGTGAAATAAACATTAAGGTACCATGAACACAGCAAGCTAATTCACCAAAATTGCACACACAATGGAATCACCTACCAAAACCAAGGAAACCCTTGAATCTCCGTGCGAAAATCAAATCGCACCCCCGCCGCACCAAGAGACAACTAGATCAAACCTAAAACCACATAAATTGGCCAAGAAATCCCAAAGTTAAACCCTAGGATCGAAAACCTAGTTTCTGGAAATTATTAAACTCAATTATAACCAATGATACCCAAATAACAATGAGTTAGACCCAATGTAATTTGAAAGAGGAAAGGAAAGGGCTCATTTACTTGAAGTATCTTGAAGTAATCACTCCAAAACACCAGTATCTGAAATTTAAAAGATCCAAAATTTAGGTTTCGTACGCACAAGATGTATTAGGTCATTTAGAAACTGGAATGGAGGAAAAATATTGAAAATTGAGATAGTTATGAAAGAAAGACTTTGCCTCTTCAAATCTATGATATTTGAGGAACCCTCTGAAGTTCGGCATCAAATCGCGATATACCAGAGCTTCAAAGAGGTGGGAGAGGGAATGGTCGCGCGTCTGGGTTCATTGGGGTTGGGCTGAACTTGGAATAACCTAAAAAGACCAACAATTGAATAAGTTATAACATAATCAAAATTTATTTTTAAAACAGGAATTGGGCTTTCGGGCTGGCCCAACCCCATAGATAAAAACCAAAATAAACCCTGGTTATGGATTTATAAAAGCTCCAAATTGAAATGGTGGTGTTAATAGGTCAGAGGAGGTCATTTGGGAAGTTGAATGGGTGAAAAATATTAAAAAATGAAAAAGTTATAAAAGAAACAAAATTGGTTTTTAAATCTGGAATTGGGCTCACGGTTTGGCCCAATTAATGAACACTCTCTCATTCCTCCATAAAAGATTGGGAAGCCCCCCCAAAACAAAGTATGAATGGAAATTAAATGAAATTTAACTTTAAAATAAGTCATGGGTATGACAATTATCCCCACCATAAAGCATTCCACCCCCGGAATGCCACAACAACACCAGATGCAAAAGCAAAGCCCAAATGATAGACCAAGACAGACTTCCTTACCACGTTTTCACCCGCTTCAAAAAGGACGAACATCTCCAGTTGATCAAACGAAGGAAGATAATACTCTCACCAACCAAAAAGTACCCCACTTACATAAAATTATGAAAAACATTAAAAACACATCCCAAAACAAAACACCTCAAATACTACAAGACCACGCTCAAGCAATCCACTTGAAACGAACAACGAACTCGAATAACGCTACCACAACATTACATAAATAAAACCATTGGGTGTTCTACAACCCCAAAATTACCCAACTAACAAATTTTTGGATAGATAGACTTGAACTATACTACCTCCTACCTAGAATACACCAAGGAGAAAACTGAGTCACTAGTACGGGGTGACCCAATCTGGACATCTCACCACCAGGGACAACTCAATTTTCTTAGATAGAATAAGGATAACAATTGGGGAAGGAACGAACGGTCTCCCCACTATAAGGGTTAAACTAAAATTATTCCTTTTCCAAGAGAACATACACGATACCCATGATGGGTCTCCCCACCATAATAATGAACACAACTTTCCTTAAGACAAAATCAAGACACTAACAGGGGGCCTCGGACGGAATTCCCAGCATTAGGGGTAGATTAATATCATAATTATTCCAATAAAACTTAAATGAGTCCCATTGTGGGTATACACCAAACAAAACCCAACCATATTAACTAAATATTATGGGATAACAACAACAAAAACAATAGAATTTTATGGAGCTGGCATGGATGCATAGTTGGTTCACACGGTTTGGGAAACCGCGAGTTAACTGTGCGGATCATTCTATCCAAAGACGAAACTTCACACAGTTTCCTTGTCCAAGGATCATGGACGTGAAGAGACCATGCATTAGCTACTGTCTCTTATCACATGGTCCCTTGGGTTGGCACATGGTTACTTCTAACCACGTACAAACTATGCACTTCAACCTGCCTAACCCAAATTTTAAACTTTTCTCCAAAAACACAAGGGACCCCAAAGGGGCAAAAACAACTCAGGGTATGACATGGGAACAAGGTACTCACACATCTTTCCACCAAATGTGAGAAATTGGAACAAGAAGACGACACCAGAGGTTTAAACTATTCATATCTTTCATATTGAGGATATGACCTTGACCAAAAGATTGAATGACTCTAGGAATTCCCCTAACTACGCGCCAGCTTCTCTCCGGGGCCTATGGCTGGAGCTCAATGGATTGAAGCATCTTCGGCCTCGTAGTTAGGATTTGGAAACCCCTAAACTGAAAATATTCTTCCAGTTCCAAAAACAATTATACTGTAATCTCAGATGGTCTCATTGAGACATGACGCACTTCAAACCCGCTTTTCCCCAACCCATCATTTTACCAAAACAAGAACTTAGAGGATGCACACACATCACCCCATTTTTTCTTCGGATGCTAAATAGCAGAACGAAAGGACATATAGAAACACATTCCTCTAGAACATAGGATTTAGAATTTCCTATAGGGATACACACATCCAAAAAAAATAGTGACTCTCATAAGATTTCACAATCTTCACCCTTATAGTCAAATGAACACATGACATCACAAGGCATCACCGAACATAACCGTTGTGGATAAAAGAAAACACAAAGAGAAGGACCTTGTACTAAGTCCAAAATAGCACATGATTCCATCAAGTTTCCATAATAGCCACTCTTGGCCAGATTGTGCACACTGGTGGCATAACATGAACTCTTGATTCAATGAGACTGACGAAAGACCCAGAGGCCCTTTAAGACATCATTCTACACTGACAACTCTGAAATTCATTGACCTTAGACAACTTAGGAAACATAAGAAACTAAGGTCTATTTCAACCTCCCACAAACATTCTCCCACTATAGGGGGATCTGCATAATTGAAAAATAATAGGGGTAAACACAATCTCCAAACCTCAAGAATAAAGTCCTTATGTTGATCAACTGGAGGATCATCCAATGGTGAATCACCATAGGACAAACATGAATCATACATTAACACTTTATGGGGCATACCCTGGCCTACAGAAAAACCCAAGGACAAAACCAAACTATTCATTTGGTCACAAAAGACCACAAACCTGAACCGAACACATGATGGGAGCCACCACATTGGCCTCCCAAACTTTTCCTCAAAAGAGACCACTGATCGACACTTCATTCCAACTTATCAATGAAACACAAAACAAAAACATCGTTCAAACAAGAGGGGTTATTGAACTCGAAACATCCCACAATAATAATCCTGAAAACACATAATCCATACCTCCCAACCATACATTATCAAAACACAACACTTTCCTTCAAAAAAAATTATTTAAAAAAACAGTGTTGGTGGGTTTCGCATTTACCAATGGTATCTCATGAGCCTCACACATGAATGTTTACATTCCACACTAGGAACCCACCTCATATCCATCCATATTCCCAAATAAACCTATGCATGTGGTCACCCTTGAGAGCACCAATTACTAAAAATCAAACCTTTCCTCTTTTTAAAATAAAAGCTTTAACCACAATTTTCCTTTTTCAAAAACACTAACCATAATATCAATACAAAATTTTTAATCTCACAAACCAATTTAGAAAAGAATGAATAATTCAATAAAAACACATATTCATGCCTTTCACAATTGTTTCAAAACATTTCAACCCATTTCAAAACACTTCTAATTTCATGAAAAACACCATTTCATAAATCTCCATTTAATTAAGAACTCAACTCTTCTCATTTCAAGACAAGGTTCTAAAAGTTCATAATTTTTTTTGTTCAGTGGTAACCAAACCCAAAATCCATATTCAACCCCCACACAAAAATTCTAGAACACTTAATTCAATCCAAAACAGTTTTCCACGGTTTAAAAAAAATTCCAATAGAAACATATTTTCAAAACCCCAATTAACATAGTTCATACTTTCAAAAGAGGTATAAACACATAATTTAACATTTTGAAATAATTCTAAAATTTCATTTATAGACTTTAAAAAAAACATTTTCACTTTACTAGAAAATAACTTCACAAAAATTCACACTCCTTAATGTGAAGTCATTTTTTTTTGCTTAAAAAAAATGTTTCCAATATTCCAAAACAAAGAGACACAAGACAATGTGAGAGGAAACTAATTTTGGTGGGTGACTTGGACATATGGTTGGAAGCTATATTCCAATCACTTCTCCATCACAGAGAGTATTCTAGGTAAATATCCACGGCTCCACATGGCTTGCCAGGCCCTGCGAGCTCACTGAGATTATTCACCCAACTCTCTTTTCATTTCCCATAGTCATCATTAAACCAAGAAAACCCAATGAATCAGATAAATCCATAAATCCCCTAGGGACTTGAATCTTGTCCTAAGGTGTGCTGGCCAGGCACACTACCCATGACTGAAATGTCAAGTCCCGACAATCCTAACTCCAGACTATACTGACTCTTCCCCAAATAACATGACCCAAGGAGTGAACCTCCTCTGATACCATTTTGTCACGAACCGAATCTGGTCGCCACCAAAACTGGCACCAAACCCAGCCTGTGACATGACCTGAAGGGTGTTCCCTATCCCCACGGGCTGGCACAAGTGCCCGGGTATCATTTATTTTTGTTTGGGAACGATTTACCCGAATATGAAGGCATAAAACATTAAAAACAATCAATAAATTGAATCTGAAAAATGTAAACCAAACGATGTTTACACAAAAATCAGAACTGAATACATATGTTTAAAGACACTAAAAGTGGTCTAAAAACAAATAATGACAACATAATGAAATCCCCATGGACTCCACACAACAAGGGGGTCATCACCCACAATCCTTCTCCGCAACTCCGCCCCAACGATGAGGACTAACACCCTGAACTTCCATCGCCCATATGCTTCCCTTTACCTGAGTCAAGCATAACAAAGTCTACTTAAACCCAAGGGGTGTAAGTAGGGTGTGAGCCTAAGCCCAATAGGATACCACCCAATGATTCCAAAGTGCATTCAATATAAGGTGAAGAAGCACATATTTTTAATTCGTAAAGAAAAACGACGATGAAATTCCAAGAAATACAACTTTCATTTAAAAGAAAAGTTTTCAAACTAGAATTTCCAGAATGTTAACATATCTAAATGGAAATGATAGATACTGTAATGTACTGAAAAAAATACACAAATACATGGGTAAATACTAAAAATCCAGTGAGCAACAAACCAGGAACACCCCTAGGCACTAGGTTGTCTCGGGCCCTATGTACCTCGTACCTCGGTGTAAAGAAACCATAGTAAAATCCACTCTCGTGCACGAGCCACTAGTAGGGATCATACCCACAACATAGTGGTTTACAATCATCATCCATATAGTTTAGTTAGAGTTGTTGTTATCCAAATGCTAAGTGAAACAGGGACAACACCCATCCGGTCCACTAGCCGTACTAGTACAAATCCTCCCACCTAAGTACTCGGGCTTCCCCTTTTGTGCTCAGACAATTTCAGCATGCAAAATAAATCCATTTTCAAATAAAATACCACTACTAGTCACACACAATCAATACAGTATCTATCACATTTTTATACCACTTAAAACACACAATAAAACACTTTGATTTGTAATAAAACAATTCTTCAAAATCACGTAGTGTCTTGCACAAACAAAAACACCTTGAGAACACAAATTGCACACTATGTGCACATTTTTGAATTACCAAAACATAAATGGAATCCCAATAAATTTAAATTAAAACAACAAATCATTTTTTGGGAGGCCTCATATGGTTCAAGAAGTGACATCATTGTAAAACCTCCATTTTTACACAACACGGCTCTTAGAAATTCATGTGTTTCACAAACACCATTAAAACCAAACTTCACAACATCAAACACATGGAAAAATCATCAAAACAGTATTTTCAGTCCTATTACAGTTCATTAAAATCAACTAATTACTTATAGGTCAGCCCAAAATGAACCAATAAAATATTTGAATGAAAAGCCCCCAATCTCACCAAAAATGGAACTTAAAATTCATTTGCATTATAAAAGAAACTAAAACCAATTTTTACAGAAACATTCAAGTGAAATAAACATTAAGGTACCATGAACACATCAAGCTAATTCACAAAAATTGCACACACAATGGAATCACCTACCAAAACCAAGGAAACCCTTGAATCTCCGTGCGAAAATCAAATCGCACCCACGCCGCACCAAGAGACAACTAGATCAAACCTAAAACCACATAAATTGGCCAATAAAGCCCACAGTTAAACCCTAGGTTCGAAAACCTAGTTTTTGGACATTATTAAACTCAATTATAACCAATGATACCCAAATAACAATGAGTTAGACCCAATGTAATTTGAAAGAGGAAAGGAAAGGGCTCATTTACTTGAAGTATCTTGAAGTAATCACTCCAAAACACCAGTATCTGAAATTTAAAAGATCCAAAATTTAGGTTCCGTACGCACAAGATGTATTAGGTCATTTAGAAACTGGAATGGAGGAAAAATATTGAGAATTGAGAGAGTTGTGAAAGAAAGACTTTACCTCTTCAAATCTGGGCGATTTGAGGAACCCTCTGAAGTTCGGCATCAAATCGCGATATACCAGAGCTTTAAAGAGGTGGGAGAGGGTATGGTCGCGCGTCTGGGTTCATTGGGGTTGGGCTCCACTTGGAATAACCGAAAACTCCCAACAATTGAATAAGTTATAACATAATCAAAATTTATTTTTAAAACAGGAATTGGACTTTCGGGCTGGCCCAACCCCATAGATAAAAACCAAAATAAACCCTGGTTATGGATTTATAAAAGCTCCAAATTGAAATGGTGGTGTTAATAGGTCAGAGGAGGTCATTTGGGAAGTTGAATGGGTGAAAATATTAAAAAATGAAAATGTTATAAAAGAAACAAAATTGGTTTTTAAATCTGGAATTGGGCTCACGGTTTGGACCAATTAATGAACACTCTCTCATTCCTCCATAAAAGATTGGGAAGCCCCCCCAAAACAAAGTATGAATGGAAATTAAATGAAATTTAACTTTAAAATAAGTCATGGGTGTGACAGGTTCCATGATAAACTAAGGGCGGGTGAGCCCGATATAGCTCTCCAATGCATTGGGTAACGCGAAGGGGTTAAACGCTAAGGTTTCTCTAAAGAGATTTTTGGAATATACCATGATGGGTATTCAAGACGTTACCATGAGGGTTACTCCCTATGTAAGAATGTTATGTATACCTCAAGTTACCTTTATTTCTTGTGATTGCTATGATTTATTCAGGATTTGATGAGGTATGTTAAAGTGCTTATGTTTTATGAGTAAAGTATGATTTCATTGATACTTATGTATACATGGACTAATGTTTTCATTCCATATTTTTTATATACCTTACTTAGCATTTTATGATCATCCCAAGTTTTTGAAATGTTCTTCACAGGTTAAGGGAAAAGTACATGATGTGTTGATAGTGTCGAGGAAGGGTCACGAAAGAATCCATGTTTTATTTTAAATATTTCTCCTTTGATGGGAAAAATGAATATTGTTTTTTATGAATCCGCCATGTTTAAATATGGAATGTAATGCATGATTTATGATCTAATTCTATAAAACTCTAAACCTGAAAAGATCCTCAATGTGAATTTCTTAAAATAACTCAATATTAAGTAATGTTTAAGGCTGGGGCCTTATAGTTGGTATCAAAGGAAGGTTTAAATAACTTTAGGAGTTAGAATTCTATTAAATGATTATCTGTAAATATTTTCTTTTGTTGTCAAATTTAAATGATATAGAATTTGATGATTACCATGTTGCATCATCTAAGATTTGTTTTTTCATAATGGTTTTCCACGGAGGAAATAAGGAAGCAGTGTTAGGAAGGCATACGGAAGGAAATGAACTTCCGAATCAGCATCCTGAGATGTTCAGAATTCGAATTGAACAGTTTTTTGCAGTAATGACGCAGTTGACTCAAGCTATAAATGGTGGTGGTATCCATGCATGAGATCATCCAGATCAATCGCAGAGGAACATGTCATTGGTGTAACATTTCATGAGGCAACATCCCCCATCATTCAGAGGATCATCTGACCATGTGCTAGCTGAAGGGTGGATTAAATAACTGGAGAATATTTTCAATTTCATGGGGTGTTCGGACAATCAAAATTTTATTCTTGCTTTTTACCATTTGGAGAGAGAAGCAGATCAGTGGTGGTCGATGGTTAAAAATATCTGGGACGCTGATGAGATTTATTCTCTTGACTGGGATGAATTCAAAGGTATATTTCTTTAGAAATATATTCCTAAAGCTATTCAACTTAGGATGGAAAACAATTCTTGGAACTGAGGTAAGAGGAAGACTCAGTGGCTGGTTATGAAGAAAGGTTCACTCGTTTGGCAAGGTATGCTCGAAATTTTATTTGAGACCTTGATAGTAAAATCAATTGTTTTCACATAGGATTAAAGCCTAAATATTGAAAGGAATTAGATTCTTATGAGTTCAAAATATATGAAAAGATTTTTTGATGTGCTGAGAAGGTGGAAATGGAGATTTCTGATGATCAAGTGTTCTATAACAACCAACAGAAGAAGAGACTGAGGTGGCAGGAGAAAGGGAAGAATCCTTCAAAATGTTCTGATGGTAAGAAAACTATGTTTTTTGTTTGTGATACATGTGGTAAAAAGAATGTTGGGGAATGTCTTTAAAATTCTGGAAAGTGCTACTAATGTGGTAAGATTGGACATAAGTCTCGTGATTGCATTAGAAAAGATCAGGGTGTGGTATGACCAAATTTGATTTATAATTAGTGTAATGTTTCAAGTGCAATGAGATGGGTCATTATGAAAACGAGTGTCCGACATAGAGCTTGAATGATGGGAAGTAGTCAGACTACAAGCAGAAAGGTGTGGTTAGATCCTTTGAAACTACTTCAGCAGATATTGAGCCATCAAATGAAGTGGTATCAGGTACTTTGTTTGTTTTTCATATTATTCCAATGTGTTGTTTGATTCTGGGTCTACAAATTCTTTCATCTCTAAAAAATTTTCTAGTAAATTGGGAATTCCATCTCAAGAAATGACTCATGAACTTGTGGTAAAAACACCTGGAGGAAATGTTGAGGCAAAAATATTTTATAATAATCTTCCTATCCTTATCCATGGAAGGAATCTACTTGAAAACCTTATTGTTTTACCACTAGTAGAGTTTGATGTAACCCTGGGTATGGATTGGCTCTCTGTTTAGCATGCGAAGATTGACTATAGAGTTAATGAAGTTTCTTTTCAGAAAGACTTTCAGTTTGTGTACAAGAATGAACCCCTACTTTTGATAACATATCAAGAGGATGAGAAACTTGTAAAATATGGAAATGAATGTTACCGTGCACATATTTTTGAAAACAAAGGAACCATTCAGATTAATGATGTGCCTGTGGTAAATGAGTATCCTGATGTTTTTGCAGATGAGCTTCCTGGAATAATACCCGATCAAGAAGTTGAATTTACTATTGACTTAGATCCTGATGCTAAGCCAATTTCAAAACCCCTATATCGAATGGATCAAATTGAACTTTGGGAGTTAACGGAGCAATTGAAAGATTTATTAGAGAAAGGTTTTATTCAACCTAGCACATCACCATGGGGTGCTCTTGTCTTATTTGTTAAAAATAAATATGGATCAATGAGGCTTTGCATTGATTATGGAGCCTTGAATAACATCACTGTTAAGAAAAAATATCCTTTGCCTCATATCGATGATTTGGTTGATCAGCTCCAGGGGGCTCGGTATTTTTCAATGATTGACTTGAGATCGGGGTACCATCAGTTGAAGGTAAAGGAAGCAGATGTTCCAATGACTGTGTTTCGTACAAGATATGGCCATTATGAATTTGTAGTTATGCCTTTTGGGCTAACCAATGCACCTACTGTATTCATGGAACTTTTTAATAGAAATTTCCATGAGTTCTAAGATAAGTTTGTGGTTGTTTTCATTGATTATATTTTGGTGTTTTCAAAAAGTAAAGAGCTGCATGAAAGTCATTTAAGGGTTATTTTGCAAACCATAAAATAAAAGAAATTGTATGGGAAATTCAGAAAATGTGAGATTTGGTTGCAAAAAATTTCTTTCCTTGGTCACATTGTTTCTAAAGATGGAATAACTATTGATCCTATAAAAACAATGGTTGTTGAAGAATGGCCAAGACCTAGAAATGTAACCGAGATTCGTAGTTTTCTTGGATTGGTAGGATATTACCGAAGGTTTTTTAGAAATTTTTCACGGTTATCTCATCCAATGACTAAGCTAACTCAGAAGGGTATTAAGTTTATCTGGACAAAAGAATGTGATGATTGTTGTCATGAATTGAAAAGAAGATTGGTTAATTCTTCATTTTTGGCACTACCTTCTAGGAATGGTGAGTTTGTTATCTACAGTGATGCTTCATTGAAAGGACTTGGTTACATCCTAATGAAGAATGATTAGGTAATTTCTTATGCTTCATGACTGTTGAAAACTCATGAGATAAATTACCCTACACATGATTTGGAATTAGCTGCTATTGTTCTCAATTTAAAAATTTGGAGGCATCATTTGTTTGGTGTAATGTGTGAAATATTTACTGATCACAAATGATTAAAGTATATACTCACTCAGAAAGAATTGGACATGTGACAGTGGAGATGGATGGAATTAATCAAGGATTACGATTGTACAATTCATTAACATCCGGGAAAAGAAAATGAAGTGGTTGATGCATTGAGTCGAAAAAGTAATGCTTCATTAACAATTTTACGTTTGGAATGTGATCCTTTGGTTAAGAATTTGATGAACATTGGCATAGAAGTTGTTAGTGTAGGATGTTCTTCTGTTTTGTTTCAGGTAGAAGTGAAATCTTCTCTATCAAATAGAATTAAGCAAGCACAGAAGAAAGACAGTGAGTTGCAGAAAAAGGTAGATCTGGTACAGAAGGGTAAGTTTCCTGAATTCAACATTGATAATGATTATGTTTTAAAATTTGGGAAGATATTTTGTGTGCCATGTGATTCACAGTTGAAGAGAGAGTTGTTATGTGAAGCTCATAGTTCTCCATTTTCAGTTCATCCTAGTAGTACTAAGATGTACAGAGATCTACAGGAGTATTATTGGTGGGATGGAATGAAAAGAGATATTGTCGATTTTACTGTGAAGTGTTTGACATGTTATCAGGTTAAAGCAGAGTGGCAGTTACCAAAAGGGATGCTTCTCTCATTACCAGTGCCAGAGTGGAAATGGGAAAATATATCCATGGACTTCATTGTTGGATTTCCAAAGACACCTCGAGGTATTAATGTAATTTGGGTTATTGTTGATCGCTTGACTAAATCTGATCATTTCCTTGCTATACGAGATACTTTTTCCCTATATCAACTTTCCCATTTTTATCTTAAAGAGATAGTCATGTTACATGGAGTTCTCCCCTCCATTATAACTGATCATCATCACAGGTTTACTTCTAACTTTTGGAAAGGCCTTCAGAAGTCGTTGGGTAGTGAATTAAATTTTTGTACAGCTTTTCATCCTCAATCAGATGGGCAGTCATAATGAAAAATTCAATCTTTGGACCATATTCTACATGCTTGTTCGATGGATTATCAGGGAAGTTGGGACAAATATATTTCTTTGGTTGGGTTTTCTTATAATAAAAGTTTTCATTCCAGTACACAGATGGCACCACTTGAGGCATTATATGGGAAGCGGTGTCGAACTCCAGCTTTTTGGATTAAATTGGGTGAAATAAAGTTGATGGGACCATAATTGGTAGAAAAGTTGGTAGAAAAAGTTCAGCTAATACAGAAACACATGAGAACAGCTCAGAGCAGGCAGAGAAGTTATGCAGACAACAGGAGGATCTCTCTTTTGAGGTAGGTGATCATGTCTTCATCAAAGTTTCACCGTGGAAAATTTGGATGTGATTCAGTAAGAAAGGAAATCTCAGTCCAAGGTTCATTGGAACATATGAAATTCTGGAGTGAGTTGGATCAGTTGCATAACGAGTGGCTTTACCTCTGAGTTTATCTCAGGTACACAATGTTTTTCACGTTTCAATGTTAAGGATGTACATGCCAGATCCATCTCATGTTTTGAGTCTAGAGTAAGTTCAGCTGGAAGAGAATATATCTTATGAGGAACAACCGGTCTAGATTCTTGACCATAGGGAGCAAGTGTTATGGAATAAGGTGATTCATCAAGTTAAGGTTTTGTGGAAAAACCACATGATTGAAGAGGCAACATGGGAAACTGAAAATTATAGGAGGGATAAATATCCCCATTTTTTTAAGTGAATAAATTGCGAGGACGCAATTCCAAAAAGGGGGGAAGGATTTAACATCCCAGGTAAATAAAGAATAAGACATTTTCATATTTATTAACATTTCTTGAATTAAGTATTAAATTTACATAAATGGGGTTGCTATGTTCATTGGAGAACCATTTTTAAATATATTTTTGGTCACTCTTATACATTCTATTGGACTAAATAAAATTCTTCTTTAGAATTGGGACATCAAAATTTACTTTGGGAAAATTTTTGGTATTTTTCTGATAATGTTCATTTTTTAATGAATAGTGAAAAATGTTTTATTTTAATTCAAACCCACATTTTAATATAATCTACTTATACAGATAGATTATCCTTTTAATTGTTTTTAAATTGAAATTGGAATATATTTTTACTATTTAATCCAATGGTGGTCATTGGAATTAATTTCACATTGAAATTAGACATAAAGAAGTGTCAGTCTACTGATAGATATTGTTTCTTAAAAACACGCTATTTGTTTTGACAACAAGAATTAATTATAAAATTAATTTTTGAAACATATTTGTTTTGAAATTTGAAAAATAGACACCATTTTTGAATTCATAATATCAAATATAGCTTGGGGTGAATTTTTTGTATTTTTTTGAAGAACTTCAATTTTTGATAAATAGTGAAACCACTAAGTGGTAGTTAAACAAACTGATTTTTTGTTTAAATGAATGTTTACCGCTTCTGTGTATTGAATTTCGAAAATCTGACATACATGGCTGTCATTAGTATGTAAAATTTGGTTCAATGGGATTAAAATATTTTTTTGGTGAATAGTACCTTTTGAGTTTTGTTAACCGCGATTAGAGGTAATTAGGGTAATTTAAGATAAAATTGATATTCTAAAAATATAAAAATATCTTGAAAACTGTCAAAACCTTATTGGATATGTCATGTCCGACCAAGAAAATCCATGGGTTAATTTTTGGGACCCCATGGATCCACTTGACTGAGATAATGACATTAATACCATTTATTTAAAGTAAAAATAAAAATATCACAAACATGTATTGTTTTACGAAAACAATTATTACATGGGGTTATATAAGATATATTTTTTACTATAAAAATTAATTAGAAAGATAAAAAGATTTACTATGTCATCGTAATTGTTTTATAATTTTTAGACATCAAACAAATTAAATTATTTATGAAACAATGAGGATGTAGTTTTTATGTCATTAATGAATGGTTTAAATAAATAAGAAGATAATGTTTAAAATAATATCCAAAACATGTCCAATTCTTATTGGAAGATTTTATTTTGAACATGGACCACCTTATCCTCTACTGTAATTATTTTTGGAGGTTTAGAAACCGAATTTCATTTTATAATAAAATAATAGTTTCAAGAGTTCCAAAAGAGCCCCTTCTCTCCCTTATAAAAAACCCCACTTCCTACCCATCTCTCACACTTCTAAAGCCCTTTGGATCATCCAAACTCTTCTCAGATAATCTCCCAATATCCCTCTATTCATTCTATAAGCCTTACCTTAGGCATAAAGCTCTTCAAGAAATCCTTTTGGTTCAAACCAAGAGGAGTTACCTGATTTAAAGGTAATGTCTTCTCTAATGTTCTTTTGTTTTATTTTCCTTCTCCAACCCCCTAAAAATTTTTTATTCCATTATTTTGTATGAAACACCACTATATAAAATATACAAGGATGTTTCTATGTGAAGGATTCAAGCTACTCTTACACACACCTATGTCTAATGGCTAAAGAACATATTGTTTCCGTGGATGGCGAATTTCTGCCTCACGAAACGGTGATTGTTCAATATTCTTTTATCACATTTAAAGGTGTACATTAAGATGTAAATATGTTTATATATGATATGTATTAGTTTTTTTTCTTTATTCCTCTGTATTTTTTCATTAATGGAATTCCTTTATGGTTTCCATTATGGGTAAACACGATAATTTTATTTTAGGATGTGCGGACTACTGCCCCCTCAAAGTGATTTCATTCGTTAATGCCATATTTTGGATGTATAAAGGATAGAGTTAATGATATTATATATGATATTATACTGGAATTATAATATACCTTTATATCATTCTGATCCCATTCCATTAGATATGAAACAGAAATTAAAGTAGCGTTCATGCGTAGGTACGACTTACCGTCTCCATGAATGGTGCATTTCATTTCTTACATCTAAGTGTTTTGTAATATTATAGATGTATGTATATATTTGATATATATGATATATATAATAACTAAATCATGAACATAATTCTGGTTATAATGTATATTTTACCACATGAACAACTTTTAATTATAAAGAGTTTATTTTTGTCTCAAGTACCAATGATCGTTAAAACGACCGTTATTAACATAAATAATTACATAGTGTTCATAAAATGGTAACAAGTGATATAAAAGGAATAATGAACTTGAAAAAGGTTCTTAAGAAAGTATAAATTAACTCACGTTTATTATTCAGGAGATTAAAGAACGATCGAGTCAAACCGGACATGAGTTAAGGGACTTCGTCTCAATCTCCATTCATTGAGGCATATTTTGTTTTATACACAACATTATTTTATATGGTGTATAAACCCCTTTTTACTTCTACTTTTATTCAAAATGAATCTTTTTATACGAATCATTTTACTAAATGATAAAATAAATTTTTTTGTCTTACGTATGCGGCAACAACGACTTCTCTGCCACCGTGACCATTATTTTAGTTTCGCCTTCCTCTACAATCCATAACATTTTTTAAAATGAAAAATAAATACCATGTTTACTTTTATTTTATTTTGGTATTGAAAATGGTTTTGATATTTTTTTATATCAGTGTTTTTTATTTGATATCTTGTGATTTAAATGTGGAAATGCTATGTTTCCTTTATGCATGTTTTATGCGGTACGATTATGTTATGGTTTTTTTTAATTGATTATGAAGACGGGTGGTTCCGTGATAAACTAAGGAAAGGTGAGCCTGATATAAATCTCCAATGCATTGGGTAACATGAAGGGGTTAAATGCTATGGTTTCTCCGAAGAGATTTTCGGAATATACTGTAATGGGTATTCCAAACGTAACCATGAGGGTTACTCCCTACGTAAGAATGTTATGAATACCTCAAGTTTCCTTTATGTCTTGTGATTTCTATGATTTATTCATGATTTGATGACGTATATTAAAGTGCTTATGTTTTATGAGTAAAGTATGATTTCATTGACACTTATGTATACATGGAATAATGTTTTAATTCTGTATTTTTTATATACCTTACTGAGCTTTGTATGCTCATCCCACGTTTTTGAAATGTTTTTCATAGGTCATGGGAAAAGTACATGATGTGTTGATAGTGTCAAGGAAGTGTCACGAAAGAATGCATATTTTATTTGAAATATGTCTCCTTTGATGGGAAAAAAATATTGTATTTTATGTAACCACCTTGTTTACATATGGAATGTAATGCATGACTTATGATCTAATTCTCTAAAACTCTAAACCTGAAAAGATCCTCAATGTGTATTTCTTGAAATAACTCAAGATTAAGTAATGTTTAAGGCTGGGGCCTTATAATACCTCTATAAGTAGTTTGATCTAATTGATTTCCAATTTCATTGTGATCTATATTACATCTTGAAATTGTGGGAGTATCACAACTTTTTTTGTTTTCAGGGCCAAAATATTTAAAATACCCTTTTTGTATTATCTTTGATTTAAAACAATTCCATCTTCATTTTGAAAAAATTGAAATACAAGAATGTTTTTTAAATCACCCATCACTGAAAAAAATGATGGTTAGCAGAGCTAATTTATGGTTCTAGAATCAGCTTAAACTACTTCATAATTGTTTAGTAGATGTTCATAAAATTGTCATGTGTATCACATTTTCTAGTCAATTACCGATGGTTTATTATATTTTATGGTAGTTTTTTTTAAATGTCGTTTTCGGATCATTTATATGGATTTTTTTGTTTAATTAGTGGTAGTTTTTAAATAATTAAATATCCTCTATGAATATAAATAAAATAAAAATAACTATTGTATAGATTTTCATGGATGTTATTTTTAGCAGCAGTTAATCTAAACAGCCACTAAATAAATTCAGTAATAAATGTTTAGTGGTGGTTACAAATACATTATCACTGAATTTGTTTTGATTTTTAAAAAATATTTAACAAAAAAATAAATATAAAAAAATGACATGCTAAAATCTAAAACATAAATATACGATAAACCCATCATTCATACATCACACATCTGGAGTCATGAAAATATGAAATGTCATTGTAACCTATGTCTAAGTCAACCCATACATCAATCAATACCTTTTTATTCAAAATAAACATATAAAAGGTGTCCAAAAACAACCCATGATAAATATACATCCATTTCATGCCCTCTATTGTATCTGTCTACCTTCACATCATCTCATCAACTGAAACCAACAACATCATCTCATCAGCTATAAAAAAAATAAAAACTAAATAAAAACTAAAAAAAATAAATTATAATTATAGTAGAATAATTATTAAAATTTTAACATACCATGTAAAATAAGAACTGTCATGACTACATTCTAGAAAATAATGTTGATCGGAACATTCAACCTCTTGCCTACTGTTGTCATTTTTCATCTCCAATAAAAACAATAATATTTTTAAAAATAAATGCGAAGGAGAAAAAACACAGAATATATTCAAAATGATGCACATAAGATTTTCTATTTTGTTAATCAAAAATATGTTATTTTAATATATAACAAAAAATATATAATGAAAAACAATCAGAAAATAGAAACAAACCTATTTAAGATAAGACTCAACACTTGAAACTGGCATGGGATAAGTAAAAATTATAATTTATTTTTAAAGCGATGAGTGGTGTGATTGAAATTTTTTTAACAAACTAACTTTTAATATTTTTATATAAAAACATGTCATATATTTCAAAAACAACTAATAGGTTGTTTCCCCGTGATTTCATATCAATCGTATATCATTTTCAATGGTTTTTGTAACACCCCGATATTTTATGAGAAATATTCTTTTTAATTTCTTTGATGTATTATATTGTACACTACACTAATATTAGCTTGTAATATACTCAAAACCATATTAGCTTGAAGTATACACAACACTATTCTTGGCTCTTGTTACACACAATTTTAAGTTCATTCTGTGGAAATTATTTTAGGAAACATTAAGTATAGATTTTGATTAATGTATAAATGAAATAAGTTTTGATTCTGTTATACGCAGCACCAAAGGGAGCTTGCACTACATGCAACCCTAACTTGGATTTCATTTCACTCAATCACGACCTTCCACGATAGTGTGTGTAATATGCAAAACGGGTTTCACTAAACAACGATATGTTATTAAAATATTATTTAAACTAGCCATTATGAATAGTAATACCCACCTTTTGAAATTTTATAAGTCTTATCTTTCAAAATGGGCTTCTTTTTTGGATTCAAAATATTGAAATTAGCCTAGGGTGAATTTTAGGTATTTTTCTAAAAACATTAAATTTTTTATTAATAGTGAAAAACAGTAAGTTATAGTTAAAAACTGAATTTTTATTTAAATAATTATTTATTTTATTTAAATTTATTTTAAGTCAAAATAGATACATAATACATATATAAGTTCAATATTATTCATTGATGTAATTTTATAATAATTTCAGATATATAAAAATTTTATTGAACTTTTTACCGTCTTTTACCCACCTCCTAGGAGAATTTGAAAATTTACATAAAATATAATTTTACCGCTTCTGTGAGTGGAATTTCAAAAATCCAAGAGACACGGTTGATATCAGTAAGTACAATGTGGTTAATTAAGATAAAAATAATTTTTGGTGAATGGTAACTTTTTACTTTTATTTACCACAGTTAAAAGTAAATAGGGCAATTAAGGGTAAAAATGATATTATTTTTACCCTAACACATGTCCTAATTATATTAGATAAGTGTAATTCGACCAAAAATAACCTTAGAAAAAAATATATGACCATTTAGGTCCACCTGGATTATATTAGGACATTTATTATTATACTATTTAAAGAAGAGTTAAAATAGTTAAAATCAAAGTTTAGTAACTAAAACATTTTCAATATAGGGTTATACATAAGATAAATTCAAATATAAATATTTATTAAAGTATAAAATGATTTCCTACATAATGGTATTTTATTTATATTTTTTAGACATTAAATAAGTAAATTTATTAATGACACAATGATGATGCAATAATTACCTTATTAGTTAAATAGTAACATAATTGATATTATAAATGCCCAAATAAATGTAATTTTTGAATTTTTATGAATTAAAAAAATTTTAGAGGTTAATATAACATATTAGAGTTAGTTAGATGAATTGTTTTCTAATTAATAATGTTGTTATGAATTTAACAAAAACAAAATACAAAATAGTGTCAAAATTGACATAAAAGAGTCTTTAAAACAAATATTATATTATTATTTGTAATTTTATTCCAAAAAATATAAGTCTCAGCTGAAAGACGTATATAAAAATATATATAACATTAATGAACCAATTGGGGTTCTATTAAATGTTTATAGTATGTTTATTAACCATATAATTTAATAATACAAGAAGACACGGTAATAGTTAAATTATTTAACATAGAGTTAAATCTAAATGATAAGTTTAAAATGGAAACCTAAACTTGTCTAAAACCTATTGTTTGAGAGGATTTTTACCCATCCCCACAATATCCTCTAAATAAGTCACTTTTGAGCAATTATAAACTGAATATGAATTTATTATAAAATAATATTTTAAGTATTTCTTAAGGTGCCCCTCACCCCCTTATAAAAGCGAACCTCCTCTCTCTCATCTTCACACAAATTTGAGCCTTCATGCTCAACCAAACCCAGAGCATTTCACTTATACACTTCCATAGAAACCTACTATAGGTTATTTCCTTCTTCAAAGACCTTCTTTAATGCCATAAAAGGAGGTTAAGAGGAGGCACGTCAAAGAAGAGGTAATATCTTCTACTGATTTTTTTCAAGTTTCGTTATTCTTTTTCCTACTATTCTTTAGTTGTTTCATTATAAAGTAATGACATAAGTATAAATAATATACTGATATGTTTTTATAAATATGAAACAACCCCATTTCACCTTTTATCCATCCTACGGAAAACTAAATCACTGCGCGTGCGTACGTACATAATACTGTCTCCACGCCGTGGTGTAATCTGTTTTTCCACCACCACCTTACATGGATGTTTATAATGGTGTAAATAATTACTATATATTCTTATTATAACATCATACTGATTTTGAGATATTATATCATACACTCAAATTCCATTCAATAATTATGGGAACGATATCACCGTTCGTGCGTACGTACGGATTACCATCTCCACGATGTGATAAGATTCATTCTCCATATAAACCATTCAAGAGTGATTATAAAGTATATATAATGATTAATAATGATATATATTATATAATAATTCTAATGGATATATATATATATATTTCATCTACTTACTTCCATTCAAGTCAATAAGGAAAGGAAAACAGCGTTCATGCGTACGTACGGCCTACCGTCTCCATGAACAGTGTGTTTCATTTAATTTATCTATCTATTATATATAGATATATATTTAATGAATATATATTATATATAAATCATGGTTTAAATTCTTTATTTATTTGAATCATGATATAATTATGAATAATATCAAGAACAACAAGTCCAAACATGTACGAAAAATGAAACGATTTTACCCAAAACACAACTTTAACATGGATTTGACAAAAGAACGCGTAATATATTGTCATAAGTGAACCATATATGATATCATAAATATTATTATGGTTCTGTTACAAGTTTATAATATGTTTAAACCCACTATACCGGAGTCTCAGACCCATATGGAAGAAATTGGACATAAGGTAAGGGATAATTTTTCAATCTCATTTTTATCTGAGAATGTTTATACTGAAGTATTTACTAGGGTTATATTTTTCATCCATGTCCATAAAAATGTTTTCATAAAGTTTTTAATATTCTTACATATATATTTAAAGTCATTTTTACCCCTATTTAATTTTAATTTGTGTTATGGAAGGAATCATGCTTTTGTTTACCATACGTGGTACTTTTTGACTTTTCTGGTAAAAGTTCGAGGAGAATGTTTTTTTAACTTATATGGAATGAATGGATTTTTATGGTTTTATAACTCCTTATTTTCATGAAGGTTAATCTACAATATTTCATGACTATTTTCAAAAAAATCCTTTTCTTTTAAAATTTCTTGGTATTTTGTGAATGGAAAATTATTTTGAAGAAGAAAGGATATTTTCCCCAAGAATTCATTTCAAGTGTTTTGTCAAAAACATTTTCCATATAAGATGACATTATTTCATATATGTATGTTTCAAGTATAATGTCTCTATGATTTACATGTTTTCACTTTTCATATGATGAAATGATATCCATTTGTTTTATATGGATTATGTTGTGATGGGATGATGTTTATGAAACCCATTTTATTCTTTAGATTACGATGAATGATTTATGATTATGTTGTGGCACACGTAAAAATTCTTTCATTATGATATGGGTGAGACCTATATCTCCCTCCAATGCATTGGGTAAAGATTTATATCTCATGAGATAGACATGGCTGGAATGGAAATTTAATCTAGTTCAGTGATACTGGACTGGAACGAGGAGTGAACTCAATTCAGTAAGGGACTTTGTCCACTACGATGGTCTTGGCAGCAATGTCTTGGCTAATATGGAAATCATATCATGTGCTTAATGGTTTTCCACAATTACTTGTTTTATTACATTTGATATTTTATCATGATTAATGTTATTTTTTGATTTATTCCTTATACAATAATGTCCCTGAATGTTCAAGGAATTTTTTTTATTAATTCTTTGGAATTTTACGAATCTGTGGCTTCTGACAGCACCTGATTCTGAGACCCGGTGTGCCCAGAATCAATTTCAGAAATTTTGTTCAGGTACGTTCAGTAAATGTATGTCTGGGTTTTTCTATATTTTGAACCAGTGCTCGGAATTGAAATATGAGGACACCGATGAACTCTCAGCACCGGAATTCGCATAAGGGGACTTTTACCGCGGTTGCGTTTTACGCGGGTTGAAAGTTATATTTTGGGGTTTAGTCTTAAATTAAATTAAATAGTGTGGTACAAAATTTTATCTAGAGAGTTTTTTATTTCCTCCCAAGGGGAGTTAGAGGTGGGTCCCACAACCACATAACCTCCCATGAAAGGATATTTATGAGGTGGGGCCCTCATGAGCCTTAACTCTTCATCTCCCTTAAACCTCCCTTAAACTCCCCAATTTATTTCCCCTTGTTAAATTCTTGTCAACTCCCCCATTTAATTGGGTGGAGCCTCTCCACATTCCACCTCCCTCCCTCCGTAATTAATATTCCAACACTTCATAGTTAATTAATTGATCAATAATTAATTAATTAATTCAAGAGTTTGAATTTTGAAAAGGCATGGAAGTATAATATATTGGGGAAGCCTTCATATAATTTTGGGTTGGAAAATATCCTATTGCAGAGGCACTTAATAAATAGTAGAGAAGGGTCCTTACCTCAACAAAAAACCACCGATGAATAGAGATCGTCTCCTTCAATCTTCGGCCAAGCCAAAGAAGTAGGACCCACCCGCATGGAATGCCGACAATGCACCATCCTCGGTTTCTTCTTCCTTGATGTCAACGAGTTGACGCCGTCTCCCTGCAAAGTTGTTCTACCTCGACGCATGTCCTCTTTCCATGGCTCGACGATGTGCAATGTCATAATTGAGGTAGGAAGTATTGCTTCAATTTTATTTGAATTAAATTGTTCATTGTTCTTCGTGAAACCTTGTTCATCCTTGGCCAATTGCTACTGCTTAACGCGGAGGGCACAAACTGAATGCACCTGGCCTGAGGACCCTCCGTAATCTCCTTGTTGGAGATTGAGGCGCGTTTGAAGAGGCAATGAAGGGAGAAGTGGTCATCGTGCGTCGGCCGCGTGCGGAAGAATCATGGCCCGTAACCGTGGGTCGCTCAACCGAGGAAGAACCGACTGGCCATATTCGCCTGGGCCAAAGGGAGGAACTGCGGCGCCCCATGGTGCCGCACTGCGGAAGACCGCGGCCTGCGTTCCACGGGCCACTTCGGCAGAAGAACTGTCTGGCCCGTCGGCCGGCCGGGCGGAGGAGAGTCGCAGCGCTGGGAGGGCGCCAAACTGAATGAACTACGGCCCTCCTGAGTAGAGCGCTTGTTCCATGAAGGTCGGTCTGCTTCGGCCGACCGGTAAGGGAGGGCGGCGCCGCTTGGTGCCACCAGTTCGGGCAGCCAGAGGGCCGCACCCCCTGCCTCGGACCGCTCGGCCCCCTCAAGACAAGTCGCGGCTGGGACGCGCCATGCCAGTCCGATCCATGCCCCACCAGGCCGGGCAGCGCCCCTTGGGCCTAGTCGCTCATTTCATCGGGCTGGTCCGACAACCCTGCCGAGTCGGACCCGCCAACACTGGGTTAACCTGACCCGTCGTCCCACTAGGCTTAACGAGACGGGCCCGTTTTCACTTAAAGGTGAATAACTTGAAGGCCGCGTGTCCGATCAATGCGCTGTCTGAGGAACTAGAACCCTCGTGACATGGCAGTACTTTTGCGATACTCTAAGTGAGTTTTGGACAACTTTGGAAAATGGATGGGTTTGGAACATGCATATTTTCAACCAGGCCCCTGGAATGGAAAAGCCAATAAAACTCAGACCGGACGTCCGTTTGATGAACCGTTAGCGGCATTGGTAATATCATTAAGAAACGGTTTCTTTGGGTATACCCCATGAGATTTAGGGGTACAGTTGAGATACAGTTCGGTTGGTTCGTACACGAAACCAACCGGGCCCCCGGGACAAAAGGCTAATAACTAATGGACTGGGCGTCCGATTGATGCACTATATTTTGCGTTGAGACCCCTATGATGAGGAGGTCCTTTTAGATACTTCCATGTGAGATTACGTGACACTTGGAAGTATCGACCAGTGGCTCATGGAGCAGACCCTCTTATAGATGAGCGTACGGAGTGCGGAGACCTAGTAGTTGTTGACCTAACAACTGCTTGTCCGATTCATTTCGGAGTGACTTGACTAGCCCAGTGGGGAGTTCTACTGTGTTAGGGTGGCAGACCCATGGAGGAGGAGCGTTGTAGTGTAGCGGCAGCAGACCGCATTACTCGATAGGAGGAGTACCTCTGTAGGCTATCAGTGGGAGCGCTACTATGGTGGGGCGGTAGTCCCATGGTGGGGAGCACTACTCTATTGGGGCGTTAGACCTACGGTACTTGACAGGAGGAGAACCTCAGCAGTCTAAGGTTAGTGAGTAGTGCCTCGAAGTCAAGACATGTCCACTGTACTCGACAGAGGAGGAGTTCTCCAGCAGTTGTGGTTTCGATAATGAAATTCCTTGTTTGAGATGAGTCAATAACTTTTGTGTTTTCCTCTTGATTGAGATGGGTTACTTGATAATATTGTTATATGTATGGGTATTTACCTAAGTAAGGGTTATCTGTCGAGATCATTCTTTTTGGTTTATCCATGGTGGATTTAGTGAGACCTTTAGGGTCTCGGAGTCTCTACTAAGTATCGTTATACTCACACATGTATGGGCTATACCGGCACATCGTTGTGTTGGATGTAGATGACAGAAAGCACTGATCGAGGTAGAGTGTATGAGGACTGGATGGTACCTAGAGGTGGACACTCGGCATGACGACACACGTAGTGGACCGATAGACGTGGAGTGCTGAGGAGGACATCTGTACCTACCCTTCAGGTAGGAACCTGGAGGACGATCCAGGAGCTGTTTCACCATTCAGTTGTTTGTCTTTTCATTTATAATTGTACCTTTCTTTTGGGCTTCTATTTCTAGCCCCTTTGTAATCTCAACACACTTGTTACTACTTTACTTAGTGTTTACTTCTTATTGTATTGTGTGTGAGTATGTTTTTACGTCTTATAAAGGCAACGCCTTCCCAGCTATAGGGATTTACGCCTATGGTGCTAGTCGCCAGCCCCTGGCCTATGGAAGGCGGGCTTGGGGTAGTCACGACATGGGCCCTGGGGGACGGGTCGTGAAAAATTGGTATCAGAGGAGTCGGTTCTACCACAGAACATAGGACTTTGATCTCTCTTTTCTGTGAAGTAATAGTGTCATGAGTACCGAGTGTGGTTTTCAGTTCAGGGAGTCTAGTGTTGGTGTGGTGGCCGACCTATCCATACACCCGGACCCTGACTTATGATTTCTGACTCAGTACACAAAAACACTGATTGAGTGGGTGTTTTCAATAGTTTTTCTTCAAGTCACCTCAAACCAAGTCAGATCACCAGGTATAGTCTTTTGACCATGTCGCGTCTGTTTCTTTTTAGGATGTATTCACCTAGTCAGTCAGTGCGGGTTCCGAGTGGAGAGCGCGATGGTAGCCCACTAAGCAGTGAGGCCATGGTGCAGGGCCCCATCACAACAGAGGCACCAACTATACCATTACCCACTGGGATGCCATTATCACCAACCCTAGCAGTAGAGGTTGTGCACCGCTTGAGCACATTTAACAGGTTCCTACAGCAGAGTCCTCTGAGTTTTTGAGGCGATACAGACTTTCAGACAGCTGGGTACTTGTTGGAGTTTGTAGCACGAGATTTCCACACAGCTGGGACACCAACTGACTTGATGGTGTACCTAGCTGTTAGTATCCTTTAGGGAGTAGCTGAGAGGTGGTGGATCCAGATGCTCCGGTTTTGAGACGAGACGACCTTTAACTGGTGAAACTTCATGGGTTTTTTCATGGTGGAGTTTATACTAGCGACTCTACACTCTGATCTTTCTCAGGAGCTTCTGCCCTTGTAGCGTGGTTTTCCATTAGTATAAAGTCATTTGTAGGCAGTGGACAGTAGATGCAGAGCTCCAAGGGGACCAGACCTACAGGTGGTTGACCGCACGACTCATGATTGTTAGTGCGGGGCACCCGGGGTAGACACAGAGCCAGGCATACCAGGAACAGATAGTGTTTCTCATGCAGCGGGCATGGCCACATGGAACGTGACTGTCCGAACCACCATGCAGATAATCAGCAGGTAGATGAAGGACCTTCCAGGCAGAGGCAGAGGTTCGATCATGACAGACCACAGGGATCAGGTTGTGCAGATGGTGGTGGACGACGCTTCGTGGTGTTCCCACCACCACCACCAGGAGGTTCACCCCGACCATAGGGAACAGATGGACCGGGGAGAGCACAGCTTCAGGAATCTGAAGAATACGACTATAGAGCTCCAAAAGCAGGTGGATAGGAGTGGGACTAGTTCCAGTCATTTATTCCCTTGTTCATGAAGCTTCTAGCTTTGTAAATTTCCTTTTTGTGTTTGATTTGTGTCTTTGAACATCGAGCCGCAGTAATAAAAGACACTTGTCCTTGTGACGTTTGATTTCCTTCCTTTTTGTGTACTAAGAGGTTCCATTTTAAACTGTTTACATGACCCTCACTTTCGAGATTCCTAATGGAGGAGACCCAGTGACCACACACTGATGCGGACAGTGTGAATCCACCCTTGGAGACGAGAGTAATAGTTGAATCTCCTGGTAGTGGTGTAAAGTCCTTACGACGTCATCTATGGAATGAATGTATCATTCATGTCAGGATTGACTGTATTAGGCAATGGGTGTGGTTCATCCATGGGATGAGACTGGATTTCTTTTTTTGGCAAAGGGGAAATTTTAGCAGCTCTTATAGATGCTAGGAGAAGAAGGGTGATCGTCGACTGACTTACGAAGTCAGCCAACTTCTTACCGACCAGAGATGATGCGAGCTATGATGGAGAAAGTGAAAATCATCCAGGGGAAGATGAAGACTGCATAGAGCAGGTAGAAATCCTATGTTGTTAGGATACGAAGACCACTAGAGTTCGAGGATGGTGACTGCGTCTTTATATGGGTCTCACCTCGTCAAAGTCTATGGAGATTTGGCTGAGGCGGCACGTTATTTTTGAGGATCATTAGACCTTTCAAGGTCCTCAGCAGGAAAGGCGAGGTGGCCTACCACTTGGCCGTTCCACCTCAGTTGCACCAGGTGCATGACGTCATTCACATATCTCAACTGAGGAGATACGTGCACAACCCTTCACACATCATCGAGCATGGGGAGCTGGATATCGATGACAGGGTGACTTTCAAAGAGATTCTAGTAGAGATTGAGAATCTATAGGAGTGTGTCCTACGAGGATGGTTGATTCCTCTGAGGTGCATTTACTGGCAGTACAGGATCCTTCAGGAGAGAACATGGGAGAGGGAGGCTTAGATGCATGCTCAGTACCCCTTTTGTTTCCCTAGTATGTGTTGTAGCTTTACGGGGACGTAAATCCCTAAGTTTGGATTAATTTAAAGACCCATAATTTTTAAGGATTTTTTTTTCATAATTTGTTGGAATTTTAAAAATCTGTGGCTTTTGACCGCGCCTGATTCCAAGGTCCGGTGTGCCCGGAATCAATTTCCGAAGTTTTGTTCAGGTACGTTCAGTAAACATACATGTAGGTTTTTCTATCTTTTGAACCGGTGCTTGGAATTGAAATCCAAAGACACTGATGAACTCACAGCGCCAGAATTCTCTTAAGGGGACTTTTACCGCAGTTGCATTTTATGCGGGATGCAAGTAATATTTTGGGGTTTAATCATAAATTAAGTAAAATCGTGTGGTATAAAATTTTATCTTGAGAGTTGGTTATTTTTTCCCAAGGGGAGTTAGAGGTGGGTCCCACACCCACATAACCTCCCATGAGAGGATATTTGTGAGGTGGGGCCCACAAGAGCCTTAACTCTTCATCTCCCTTAAACCTCCCTTAAACTCCCCAATTTATATCCACTTGTTTAATTCTTGTCAACTCCCCTATTTAATTGCGTGGAGTCTCTCCACGTTCAACATCCCTATCTCCCTTATTAATATTCCAACACCACTAAGTTAATTAATTGATCAACAATTAATTAATTAATTCAAGAGTTTGAATGTTTAAAAGGCATGGCAGTATAATATAATGTAGAAGCCTTCATATAATTCTGGGTTGGAAAATATCTTATTGCGAAGGATCTTAAGAAATAGAAGATAATGGTTCTTCCCTCAATGAAGATCCACCAATGAATGGTGATCATCTCCTTCAATATTCAGCCAATCCAAAGGAGATGGAGCCAACCGCAAGTAATGTTGATGATGCGCCATCCTCAATTTCATCTTCTATGTTGTAAACGAGTTGATGTCGTCTCCCCGTGATGTTGTTCTACCTCGACTCTTGTCCTCTTTCCATGGCTTGATGGCGTGGAAAATCATAATCGAGTTAGGGAGGATTGCTTCAATTTTATTTGAATAAAATTGTTATTAGTTCATCATGAAACCTTGTTTATCCTTGGCCAATTTCTACCGCTTAACGTAGAGGGCGCGGGCCGAATTCACACAACCTGATGACCATCCATAGTCTCCTTGTTTTCGATTGAGGCGCGTTCGAAGAGGCGATGATGGGAGAAGTGGTGGTTGGGCGCCATCCACGTGCGGAAGAACCAAGGCCGGCAATAGTGGGCCGCTCAACCGAGGAAGAACCGACCGACCAAAGCTAGCCAGGACGAAGGGAGGAACTGAGGAACCCCACATCACTGTGCTACGGAAGAAGGTATCCCATGTTCCGAGGGTTGCTTCTGTGGAAGAACTGGCCACCCCCTCAGCCGGCCGGGCAGAGGAGAGCCGCGACACCGGGAGGGTGCCGCGCTGGATAAACCGCGGACCGCCCATGTGGGCCGCTTGTGCCAAGAAGGTCGGCCGACCAGTTAGAGAGGGCGGCGCCGCTTGGCGCTGCCGGTTCGGGCAGCTGAGGGTCCATGCACCCCGCCTCGGACCGCTCAGACTGCTCGAGCCGTGCCACGGCTCGGCCGCACCCTGCCAGGCCGTGCCGAGCCGACCCGTCGGCCCACTAGGCTTAACAAGCTGGGCCCGGTTTCACATAAAGGTGTATAACATGATGACCGCGCATTCGATCGACACGCCGTCTACGGCACTATGACCCTCCGGATGTGATAGTCTATTTTTGATACTCTAACTGAGTTTTGGACCACTTTTCAAGAAGCCCGAGTTTGGAACGAGCATATTTCCAACCAGGACCCTGGAACGGAAAATCCAATAACACTCAGACCAGACGTCCGTTTGACGAACCATCAGAGGCGTTAGTAATCTCATTGGGAAACAGTTCCTTTGAGTATACCCCATGGGAGTTCAGGGTACAGTTGGGATACAGTTGGGTTGGTTCGTTCACGAAACCAACATGGACCTAGGGACAAAAAGGCTAATAAATCACAGACTGGGTGTCCGACTGACGCGTCGTCTGTTGCGTTGAGACCCCTATGACAAGGCGGTCCTTTGAGATACTTCCACGTGATATTACGTGACACTTGGAAGTATCGACCAGTAGCGCATGGAGTAGACCCTCCCAGAGATGAGCGTACGGAGTGCAGAGACCTAGTAGTTGTAGACTTGATGACTGCTTGTCCGATTCGTTTCGAAGTGACTTAACTAGCCCAGTGGGGAGCGCTAATTTGTTGGGTCAGCAGACCCATGGCGGAGGAGCACTACTATGTTTGGGTGGTATACTCGTGGTACTCGACAGGAGGAGTACCTATGTAGGCTATTAGGTGGAGCGCTACTATGTTGGGGCGGCAGACCCATGGTGGGGAGCACTACTGTGTTGGTGCGGAAGACACGCAGTACTCGACAGGAGGAGTATCTCAGTAGTCTATGGTTAGTGTGTAGCGCCTCAGAGTCGTGATAGGGCCATTGTACACGACATAGGGGGATTTCACCAGCATTTGTGGTTTCTATAATGAAATTTCTGGATTGAGAGGAGTCAATAGCCATTGTGGTTTCCTCGTGATTGAGATGGGTTACTTGATAACTTAGGAACATGTATGGGCATATACCTATGTAAAGGTATCTATTGAGATCTTTCATTGTGGTTTATCCTTTTTGGATTTAGTGATACCTTGAGGGTCTCGGGGTCCCTACTGAGTATCGTTATACTCACGCCTACACGGGCTATGCCCACACCTCGTTGTGTTGGATGCAGACGATGGACAATGATGACTGAGGCAGAGTGTACAAGGACTGGACATTACCCGGAGGTGGACACTTTTCATGACGGCACACGAAGCAGACCGATAGATTTGGAGTGCTGAGGAGGACATTTGTACCTACCCTTTAGGTAGTAACCTGAAAGACGATCCTAGAGATGCTTCACCATTCAGCTATTTGTCTTTTTAGTTGTAGCTGTACCTTTCTGTTGGGCTTGTATTTCTAGCACCTTTGTACTTTCAGCACACTTGTTACTGCTTTACTTAGTGTTTGTTTCCTCTTGTACTCTGGTTTTGTGGGTGTTTACATTTTATAAAGGCAATGCCTCCCCACCTATAGGGATTTACACCTTTGGTGCTAGTCGCCAACCCCTGACCTACGGATGGCGGGTTTAAGGTAGGTACGGCACATGCCCTGGGGGACGGGTTGTGATATATGCACTGCCAATATTTATGTCATTTCTCATGATTTTTATATTTTATGTTCGTGTTCTTACGTTCAAATGTTTAGGGATTGTTTTATGTTCTCCATATTTACCCTTACTGAGCATTTGAGCTCACCCCTTTTTATGTTTTCTTTTCCCGAGGATATAAAGAAACTTTTTATGTAAGAAAACCAAAGGGGAGATCTTTATGGGATTTGTTGAAGAACTTTCACTACGATTAGAAGATTATGTTCTGAGTTTCCAAATACAGTAAACTAATACGGTCTTTGGGCCTCTGTTTTTTTCATGTATTAAGTATTCTGAAAAAGTATTGTAATGTCTACGTACATCAAGATTTGGGTCTCTACATTTGGTATCAAAGAAAAGGTTTAGATAACCTTTAAAAAATAGGATGTGAAAACTTTAGTGAGAACCCTAGAGATATTTATAAGGTATGTCAAGGGATATCCCTAAGGATTAGTATACGTATAGGTTATAGTCCTAGAATTATGGTAACTATCTTAGGATTAAACCTAAGATGTTATATATTTAAGGAACTCCTCCTTTATTATGTTGTTTTCCTAGAATGATTTTTCCCTCTCACACTGTTATTTTTAAGTTTTAGATGATGGATGGAACCCGAAGGAACCGTGTTGATCAATTAAATGGAAAATGCAATGATTTTCCTCCTAAACAAACCAATGTTATGGGAGATGGAGTGAAAAATCCCATTTCTATACTGACACAAGATATGAATCATTCTGGACTTCCTAATGAGCTGAGAAAAGAACAATATTTTATTGAGTCCTTCATGAGGCAATGAACACCTTTTTTCAGTGGGTCTTTTGATCCACTTGTTGTTGAAAAATGGATCAATGCCATTGAAAAGATATTTTCCGTACTTCATTGTACAGAGCATGAAAATTCATTTTGGTTGTTTACTGGTTAGATGTTGAAACAGACCATTGGTGGACTCTAGTTAAAAATAAAAGCCCCCAAGATGAAATTGAATCCATGTAATGGGACGAGTTCAAAAACATATTTTTCAATAAGTACTTCCCTCGTATTTTTCAAACAAATATGGAAAAGGAGTTCCTTTATCTTAAGAAAAAGCATGACGAATATGTTGGTATATACGAGGAAAATTTTACAAGGCTTGCAAGGTAGCATCTGGCTTTATTATCCCACTTGAAAGTAAAGTTGATCGATTCTTTAGTGGCTTAAAACCAAGTCTTCGAAGGGAATTAGATATAAGAGACTTCAGTACCTATGATGAAATAGTGCATTGTGCTATCAGGGTAGAACTATAAGTTGGTGTTAAATATCCATCACATAGTTTTGACAAGAAACAAAAGATGGAGTTTAAGGGAAAATATCAAAATAATGGTGAAAAGAAGGTGAATGTTTCTTTATGCACAAAGTGTGGAAATAAGCATGGTGGAGATTGTCTAAAAGGTACTAGAAAATGTTTCAAGTGTGGAAAAGAAGGTCATCTAGTAGCTGAGTGCTGAAGTAATGGGAAAAATTTTTCTAATGACGTGAATAGAGAAAATACTACAGAGAATTCTCCACCAACGCTTTAATGCTTCAAGTTCAAGGAAATGGAAAATTATACTAATAAATGCCCTAATCCAAGGGTTAATGATGATCTATGTGAGAAACCTCTTAATGAAAAGGAAAAAAGGGAAGTCACAAGCGATCACTATTGGTGATGTAGAGTATGACAACGATGTGGTGGAATGATTATGTGTTTTTGTAATGGGATTCCAAAATAGTAGTGTGGAATGTCATTTTAGTATCGTGGAATATTGAAATATCTATGTATTGGTTTATTGTGGTTTTTAAAAATTGTATGGTTCTAGTAACCATGAAAAGTGATTGAAATATTTTTGGGAAGAAGATGATATGTTCATAATGAAGGGATAAGGAGAAAATAATATGTTTGATATTATTCATGAGCTCATGACTGATATAAGGACAAAGTGATATCATGGTTTGAGTATATAGAAATTTTGGAATTTTGGTATACGGAAAGAGTTAACATTTGATAGCATTCATGTTTTCACTAAGGTTTTATGGTAATTCATGTTTCAAAATAATACATGATTAAGGTATTCACATGTTTGTAATGTGACCAAAAAGATATATCTTATGATATATGGGGGATAAATGATGGTATTCACATGCTTGTTATGTGACCATTTAAGCAATCATTTTCTTTATACTATGATCTTGGACCGAAGTATTTTGGATAAGCCTAAATATTGGAATGAATTAAGTTAGGCATAAGATAGTATTGTTTAAGGCTAGAACATCTTTTAATATTATTGAAGGAATGTTATAATAATGTTTTTTTAGAAAAATGGACAATCTACTGGATGGGCGACAACTCGTCGTGTCGGACAAGGTAGTAGGAATCGAACCCACAACCGAAGTGAGACAGGCCTTTATCGCCTACCACTGGCCTACAAGAAGTCCCTGGTCAGTAGAAACTAGTTTTATTTTATTAAGAGGTATGATAGATGAAGTATATGTCCATTTTAGGAACCATATACGATTAATCTCACCATAAGATGGACTTATATATATAACGTTTTCTAACCTTTTGTTTGAGACAGATGGAATGACCTATCATTCTATCGCATGATCTGCTAACACTTCACAAATGAAAAATTAAACTTCATTTTTTAAGAGATGAAGTGGAAATTGTTCAAGGAATGACCAACGGTGAGATTGTACCAAAATCAATTAAGTATTTATTCTAATTCCAATTTTGTTTTTTTCATCTTTAGGGAAATGATCTTGAAAAAAAACTTATCCTAGATGGTACCTTTAATCATCAAATTTTTATGGTTTTGTGATTGTTGTATTTTTCATAGCCATGTTCTCTACCACTCTCTATTAGAACACGATGATCAAATTTCTCTTCAATATCCATATTTTCACCTATGTTCTCCTATGTGGAAACCCAGTGATGAGTAAATTCGGGTAATCATTATGTTTCATACATCACTTTTTAAAATTAAGTTTTATTATTCCTTTTTACATTGTGGGTTTCTATGAATGAAACTTTCAAGTAGTAAATGCTTAATAACCCCAACGAATTTCGTGGGCAAAATTAATTTTAAGGGGGGTAGAATGTAACACCAAGAGATTTTATGAGAAAATTTATTTTTAATTTCCTTGATGTATTCTATTTTACATTACACTAAGATTATATTTTACTATACGCAACTTCATAATATCTTGCAGTATACACAACACTATTCTTGGCTTGTGTTACACATAATTTCAAGTTCATTTTGTGAAATTATTCTACGCAACATTAAGTATTGATTTTCCTTAATGTATAAATGAAATATGTTTTGATTATGTTATACGCAACACCAAAGGGATATTTCACTACACTCAGCCCTAACTTGGCTTGCATTACACGCAATCGTGACCTTCCTCGATAGTGTGTGTAGTACGCAGTACCGGGTTTCACTAAACAACGATATGTAATTAAAATATTATATAAAGTAGCCGTTATGAATAGTAATACCCACATTTTGAAATTTTATAAATCTTATCTTTCAAAATGGGATTCATTTTTGGATTCGTAATATCGAAATTAGCCTATGGTGAATTTTTGGTATTTTTCTGAAAACTTTCAAGTTTTGATGAATAGTGAAAAACACTGAGTTATAGTTTTAAACCAAATTTTTATTTAAATAATTATTTATTTTATTTAAATTTATTTTAGGTAAACATAGATTCATAATACATGTATAAGTTCAATTTATTTCATTGGAGTAATTTTATAATATGTTTAGATATATAAATATTTTACTGAATGTTTTACCGTCTTTTACCCACCACCTAGGAGAATTTACAAATTTAAATAAAACATACTTTTTCCGCTTCTGTGAGTGTAATTTCAAAAAAATGAGAGACAAGGTTTATATTATTAAGTAAAATGTGGTTTAATAAGATAAAAATAATTTTTGGTGAATAGTAACTTCTTACTTTTATTTACCACGATTAAAAGTAAATAGGGTAATTGATGGTAAAAATGATATTATTATTACCCTAAAACATGTCCTAATTCTATTTTATAAGTGTAATTCGACCAAAAACAACCTTAGGAATAAAATATGACCATTTAGGTCCACTTGTATTAGATTAGGACATTTATTATTATTTTATTTAAAGAAGAGTTAAAATATTTAAAATCAAAGTTTAATAAATAAAACATTTTTAATATAGGGCTATACATAAGATAAATTCGACTATAAATATTCATTATAAATCTAAAAATATTTAATACATAATGGTATTTCATTTAAATTTTTTTAGACATTAAATAAGTTAATTTATTTATGACACGATGATGATGTAGTAATTACCTTATTAATGAAATATTAATATAATTGATATTATAAATACCCAAATAATTGTAATTTTAGAATTTTTATGAATTATACTAATTTTATAGGTTACTATAACATATTTGGGTTAGTTAGATGAATTTTTTTGAAGTAATAATGTTGTTATGAATTTAACAAAAACAAAATACCAAATAGTGTCAAAATTGACATAAAAGAGTTTTTAAAATAAATATTATATTATTAATTGTTATTCTATTCCTAAAAATATAAGGTTAGGAAAAAAGAACTGTATAATAATATATATGACATTATTGATCCAATTGGGGTTCGATTGGATGTTTATTGAAATTTTATTAACAATATAGTGTAAGAATACAAGAAGACATGGTAAAAGTAATATTATTTAACTTAAAGTTAAATCTAAATGATAAGGTTAAAATGGTAACCTAAACTTTTCTAAAACATATTATTTGAAAGTATTTCGACCCATCCCTACCCTGGCCTTGAAATAAGTCACTTTGGAGCAATTATAAACCGAATATGAATTTATTATAATGTAATATTTTATATTTTTTCTAAGGTGCCCCTCACCCCCCTTATAAAAGGGAACCTCCTCCCTCTCCTCTTCACAAAAATTTGAGCCTTCAATATCGGCCCAACCCTTCCCATTTCATTTACCCATTTCCATATAAACCTACTAGAGGTTCGTGTCTTCTTCAAAGACCAACTTTTGTTCCCTAAGAGGAGGTTAAGAGGAGGCGGGTCAAAGAAGAGGTAATCTCTTCTACCGATTCTTTCCAGCTTCATTATTCTTCTACTTCCTCTTCATTAGTTGTTTAATTATAAAGTAATAACATCAGTATAAATAATATAAATTTATGTTATTATAAATATTAAACAACCCCATTTCACTTTCTATCCATCCTACGTAAAACGAAAACACCGTGCATGCGTACGTACGGAATACCATCTCCACGTTGTGGTGTAATCTGTTTTTCCACCAACACCTTACTTGAATGGTTATAATGGTGTAAAAAATAACTATATATGGTTATTATAACATCATAATGATTTTTAGATATTATATCATCCACTCCAATTCCATTCAATAATTATGGTAAAGATTTCACGGCTCGTGTGTACGTACGGATTACTGTCTCCACAACGCGATGAGATTCATTCTCCATATTAACCATTCAAGAATGATTATAAAGTATATATAATAAATAATAAGGATATATATGAAATAATAATTCTACTTTATTTATCTATATATATTTATATATTTCACCTACTTACTTCCATTCAAGTCAATAAGGAAAAGAAAATAGTGTTCATGTGTACGTACGACCTACCATCTCCAGGAACAGTGTGTTTCATTTCATTTATCTATATATTATATATAGATATATATATATATATACAAAATATATACGATATATAAATCATGTTTTACATTTTTTATGTAATTGAATCATGATATATGTAATAAAAATATCAAGAACAACAATTCCAAACACGTACAAAAAATGTAACGATTTTACCCAAAACACTGATTTAACATGGAATTGACAAAAGAACGGGTAATATAAAGTCATAAGTGAACCATATATGATATCATAAATATTATTATGGTTCTGTTACAAGTTAATAATATGTTTAAACCCACTATACAGGAGTCTTGGACACAAAGAGAATAAATTGGACATCAGGTAAGGGATAATTTTGCAATCTCGTATTTATCCGAGAATGCTTCTACGTAAGTATTTACTAGGGTTATATTTTTATTATATGTCCATAAATTTTTTTCCATAAAGTTTTTAATATTATTCCATGTATTTTTAAAGTCTTGTTTACCCCCTCTTTAATTTTACTTTGTGTTATGGATGGAATCTTGCTTTTGTTTACCATATGTGGTACTTTTTTACTTTTCTGTTAAAAGTATGAGGAGAATGTTTTTTTAACTTATACGGAATGAACAGATTTTTACAGTTTTATAACTCCTTATTTTATTGAACCTTAATCTAAAATATTTCATGACTATTTAAAAAAAAAACCATTTTCTTTTAAAATTTCATTGTATTTTTTGAAAAGAAAATGATTTTAAGAAAAAATGATATTTTCCTCAAGAATTCATTTAAAGTGTTTTATCAAAAACATTTTCCATCTAAGATGAAATTATTTCATATGTGTATGTTTCAAGTATAGTGTCTCTATGATTTACATGGTTTATCTTTTCTTATGATGAAATGATATCCATTTGTTTTATATGGATTATGTTATGATGGGATGATGTTTATGAAACTCATTTTATTCTTTGGGTTATGATGAATGATTTATGTTTATATTGTGGCACATGTAACGGTGATTTCATTCTAAGATGGGTGGGAACTATATCTCCCTCCAATTAATTGGGTAAATATTTATTTCTCATGAGAAAGACTTGGCTGGAAAAGAAATTTAATATGGTTCAGTGATACGGGACTGGAACGAGGTGCGAACTCGATTCAGTAAGGGACTTTGTCCACTATGATGGTCTTGGCAGCAATGCCTTGGCTACTATGAAAATCATATCATTTGCTTAATGGTCTGCCACAATTACATGTTTTATTACCCATGCTATTTTATCATTATTAATGTTCTTTTTTGATCTATGCCTTATGCACTTCCAAGATTTATGTCATTACTCATGATTTTGATGTTTTATGCTCATGTTCTTACGTTCAAATGTTTAGGGATAGTTTTATGTTTTCCATATTTACCCTTACTGAGCATTTGAGCTCACCCCTTTTTATGTTTTTTTCGAGGTTATAAAGAAAGGTTTTAGGTAAGAAAACCAAAGGGGAAGATCTTTATGGGAGATGTAGAAGATCTTTCACCAAGATTAGAATATTATGTTCCGAGTTTCCAAAGACAGTAAACTAATACGGTCTTTGGGAGTCTGTTTTTGTCATGTATTAAGTATTCCAGAAAAGTATTTTAATTTTTATGTTCATGAAGCTTTGTTTCCCTACATTTTTTATCATTCCACACATGTTTTAGGGTTTTAGAACACTAAAAATGAATTTACGACCATAATGGGAAAGGCATCATATAGAATGGCATGTCGTCAATTCCCACAATTCAGAATTAATTATATGGTTTTATTTACTAATTTCATGACAATATGACATCACTTTTTGGTTTTGAATATTTGACACACTTTTTAGTGTTTAAAAAAACTAAAAACGTGTTTACGACCACAATGGGAAAACTAAAATTTAAAAGGATGTGTTATTGGTTCCTACATTTCACAATTAAATTTACAGTGATTTTACCATGATTTTACATCAATTGGAGTTTGTTTTCTTGTTTTTTACCCATCCATACATGTTTTAGTGTTTTAAAACACTAAAAATGGTTTTATGGCTATAATAGGATAATTGTAATTCAGAATGATATGTCATTGGTTCAAAAATATTAAAATTAAATATGTTGTCATTGTCCCCCAATTTTAGGACAATCTAACATTGTTTTCCTTGTTGTATCATTACATGCAAGTTTTAGTGTTTTAAAAAACTAAAATTCATCTATGGCCAAAACGGAAACCATCATTTGGAATGACAAGCCATCAAATTGTAAATTTAAAAATTAAATCTATGACCGTTGAACCTTTGTTTTTTTAAAATACAAAATTTTTTTTATAATTTTGACTGTTCCGTGTATGTTTTAGTGTTTTAAAACCATAAAAATGTCAACATACATAATGGGAGAACTTTCATTCAGAATGACACGTCGTCAGTTCCTACATTTCACAATTAAATCTATTTTAATTTTCCCCATATTTAAAAGAAATCTCACATAATATGCCTTGTTTTGCCCCTTGACGCTTGTTTTTAAAGGCTTTTATGCCTTTTATAATTGTTTAATAAGTAATTTTGATCACACCACATATAAGATTGATGTTTTGTCTCTGGATACACATCAAAACAACTCTGAAGTGGTTTTCCCATGATTTTCGAACAATCCAACATTGTTTTCCTGGTTTTGAATTTTTCAAGCATGTTTTAGGGTTTTAAAACACTAAAAACATCTTATGGCCATAACAGGAAAACCATCCTTTAAAATGGTGTTATGTCAGTTCCTAAATTTCAAAAATAAATCTACAGTTTTTCCCTATGATTCTATATTAATTATAGATTTTTTCCGTTTTTACCTCTCCACACATGTTTTATTGTTTTAAAACACTAAAAGAAATTAATATTTATAACCAAAAAACTATTATTCAGATTGATGTGTTGTTGGTTCCTATATTTTAAACTTAAATCTATGATGTTTTCGCCATGATTTTACATCAATCAGAGGTTTTATTTCGTGGTTTTGTTTTTCCATGCTTGTTTTTCTGTTTTAAAACAATAAATGTGTTTATGGTCATAATGGGAAATCTGTCTTTCAGGATGATGTGTCGTCAATTTGAATATTTCACAATTAAATTTTTGGTCATTGTCCCATTATATCAGGATAATATGACATCTTTTTCCTGGATCTAAATTTTCCACACATGTTTTAGTATTTTAAGACATGAAAAATGAATTTAAAGACATAATAGGAAAATCGTCAATTGGAATGACGTGCCATCAATTCCTACATTTCAAAGGTAAATTTTGGTCGTTCTCCCCTAATTTCAAGAAAATATGATTAATTTTGTCTATTTTTTACCATTCCACACACATTTTAGTGTTTTAAAACACTAAAATGTGTTTACGAACATGACAGGAAAATCATTATTCAGAATGGTTTGTTTTAGGTTTGTACATTTCCTAATTAAATATATACTTTTCCCCAAATTTCAGTAGATTTTGATGATTTATTCTACGTTTTGACCATTCCATGCACATTTTCGTGTTTAAAAACACTAAAAAATAATTTTCATCCCTAACAGGAAAACTTCGATTTGATATGACATGTTGTAGGTTCCTACATTTCACAATTAAATAAAGATGGTTTTCTCGTGATTATACATCTACCATAGGACATTTTCCATGTTTTGAATACTCTACACACATTTTAGTGTTTTAAAACACTAAAAACTCATTTACGACTACAATGGGAAACCCATCATTTGTAATGACATGACATTGATTCCTACTTTGCACAATTAAATCTATAGTCATTGTCCCCCGATTCTAGGACAATCGGATTCCAGTTTTATTGTTTTGACCATTCCATTAATGTTTTATTGTTTTAAGACACTAAATATTTCTTTATAGTAATAATATAAGAATCATTCTTTAGAATGATGTGTCGTCAGTTCGTACATTTCACAATTAAATGTACTGTTATTTCCCCTAACATTATGTTAATATGACATTCTTTTCTAGTTTTTACCATTCCACCCACATTTTAGTGTTCTAAAACACTAAAAATGTTTTTAAATCCATAATGGGAAACCCTTAATTTGGAATTATGTTTCATTATTTCCTATATTTCAAAATTAATTATACAATAATGTTCCCTTGATTTCATGGAAATCCTACTTCATTTGCTGGGTTTTGACACACCGATACGTTTTTAAAGGTTTTTTACCTTTTATAAGTGTTTACCTAATAATTATGATCACGACACACATTGTATTGGTGTGTGGTTTATGCATATATGTTAAAAAAACAAGTTCTGGTTTTCCCTTGATTTCATTACAATCTAAAATAGTTTTCTTGGTTTTGATAGTTTGAAGAAAATTTTACTATTTTAAAACACTAAAACACATTTACAACCACAATGGGGAAATCTTCAATTGGAATGATATTTCATCAGTTCCTATATTCCAGAATTAAATATATGGTGGTTTTATATTGGTTTCACATCAATAGATGTTCATTTTTTAGGTTTTTACCCTTCCATTCTTGCTTTAGTGTTTTAAAACACTAAAAATAAATTTATGTCCATAACGGGAAAACTACTTTTCAAAATAACGTATCTTTGATTCCTACATTTAAAAATTAAATCTACAGTAGTTTTCCTATGATTTCACATCAATTAGATGTCATTTTCCTAGTTTTCACTACTCCACAAAAATTTTAGTGTTTTAATACAATAAAAATGAATTTACAATCATAATGGGAAAATATACTTTTGAAATGATGTGTCTTCATTTACTAAATTTCAAAATTTAATCTACAATAATTTTCCCATTATTTCTAGAAAATTCGACAATATATGCCTATTTTTGACCAATCTATGCACATTTTAGTGGTTTAAAACACTAAAAATTCATTTACGGACGTAATGGGAAAACCACCATTCATAATAATGTACTATCAGTTTATAAATTTCAATATTAAATATATGGTGGTTTTAACCTAATTTTAGGACAATCCAACATTGTTTTTCAAGTTTTGACTATTCCACACATCTTTTCGTGTTTAAAAATACTAATCATGCATTTATAACCAGAACTGAATAACTACCATTTGGAATGACGTGTCGTCACTTCGTAAATTTCACAATTTGGTATAGAATTTTTTCCTCTAATTTTGAGGAAATCTGAATTATTTTTTTGAGTTTGAACTCATGACTATTGTTTTTAAAGGCTTTTGTACCTTTCATAAGTGTTTACAAAGTCAAAATAGGTCACCCAACATGTTGGATTAACATATTGTCTTCTCATACACATACAAAATAACTAAGTTGTGATTTCTCATTGATTTCAGGACAATATGATTTCTTTTTTATATATTTTGTCATTTTACGCATGTTTTAGTATCTTAAAACACTAAAAACACATTTATTACCATAATGGGAAAACATTCATTCATGATGATAGTCCATTAGTTACAAAATTTCACAATTAAATATACGGTGGTTGTCCCTTGGCTTTAGGACATTCTGATTCAATTTTCTTGGTCTTGACTATTTCATGCATGTTTTGGCCTTTTAAAACACTAAAAATGTGTTTATTCCCATAAATTGAAAACTATCATTCAGAATGAAGTGATGTTAGTTCTGAAATTTTAAATTTAATTATATGGTTGTTTTCCATTTATATTTGGATAATTCGATGTAATTTTTCTATTTTTTACCATTCCATAAATGGTTTAGTATTTTAAAATACAAAATGAGCATTTATCACCATAATAGAAAAACTATCATTCAGAATGATGTGCATTCAGTTCCTATATTTGGAATATAAATATATGGTCAATTTCCCATGATTTTAGGATAGTATGACATTTTATGTGTGGTTTTAACCGTTCCATTCATGTTTTTGTGTTTTAAAACACTAAATACATGTTTACAGCCATAACGGACAAACCATCATTCTAAATAATGTGTTGCCGGTTCCCACATTTCAAAATTAAATATATGGTTAAAATGATGAGTACTTAATTCACACACTCTCTTATAAGTTATAAAATTTTGATATCATCAGGAAAATTCTATTTAATATTTTATGTTTGATGAGTTTCATTGTCACAAAACACCAATGAACATAATTTCCCATATCATATAAGTCTATCTACTTTAAGTGTTCAACAACACTCTATCCCTCAGGTATTTAATCATCCACATAGTAAACATTCGTCGCTCGTAAATCTTGTATAAATGGATCATGCTCTACCCACTCACTGGTATCCAACAAATGAAAGAATTTGACATAAGTAAAATCTAACAAATCTTTTAATATACTTCTGTCAGTGTTGACCCACTTGAATTTGAATAAGACACCTATAAACTATCAATGATAGTTTAATTCAATTATATCGATCAACATCCCATAGAATTCCACCTCTAAAAATGTAAATACCCAACTATTTTTAGTTTTCATGTATTCTCAATGATAAGTTGTACGAAACATGAAGCCATAAATATTTTTGGAATCGACTCTCTTAGCCTTCCATAGAGGACCTCAATCCAAAAACTGGAAATCATTCAATATTTCCGCTCGATTTTCAACATACATTATCTAGACTAAAGGATAAATTTTTTTATTTGAACATATAAAAAATTCTTACACATCAATATTATGAATATGATAATACACTTACTTTATGGGTGAATAATTTGACTAGATCCATATTAATAGCTTCTATTAATTCCAACTCATTTCAAGATCGACCCCTTAGTTGCCTCTTAATTTTTAGTATAAATTCTCCAATAAATGGATATACAATATCAATATTTTGTATCACATATCTTAGTACTTGTAGAAAATTAAATCTAGTCAGTATAAAATTTGACCCCTTTCTAATTGGTCGTCCAATAGTTAGAAATATTGATGAGTGGTTTTCAAAACTAGAATTAGTGGAGATGTCATTAGCATGTCTGAAATGATTGAATCTAGTACCAGTACTGTGTAAATACCTAGAACATAAGTTCATGCACTCTTTATCTACGTACCCTTCATCAATAAACCCTTCTGTTTGAGATTTATTAGACACCTATTATTTTAAATGACCTGAGAACCAGATGGAAAAAAATAAGAAACATATTAAAAACATTTAAGCAGTGATTTAATAAATTCTAATTCATCAATGAAATAAAAAAATATCAACATACCCGTCAATTGGATACATCCATAAATATTGTACTAGACCACTGTTTTTAGATTCTTCAACCAAATTTATTGTTAAATGAATCATGGCTGTGAAGAATGAACGTGCAAATAACATCCTCAAATTAAATAGTGTCTAAAATTATTTCTTAAAGTTTATCAATCTTATTTGGATTAAGAATTTAAAAAAACTCTCCCAAAAGGTAAAAAACTCAACTATAACTATATTTATGTTTTTCAAGTGAAGTATTACACAAATACAATGGCAGAAACTACTCTATAAAAATATGTGAGTCATGACTTTTCAATGCATTTTACTTTTGATGTTTTAAGTCAATGTGCCTTGATATGTTACGTGAATATCAATCTAGAAGATTTACATTCTTTAATGTGTGAATTAATACATATATATCATGATTATTCATAGATAAATAGATAAAGGGTACTTTTCATTCTCATTTTCCCACAAACCAATCTTTATATTCATTGAGTACAAATCCTTATGAGCCTTATGGTGATCCTTAGATTTTCCCAAATTCTTAAGAACTATAAAAATTACATTATCATGGATATTATTCTCAATATGAATTATGTAAAGGCTATTAAATATAAAATTACACTCTTAATAATGATGTTTAAAAAATATACTCTTTTTATTCCATTTTTTGGATCTGGCTTCTTCGGATATTGTACCTCATACCATTTTCCCCCTTCCCAAATTATTTAGTGACATTAATTAGTTGTCCCAATATTTATGAACTAGAAAACACATTTTGTGAATTTCTCATTTCAATATCTCCATTGAATCATGTCCTTCTAAACCTGAGTCTATAAAAATCATTAATAAATTGATGACGACACAAAAATCACCATTTTCTTCAATGAGGTAATCATTGAGGTTCAAAATTAAAATTACATAGTGGATAAGCCGAAATAGTATAACTGTTCCAACCAGATAAATTTTCAAGTCCTGGAAAGTCACTAATTTTCCACATTGAAATAGTATGCATTTCAAATTGTTTTCTCATTGAAGTATAATATTTTTCCACACCATCATCCCATATTTCTCAGAATTCAGTGATTAGAGTTTGAAGTTATAAATCAAATTCATTTCAAAGAATATTCTTTCCAAGAATAATCATCGAAATAATGAATGAATTATTCTTCATATGTAACACCCCAAGCTTCCACGGTACGCTTCACTTTGAATAATACAGTAGCGTGTGTTATACGCAACTTCGAGTTCCAACACACATCACAACTAATCAAACTAGGCGTTATGAATAGTAATACCTAATTTTTTAAATTTTTTAAATTTTAGCCCTCAATTAGGACTTCATATTTGGATTCGTAGTATCGAATTTAGCCTAAGGTGAAATTTTGGTACTTTTTGGATAACTTTTATATTTTGATGAATAGTGAAAATTACTAATTTTTAATTAAAAACAACTTTTTTAATCTAAATAATTAATATTGATAAATTATGAATTTGAGTGGTTTTAAATTATATTTAAAATATATTTTTACCATTTAATACAATGTTGGTCATTGTACATAATTTTACAATGAAACCAGACATAAACAATTGTCAATCTTTTGATAGATATTATATCTTAAAAACACTCTTTTTGTTTTGACAGCGGAAATTAATTTTAAATTAATTTCTGCCACTTCTGTGTTTTGAATTTGGAAAAATTTATTCCATATTTGGAATTAGGATGTCCAAATTGTGTAAATAGGTAACTTTTATTTTTACACATTTTGAATAATTACCTCGGTAAATATTTTGTTTACCATGGTTAAAGGATAAATCCGGTAAATAAAGGTAAAAAAATAACATTATAATAATAATAAATAACCCTAAAATGTGTCCTAACATTATGGGTGGATACATGTCCGACCAAGGGAATCTTTGGGTCGATTTTGGGACACCATGGAGCCACTTGTAGGTGATAGGGACACTTTATTTTAATTAAGTTAAAATAAATACAAAAATGACATAAGCATATATCATTTAGCAAAAAAAAAATTTACATAGGGTTATATATGTTGGATTTTTGAATATAAAAATTAATTAGAAATCTAAAAATATTTCCTACATAATAGTATTTTAGTTATAATTTTTAGACATTTAATAATTAATATTATTTATGACACAATAATGATGCAGTATTTTTATTATTAATGAAAGAATCAAATATTTGTTATTATAAATGTTAAAATTAATATAATTTGAAAGTTTAGATGAAATACATGAATTTTATTTCTTAATATGACATTATATTATTTCTTAAATGAATTTGGTTCAAATTAATAAAGTTTTTAAGACTTTAACAAAAATCTATTATTGAATAGTGTCAAACTTGACATAAAAGTGTTTTTAAAACAAATATTATATTATTAATTGATATTAAATTCCTAAAAATATAAGGATCGACCAAGAGACTTATATAATGATAGGTGTATCATTAATGGACCACATGGTGGGTCTCTCGGATGTATATAGTACGTTTATTAACTATATAATATAAATATACAAGGTGACATAGTAAATGTTAAACTAATTAACTATGAGTTAAAACTAAATGATAAGGTTAATATAATGAGCCAAACTTGTCTAAATTATATTTTTTGAGTGGTTTTTGACACATACCCACTTTAACCTTTAAATAATCCACTTTGGAGCCATTAGAAACCGAATGTGAATATTTTATAAAATAATATTTCTAGCTTTTCTAAAGGTGCCCCTCACCCCTCTTATAATAGGGCACTCCCCCTTCTAACTAATTCACACATTCAAAGCCTTTTTTTTTGCCACCCCTACCCAAATACTCTCTCAACTTCCCTTAATTCAACCTAGAGGCCTTAGTTTGATCAAAAATCCAATCTAAGGATTCTTTTTGATCAAATCAAAAGGAAGAACCCAGAGAAGAGGTAATGTTTTCACCACCCTCATTCAAGTTCCTTTCTTCTTCAACTTCTTATTTATTTGTTATTACCATTCTAAAATAATAAATCCAGTATCTTATATATACTGTGATTTTATTATAAATATGGTACAACTATATTCCATATTTTATCCATCTTTTGAATGACATGTCACCATACATGCGTACGTACGGTTTACCGTCTCCACGTCGTGGTGTAATTGTTATTCAATAAATTATTATTTGGATGGGTATAATAATGATGTGTAATTCTTGTAAATAATAAATATAACATGATAAGTATTATTTATATATGATATACCATCCAATTATATATTATTTTAAAATCAAAATAATGATATTGTCGCTTGTGCGTATGTACGAACTACCGTCTCCACGAACGCAATGAGATTCATTCCCCATCGTATCCATTCAAGACTAATACTCATTTAATGATAAAAAATATTGTTTAAGGACTTCATATAATTAGAGATATGAATAAGATACAACCTATCCATAACAAACACGACTTACGTAATGAAACATATAAAATAAAATGAGTAAGTTAACACCCGAAACAACGATAATACTAAGATATTATTAACAAATCCATGTTAAAAGATGATATATGATATCATATTAATGTTTATAATTCTTGTATAATTTAATAAAAAAAAATTCACCATTATACAGGAGGTTAACCTACCCTCAACCAAGGAAAATTACAAGTTCAGGGTTTATTTCACAATCTCTTCATTATCCGAGGTTGTTTATACATAATTATCTACTAGGACCTCTTTATCATCCACATCCATGTTCCTTAAAAATATATTTCAAAACATTATTACTATTTTACAGAATATGGGATAAAGTAATTTATACACTTTTTTGACTTTTTATAAGATGTTTATAAAGTAATATGTCCTTCTTTTTCGAAACAAGGTCTTTTTTAACCTTTTCGACAGAATTAATGTAAGAATGACTTTTTTAACTTATATGGTGGGTGCGGCTATTTTATGACGTTATAAAATATTCAAAGCTTCCCTTAAAAGCTTCTAAGAATATTTTCAAAGTAAAAGTTTTCTTTTATATTTATGGTACTTTTAAATGATTTAAAAAAAGAGATATTTCTCTCAAATAGTTTTGATTTCATCTATGTCAACATACATTGATGGATTTTAATCTTATTTGATGTTTATTTATTATGAAAAAAATATTCCTTATTGTATTGAAGGTTTTGTGATATGTTTGACTGTGGATGTGTTATTTTGATACCATTCATGGTTTATGGAGAAAGTATTGACATTTTGTATGCTACTTTTAATACGAATGTTTATGTTATGTTTAAACCTGTTCACATGAGGAATGAATTGGACTTAATAAGTGAAGGGTGAAGCCTGTTACAGATCCTCGATGCATCAGTAGGTCTCATGTGACAAACTAGTGTCTTGGCACAAGGCCTTGACAAAATCTTATTTGTAGTCTTGGCATGAGGCCTTGGCTATGAGGTTATGATAGTCTGGTATTATGCATTCCATCATTATGAAAGTGGTTATTGATATTGCATGTGATTATTCGACTAGTAGAATATCCATGTGAATAAGTATATGGCATTATTTCATTTTATTTCTTCCATATTATTCTAAATTTCTAGTTTTAAAATGCCTTTATTTTAGTTATACATTTCCTTAAATGTTTATGCTTATTTATGAATGTTTCCGCTCTATTGTTATCCTTACAGGGAATTTGACCTCACCCCTTTCTATGTTTTACTTTTTCCAAGATGTGAAGAAGTATTTTATGAATGACCTGCAGGGATAGTATGAGGGGATAAGAGTGTGGAATATGGGGACTATATTGTTGTGGTTTTCATTTTATGATGTAATGTAAACTTTATGGATGTATCTAGTTCTTCCAAGGCTACTAAACTAGTCAGTCTTTTGAGACTTGATCTTTATTGTGATCGTGCCAATGTTATGTAATAATGCAACGACTCTTGGTAACTGGGGTCGTGGAATTACAGTTGGTATCATAGGAAGTTTAGTACAAACTTTGGAAGCTAGATTTAGGTAAAATCTGATTAGAGCACATATACCTAAGATAGACTTTGAGGATTAGTATAGAAGAACTTCCCAGAATTTTGGTGTTGTAGAGATTCTATGAGTTTTTTGAGCAATACATCCCTATCTGGATACAAGCAGGTAGAGGAAGATCTGTCACAGATGTACCTAGGGGTAAAACCCGAAAACTCCGCTTTGAGATAAACTCGAATGGGAACTGGTGCACGACAATGAGCCTTACTGCACTCTTGGTTACGACACTCCCTGGGGATATTCTTAGGATAACTCTCTTTTTCTTTATAAATAATTATGAAGGGTTTATGAGTATATACTTCCTCAAAGAAAACATTTTTATGATTATGGATTATATCCATAAATAGTTCAAATTATGTTAAGTGTTTTTATAAGTATGGAATTATGTATTTTGACTCATAAACTGATCTAGTTTATTCCATTGTTTAGAAATGGCACCTAGTGGAAGAAATGGAAACCGTATAAATGCACACACTCCATGTAGGGAATTCCCTCCTGCTCAAAATAAATATAGTGGAGCTGGTGATGAAACTGGTGTCGATTAGCTAATCACCATACTGGGACAACTCACTCAGGTTATGAATAATAACCTTACCCGTATGGAGCACCGTGATCCGCAGCATGGAGGATCAATGTTAGATCACTTCATGAGCCAACAACCACCGATGTTCAATTGGAGTACAAATCCATTAGTAGCTGGGCAATGGATAAATTCCTTAGAGAAAATATTCCATTCCATGGTGAGTAGTGAGAGGGAAAAAGTTGTCATGGCAGTTTATCACCTCACTAGAGATGCTGATCAATGGTGGTCATTGATACAAAACACAAAGGAATGTGATGAAGTATCAAATATGGAATGGAGGTAGTTCAAAGAGTTTTTCATAGAAAAATACTTTCCTCGTGACCATCGTGCAGATATGGAAAGGCAATTTCTGAGTATGAGACAAAAGGAGGATGAGAATGTCGCAAAGTATGAGGCTAACATTACAAGGTTAGCGATGTATACTAGAGATTATATATGTAACCCAAGTAGTAATATTGAGTGTTTCTTCGATGGGTTAAAACCATTTCTCCTTCGAGCATTAGTATCACAATCCTTCTCATCATACGAATATATTTTCTTCTGCTCAATCAAGATAGAGAAGGAATTCTCTAAGTCTTATGACTTTAAAGCTAAGGAAGAGAAGAAGAGATCTGTTGATCAATCTGGGAATGGAAATTAGGGGAAGAAAGGAAAATTTGAATATCTATCCTATAGTAAATGTGGGAAGAAACACCCTGGTACTTGCTTAAAAGGAATGGGAGTCTGTTACAAGTGTGTTGAAAAAGGCCACCAATCTCGTGATTGCAACGGGAAGAAGGAATCTACCGATGTCCAATGATACAATTGCAGGGAGATGGGACATTATGAAAATGAATGTCCTAAGAATCAGGGGAAGTTACCTTAGAAAAGTCCATGGGATCAAGGCCAATCTTATGTTATCACTACTACTGAGGTAGAAGCTCTGAAATACGTGGTGGCAGGTAATTTAATAGTTTCCTCAAATTTATAAAATGCATTATTTGATTCTGTATCATCGTATTGTTTCATATATTCCCGGTTTACTAAGAAAATTAGATATTTCCAATTTGATTTAACAAGGGAGTTGTCAGTTAAAACTCTTAAGGTAAGTATCATTGCAATAATGTTTTTTGAATCAGTCCCCATTAGAGGACATAAATATTCTTTATCTGTTGATCTCATCATCATACCTATTATTGAGTTTGATATAATCCTCGGTATGGATTGTCTTTCGGACCATTATGCGAAGATTTATTTTAAGAATAAAGAGGTTACGATTTTTTATGTTGATGATAAGGAACACCTTATCTTTAGAGAAGAATCGTCACCACCTAATTCTTATCTAACTCGACCCCCAATAGCTCAACTAAATTAAATTATTGGGGAGGAAGAGAATGAAATGACTCTGGGTGAGGAAAGGAATGTTCAAATAGAGGATGTAAATATTGTGAAAGAATATGCAGATGTGTTTCCGTAAGATTTACCTGGACATCCTCAATAATGAGAAGTTGAGTTTTCCATTGATTTAATTCCTGGATCAAGGCCTATATCGAATACCACATATATAATGTCCACTGTAAAATTAGTTGAACTAAATAAAAAACTAGAGGAATTGAGTAATAAGGGATTTATTCTTCCTAGTTTTTCTCCATGGGGAGCCCCTGCTCTTTTTGTTAAAAAGAAAGATGTATCTATGAGGTTATGTATCAACTACAGGGAGATCAATGCTATAACAATAAATAACAAGTATCCCCTACCACGCATTGATGATTTATTTGACCAAATGCATGGAGTTAAATACTTTTCAAATATTGACCTTTGGTCTGGATACCATCAGTTGTGTGTGAAGAAGGAAGACATTCCTAAGACAACATTTTTAACAAGGTACAGCCATTATGAGTTTACGGTAATGCCTTTTGGGCTGACTAATGCACCCCCTATATTCATGGATCTAATGAATAGATTTATCAAGGAATATCTCGATGATTTTGTGGTGATATTTATTATCGATATCTTGGTATACTCCAAAAGCTACGAATATCATCAAAACCACTTGTGCAATATCCCGAAGACTCTGAAAAGACATGAATTATATGGGAAGTTTAGAAAGTGTGAATTCTGGCTTCAGGAGATTTCTTTTCTTGGACAGATTATCTCTAAATATGGAATCTATGTTGATACTTCCAAGACCAAGGAAATCCAAGAATGTCCATCACCTACAATTATAACTGAGGTACGTAGTTTTATTGGTTTAGCATGTTATTATCGAAGTTTCGTCCAGAATTTTTCCCGATTGGCTAACCCATTAACAAAGCTCACACGTAAGGGGGTTAAATTTGTTTGGAAAAAAGATTGTGAAGAATGTTTTGAAGATCTGAAGAGAAGATTAGTCAATGCTCCTATATTAACTCTACCATCATGGAATTATGGGTTCATTATTTTTAGTGATGCATCGAAGAAAGGACTTGGTTGTGTCCTTATGCGGAATGATAGGGTTATTTCCTATGCATCATGACAGTTGAAAATTCATGATAAAAACTATCTTACTCATGATCTCAAGTTAGCATATGTGATCTTTTCTTTGAAGATATGGAGACACTACCTCTGTGGTGAAAAATGTGTGATTTATACTGATTATAAGTGTTTGAAGTATATTTTCTCACAAAAAGAACTCAACATGAGGCAAAGGAGATTGCTTGAATTACTCAAGGATTATGATTTTATGATACACTACCACCCGAGGAAGGCAAATAAGGTGACAGGTGCTTTGAGCAGAAAAGATAATGGAGTTTTGAACAATATGAGAATTGAAAGGGATCCAATTTTCATGGATCTAGTGAAGATGGACATGGGAAAAACCATGGAAGGTGAAACATCAGTGCTTTTTCAAAAGGTTGCCAAAAAATCTTTACTAGAAAGGATTAAGAGTTCTCAAACCGATGATGAAGAATTTCAAAAGAAGATTAAAGCTGTGAATGATGGGAGATTGAGATACTTTGTGTATGAAGAAGGAATTTTGAAATTCGGGAAGAGACTCTGTGATCCAGATATAACTGATTTAAAAATGGAATTCTTAGACAATGCCCATAGTTCCAATTTCTCTATACACCCTGAGAGCACCAAAATGTATAGAGATTTTAAGGAACATTGTTAGTGGGGCAACATGAAGTGGGAGATTTCTGATTTTGTGTCAAGATGTATGGTTTGTCAACAAGTGAAAGCTGGAAGGCAACATCCTGTAGGAGTCATGCAACCTCTTCCCATACCGGAGTGGAAATGGGACAATATTACGATGGACTTTGTCATTGGACTACCAAAGAATCCTAGAAAGAACGATGCAATATGGGTCATTGTTGATCGTCTTACCAAGTCAGCACATTTTCTTGCTATAAGGGAAGATTTATGTAAAGACCCGTAAAATTCAAGGGAAATTTATTCTTAATTTTTTTTGGAATTTTACAAGAGCGTGGTTTCTGACGGCACCTGATTCCGAGGCCCGGTGTGCCCGGAATCAATTTCCGAAGTGAGGCTCGGGTACGTTCAGTGAACGAACGAGCGGGATTTCCTAACTTTTAATCTGGTGCTCAGAATTGAAATCTGAGGGCACCGATGAACTCGCAGCGCCAATATTCGCTTAAGGAGACCTTTTCAGATGTTGCGTTTATTGCGGGACGAAAGTTAATTTTTGGGAGAATTGTAAAAAGTTTAATAAAAATGTGGAACACTTTTTATTTTTTTTATGTTAGTTAACTTCTCCCAAAGGGAGTTAAAGGTGGGACCCACATCCACATAACCTCCCTTGGGAGGATTAAGTGTGGTGGGGCCCACACGAAACCCAACTTTTCAACTTCTCTCAAAACTCCCTTTAACCCCTCTTTAAATGTTTTGACAACATAGATTATTAATTAGGTTGAGTTGTTTAACTTTTTCAAACCTTTGAAATTCAAAAAGGTTTGGTGGAGTTAATAAAATATGCTCTTAGCTTATTTTATTTGGTTAGATTTGTTTAGCCATCTTGAGCGGTTTGAGAGCTTTTCTCTCTTCAAAATTTGACGAAGAACGCTCAAGCTTTGACGAAGAACGCTTAAGCTCCGACGAAGAACGCCGCTCCTCTCTTCTTCGTCTTCCGTGTCAACGAAAGGGAACGCCGCTTCCTCGTCGGACTTTCTTTGTCGGCTTATGAAGATTCGCCAACGACGTACCTCTTCGGACGTACCTCCTCGTCATCGGATTTGACGAACGCTTACCGCGACGCCCGACCTCCGCGACGTTGTCTTCCGTGGGTCGTTGACAATCTTCGAGCTTGAACCCAAGGTAGGGGTTGTTGTTGATTATTTATTTATTTATTTTATCCTTGTTCGTGGTTCTAGCATGACTAACGTGAGGATTTTAAATATGTGTTATTGTTTAACGTGAGGGGGGCCGGACCGCATGAACACGACCGAACCCCCTCCATTGTTCTTGATTGATTTATCTTGCGGGTGAAACAAGATGGCATGGTGCCGTCGCACCACACGGATATTCGCACGATTATATTGCGTGGTGCCGTCGCGCCTCTCTGTGGAAGGATCATCAAGAACGCGACGCCGTCGCGCCGCGTCGAAGGGAATCAAAGGCGCGGTGGAGGGGCGCAGTGTCGTCGCACCGCGCCGGACGACGAACACCGCGGCCGGTTCCGGGCCGCGGCGGGACGAGAAGACCGGCGGCCGGGCCGCCGGCGTCGGAAGCCGGGAAGGGGACCGGCTTGCTGGTCCCGTTGGAGAAAAACCGGCCGGCCCGGTGGCCGGCCGGAAGGTCATAGACCGGGGGAATAAATTCCCCCGGTCAACTCTCTAAACCCCCCCCCCCATTTATGAGGGGGGCGGTTCCTTTGAGAGGGGCAGGCGGCCCCCCGGTTTCTTCAAGCAGGCCCCCACGAGGGGGGCCGGATCTCCAAAAGGCGCGACACTTAAGCCGCGCCGCCAAGCTGGAAGCGGGGGCTTAGCCCCCCGCGCGTGACCTTAGCGGCACCAGGCTGCGCCGTCGCCGGCCGGGCCGCGCCGCTGCGCCGGTCCGCCGCCGGCCGGGCCGGGTCGGGCCGACCCAGGGGGGGTCGGCCCGGACCCGGACCCCCCGTTTTCGAGACAGATTCGGTCTTTTGGACATAACTTGAGCCACGGACCTCTGATTGAAAAACCGTCTACGGAAACGCGATCCTTGGATCGAGACGGTCGTTTCGGTATATCACACTCAAAGTTTTGGAATACTTTGAGTTCGGCCGGGTTGGTTCGTTCACGAAACCAACCGGGCCTTCGGAGCGGAAACACTCATATCTTGAGCTACGGACGTCCGATTGACGTGCCGTAAGCTTTGTTGTGTTCCTCTTATTGAGACGGATCTTTTGGCATACTCCTCCCGAGGTTTGGACGCAGGTGGAGTACGGTCGGGTTGGTTTTTTCCTTAAAAACCAACCGGGCCCTGGGGACGAAAATGCCAATAACACTCAGACCGGGCGTCCGATCGACGCGCCGTCTGTTACGTTGAGTTCTTGTTGACGATACGGAACTTTTGGATACATCAACTCTCGACTTTGTGACAGTTGATGTATCAACCTCTCGGCTCGTGGAGCGGACCCTCCTGTACGAGCTTGCTGTGTGCGGGAACCCTAGTGCTGGCTGCGACTGTGACTGCTACTACTGCTACTACTGCTACTGTGACTGCGACGACGACAGTACAGAGATCCTGTATGGATTCGACGACGACGACTACAGCACTCAGCGATCCTACGTGGATCAGTGCTACAGGTCCTGTGTGGGCCCGATCCTGTGTGGGTCCGATCCTGCGTGGGTCTTTGCGCTCAGCGGTCCTGTGTGAACCAGCGCCTACAGGTCCTACGTGTGCCCGATCCTGTGTGGGTCTTTTGCGGGGGTTAGTTACCTATCGATCCTCCGTGGGTCCGACAACTTAGATGGATCAGAGATCATCTTTATCGTCTTTTGAAGAAGTATACATGTGTGAGCTGAATCCTGTTGCTTTCCTGTGTGGATTGTGTTGTGCTATCCTGTGTGGATTACGTTTTGCTTTCCTGTGTGGAATACGTTTACTTTCCTGTGTGGACTGAGTTGTACTTGGGCTCGGAGGTTGGAGTGTATTTGAAATTGATGACTTAGGTATATGTATGGGCATATACCTAAGCAGTGTCGGTTGTTACTTCGTGATTGTACCTTTCTTCGTGGTTTATCCTTTGTGGATTTGAGAGACCTTCAGGGGTCTCGGGGTCCCTACTTAGTAGCTTATACTCACCCCTGCATGGGCTTTGCCCGCACTACGTTGTGTTGGTTGCAGACGATGGACAGCGTTGATCTTAGCTGAGGCTTGCAGAGCAGGACGGTACCTGGAGGTGGACCACAGGGCGGAACGTGCTCGAAGCGGACGGCGAGACCCGTGGAGCAGTGGAGCTATCTGTACCCACCCTTCAGGTGGGATTTCCAGTGGACAGCTCGGTGTAGCGAATTTTACTTTTCAGTTTCTGTTTTCCCTTTCTAGTTGTACTTTACTTTCAGTTTGGGTTTGTATACTGGTCCATTTACTTTTCCGCACTTTCAGTTGTACTCTGCTTTTGCTTAGTGTTTACTTTTCTCTTGCTTACTTTGTGGTGTTTGTTTACTTTACAAAGGCAATGCCTTCCCTTTTTACCGGGATTTACGCCTTGGTGCTAGTCGCCAGCCCCTGGCCTGTGGAAGGCGGGCTTGGGGTAGACACGGCACGGACCCCGAGGGCGGGTCGTGACAACTTGGTATCAGAGGAGTTCGGTTCTACCGCGAACTCTGATCTTTTCTATGTGAAGCAATAATGTTTAGCGTATTGAGTATGGATATCAGTCCAGGGAGTCCAGTGTTGGTGCGGCAGCCGACATATCCGTACACCAGGACCCTGACTCTGATTTCCGACATAATGCACGAAAACATTGATTGCGTGTGTGTTTAAAAGTTTTCTTTGTGATTACTTATATCAGCTCACAAGGTATATTGTTCTGAACGTGGCGCACCTGTTTCCTTTTCAGGATGGCCCCACGACGGCAGCCAGCTAGGGTTCCGAGAGTCGAGTGTTACGACAGCCCACCGAGCGACGCGGCTTCGGTGCAGGGCCCTTTGTCAGCAGTGGCACCGGTGGTAGCTCTACCCGCCGAGCCCCCGATGCTTCCAGCACCAGCCGCTGACGATGCACGTCGCCTCAGCGCACTGCATGAGTTTCAGCGCCAGCGACCACCTAGGTTTCGTGGGGAGACAGATCCCCAGGTAGTCGAGGACTGGCTGGAGGCAGTGGTACGTGTGTTTAGGCTAGTGAGGACACCAGCAGACCTCATGGTGATCCTCGCTGCGAGCCTACTACACGCAGCAGCAGGACGATGGTGGAGCTTGATGCTCCAGGTGCACGATGAGGCATCTCTACTATGGACGGACTTTGAGAGCCTCTTCCGCTAGGAGTTCGTCCCAGCCACCCTTCGTGCGGTACATATCCAGGAGCTTCTTCAGATGCAGCAGGGCAGCATGACGGTCGCTCAGTACTCGGCGAGATTTACTGATCTCTCGCGCTACTCGACCGATATGGTACGGGACCCATTCTTCCGGGCCCGGACCTTCGACCAGGGTTTGAGACACGAGATCAGGGCATCGCTGATCTCCCTCAGCATACCGACTCAGACAGGAGTACTGGAGCGGGCCCTCCTGATCGAGAGCTTCCTTGCTGAGTCTACACCAGCGTAGCGACCCACCGCAGGGCGGCACGTGGCAGAGTCATCTACAGCAGGCAGTCGACGGATGACTCAGGGGTCCAGACAGACCAGACCTTCAGGTAGACGACCTCAGGACACTGGCTCAGCAGTGCGGGGCACACAGCGTGGAGCCAGTCTTTCGAGTGGAAGACAGTGCTATGCATGTGGCGGTCAAGGCCACATGGCTCGTGACTGCCCGACCTGCCATGCAGAGGGGCAACAAACGGTTGAGGAACCACCTAGGCAGAGGAAGAGGTTCGACCGTGGCGGTCCGCAGGGAGGAGGCGGACGAGGCAGAGGAGCTGGCCGAGCAGCAGGTGGTGGGAGACGCTTTGAGGCTCTACCACCACCACCACCAGGAGGTCCACCCCAACCTCAGGGGAGAGCACAGATTCAGGAAGATGAAGCTTACGATCATGGAGCTCCAGAAGCGGGTGGACTAGTTCGGGACTAGCTCGAGGCATAGAGGCCTTAGCCCATAATGCCTCTAGCTTCGTAGATTGTGTTTCCTTGTGTCCTTGTACTTTAAGTTGAAGTAATAAAAGATACTTGCCTTGGTGACTTTTATTTTCTTGTCTTTTGTTTGTTTTTACTAAGAGGTGCCAGTTAAAAACTGTTGACTTGACCCTCACTTTAGAGATTCTTACTAGAGGAAACCCAGTGACCAGACACTGATGCCGACAGTGTGACTCAACCCTTGGAGGCGAGAGTAACGGTTGGGTCTCTTGGTAGCAGCGTCGAGGCCTTACGACTTCAACCATGCCATGAATTAACTAATCATGACGGGATTGACTTTATTAGGCAAGGAACGTGGTTCATCCAGGGGATGAGACCGGATTTCACTTTTCGGCAAAGGAGAAATCTTTGCAGCTTTTCCGTACGTTAAGGAGGAAAGGGAAACCCTTCGTGTGGTCAGACAGATGTCAGCAGAGCTTCCAGGAGCTGAGACAGAGATTGACCAACGCACCTATCTTGAGGTTGCCTGAGGAGGGATTAGGGTACGTAGTCTACTGAGATGCATTAGGGACCAGACTCGGATGTGTTCTGATGCAGGAGCGGGCAGTGATCGCCTATGGATCACGTCAGTTGAGGCCGCATGAGCAGAACTATGCTACCCATGACCTGGAGTTAGCAGCAGTGGTCTTCGCTCTGAAGACATGGCGACACTATCTAATGGGCGAGCGCTTTACAGTCTTTTCCGATCATCAGAGTCTCAGGTATATCTTCTCGCAGAAGGACCTGAACCTGAGACAGCGGTGATGGCTCGAGTTCCTCTAGGACTATGACATTGAGATAGTCTATACTCCTGGGAAGGGGAACGTAGTAGCTGATGCCCTCAGCAGGAGGATGGGCATTCATCTACATGAGGAGGCGACAGAGCAGCTAGCCTCTTTACAGATATCCTTCGTGGATAGAGTTGGAGCAGCCTTCCTCCAGTCTCTCACAGTCACCCCTCCACTACTACAGCGGGTCAGAGAGGCACATCGTGAGGACGCTGACTGTGAGACATGACGTGCACAGATATCCTCGGGACAGGCACCCGATGGTTTCTCCCTTGGAGCAGAGCACGACATCCTTTTCAGAGGACGTACCATGGTACCAGTCGCTTTACGAGAGGAAGTGCTGAGAGAGTTTCACACTTCTCCTTTGGCGGTACATCCTGGAGTGGAAAAGATGTACCAGGACCTCAGACGACAGCACTGGTGGCCTGGCATGAAGAAGGCAGTAGCAGAGTTCATTTCTCGATGCCTCACCTGCCAGCAGGTGAAGGCAGAGCATCAGGTACCAGCGGGCTTGGTACAGCCCTTGGAGGTTCCGGAGTGGAAGTGGGACGGCATATCTATGGACTTCGTGACTGGACTTCCACGCACTTCCAGAGGTCACGACTCCATCTGGGTGATTGTTGACCGACTCACCAAGTCGGCACACTTCTTACACATTAGAGAGTAGGGCTCAGTGGAGAGCTTGGGACGTGTCTACGTTCAGGAGATTGTGTGGCTCCACGGTGTGCCATCTTCTATCATCTCCGATCGAGATGCTCGCTTTACATCCCGGCTTTGGAAGGGGTTACGGGAGGCGTTCGGGACGCAGCTACGTCTGAGCACAGCCTTTCACCCTCAGACGGATGCTCAGACGGAGAAGACCATTCAGACACTCGAGGACATGCTCCGCGCATGTGTCCTCGACATTGGTCGTAGCTGGGAGGACCACCTACCCTTGGTGGAGTTTGCGTACAACAACAGCTACCACTCCACTATCGGGATGGAACCTTATGAGGCGTTGTACGGCCGACCTTGTAGATCTCCTTTGTGCTGGACAGACCCTGGGGAGTCATCACTTGTGGGACTATAGATGGTCCAGGCCACGACAGAGAAGGACCAGGTCATCCAGGAGCGGATGAGGACAGCACAGAGCTGGCAGAAGTCATATGCTGACAGGAGGCGGAGGCCACTAGAGTTCGAGGATGGAGACCACGTCTTCTTGCGGGTCTCACCTCGACGTGGTATTCGGAGATTTGGCCGAGGCGGCAAGTTATCTCCGCGCTTCATCGGACCCTTCCAGGTCCTCAGCAGGGTTGGTGAGGTGGCTTATCGTCTGGCTCTGCCACCTCAGTTGCACCGGGTGCACGACGTCTTCCACGTATCTCAGCTGAGGAGATACGTGCACGACCCGACGCACATCATTGACCATGGGGAGCTTGACGTTGACAATGGGGTGACTTTTACGGAGGTCCCGGTGTAGATAGAGAATCGACAGGAGCGGGTCCTGCGTGGGCAATCGATTCCTCTTGTGCGCATCAGATGGCTGCACGAGAATCTCCAGGAGAGCACATGGGAGCGGGAGGCTCAGATGCGTGCTCAGTACCCTCATTTGTTCCCCTAGTTTTTGATGTATCTTTACGGGGACGTAAAGCCCTGAGGTGGGAGTAATGTAAATACCCGTAAAATTCAAGGGAAATTTTTTCTTAATTTTCTTTGGAATTATACAAGAGCGCGGTTTCTGACGGAACCTGATTCCGAGGCCCGGTGCGCCCGGAATCAATTTCCAAAGTTAGGCTCGGGTACGTTCAGTGAACGAACGAGCGGGATTTCCAAACTTTTGATCTGGTGCTCGGAATTGAAATCTGAGGGCACCGATGAACTCGCAGCGCCGATATTCGCTTAAGGAGACCTTTTCGGAAGTTGTGTTTATTGCGGGACGAAAGTTAATTTTTGGGAGAATTATAAAAAGTTTAATAAAAATGTGGAATACTTTTTTTTATGTTAGTTAACTTCTCCCAAAGGGAGTTAAAGGTGGGACCCACATCCACTTAACCTCCCTTGGGAGGATTAAGTGTGGTGGGGCCCACACGAAACCCAACTTTTCAACTTCTCTCAAAACTCCCTTTAACCCCTCTTTAAATGTTTTGACAACTTAGCTTATTAATTAGGTTGAGTTGTTTAACTTTTTCAAACCTTTGAAATTCAAAAAGGTTTGGTGGAGTTAATAAAAGAAGCTCTTAGCTTATTTTTTTTGGTTAGATTTGTTTAGCCATCTTGAGAGGTTTGAGAGATTTTCTCTCTTCTTCAAACTTTGACGAAGAACGCTCAAGCTTTGACGAAGAACGCTCAAGCTCCGACGAAGAACGTCGCTCCTCTCTTCTTCGTCTTCCGTGTCAACGAAAGGGAACGCCGCTTCCTCCTCGGACTTTCTTCGTCGGCTTACGAAGATTCTCCAACGACGTACCTCTTCGGACATACCTCCTCGTCATCGGTTTTGACGAACGCTTACCGCGATGCCCGACCTTCGCGATGTTGTCTTCCGCGGGTCGTTGACAATCTTCGAGCTTGAACCCAAGGTAGGGGTTGTTGTTGATTATTTATTTATTTATTTTATCCTTGTTCGTGGTTCTAGCATGACTAACATGAGGATTTTAAATATGTGTTATTGTTTAACGTGAGGGGGGCCGGACCGCATGAACACGGCCGAACCCCCTCCATTGTTCTTGATTGATTTATCTTGAGGGTGAAACAAGATGGCGTGGTGCCCTCGCACCACGCGGATATTCGCACGATTATATTTTGCGGCGCCGTCGCGCCGCGCCGTGGAAGGATCATCAAGAACGTGACGCCGTCGCGCCGCGTCGAAGAGAATCAAAGGCGTGGCGGAGGGGCGCGGCGCCGTCGCACCGCGCCGGACGACG